>CM053327.1:35775625-36140625 GCA_028583605.1 Dastarcus helophoroides
CAATCTCAAAATTTGAGGAAAGAAACTCTGAATTCATTTAAAAAATTGGAATCAAAATTATTTAGTTAAACAAGGGTCATACAGCATTAGGTCCACAGAAGCAACAAGAGCAAAATTTCCGATAAAAACACACCACAAGCCCCAACCAACACTTTAAAAGTATGCGTGCATGTTAATGGCTCAAAAGCGGTTTGCCTTTAATGCACCCTCATCCCTTTGAAATCGAAAATTCGCATTAACTCCGCCGATTTGCCATCGCTTCGCCCACGATCAATTCTTTTTCCAATCAAACAAAAGCGAACAGCGGCGGCAGTCAAAGTTCGTTAAAGTTAGCAGCATCGTCAAATGGGCTGCATAGTGACCCAAATACCTTGTGCCCCTAAAGGCGTGAAATTACATTTGACAATTGCTCTCGACAAGGCGGGCGATGGCGACCGCAGCGGCGTTCTTATTCCAGTTGAAACGCGATTAAGGCCGTATTACACACAAGGGGGCAGGCGAGATATGCCGCCATGCAGATACCGGAGGCCTGGGAGAGTCGTGAAACGAATTTGAATAACGTTTCGGCGCTTTTTGTTTTCTTTCGACTTGGAGAAAGTTGAGGAGCGCCGTTGATTGCACACGAGGAATTATCGACTTCGCGCAACAGATGGGGTAAAATAGGATTAGTAAAATGTTCACAGTTTTATTTGTTTGGGTATTGCAGACTGTAAGTAAAACTTTATTTGCGATTATAACCTTATCAGCCTTGTTATAGGTAATTGCTCCATAAAATGAAAACACCAAAAATTACAAATTTATATTTTGCACTACTGTTACCGTTTACTGTCCCTTCGTTACCCTTCAGAAGGAGATAGCTGTAAAAATTTTGAATGCTTAGCAAAAGCACAAACATTTTCGCAATGTACGACTTTATTAACTGATTTAATCGAGAATTGTATATACGCAAATGCAATTTTTTCGTTGACGACACACGAACCATGTCAATTTTCAAAAATTTTTTAGGCGTCGTTTATAAATTTTAAACACCTGCGGTATCCCATATCCCAGAAGAGCCAACTTTGCGCGTTGATTTACCCCCCACATAATCGTGAATATCACCCTATTAAAAATAAAGTAATGCAATTTCGAGTCACGTGACCCACCATTAGTAGATTTAACGTACGTAAGTCTTGGGTACTTATACGACTGACTAACGGCTTTAAGTTGAAAGTGTATACAACCACCGTACCATGCTGATGAGGCCAAGGAAGGCCGAAACTAGTCTATGGTTGCGGTTGTACATATTTTCAATTTTAAGCACGTTTAACTGTTTAATTACAGAACATTTAATCGGTCATTTGTCAAAATTAGATGAAAGTAAAGTCACGCCGAAGAAGTTTGTATCTATGGATGTTGCGATGCAACCCGTGATACAAGCTTTGCCTCATCTACGTGAACTTTGCAATTGCAGTTTAGTTTTCATTAGATTCTAATGAAATTAGATTTCAGTTGCATCGTAATAAACTTGTATATATTCGTATATACAAGACTTATTATCTCAGCAGAGAAGAATGCTTCAATTAGCATGTAGCGAAAATGTTTGCCCAGTAAACAGTTAAAAGTCAGTTACAAGTCACCCAATGGAGGTTTGCTCTCTTGGATACTTATACGACTGACTAACGGCTTTAAGTTGGAAGTGTATACAACCACCGTACCATGCTGATGAGGCCAAGGAAGACCGAAACTAGTCTATGGTTGCGGTTGTACATATTTTCAATTTTAAGCACGTTTAACTGTTTAATCACAGAACATTTAATTGGTCATTATACAAGTCGTAGTTTAATATAAAAATGTATAAATAAAAACTTGAAAAAAGTGCATCTGTAACACATCTACAGCAGGAATAACGAGCCTTAAAGCTTAAAAAAATTAGCTTAGACAACAACGTCAATCAGGAAAGACGCAACGGCTTAAAATTAACGCCGTCCGATAATGTACAAGTACGCTTTTAGAATAAGCTTCCGGCGCATCAACAGATTGTTTAAAATGGAAACTGCGTGTAGAGGAGTTCCTTTCTGGACTCGGTTCGCCCCAACTAATAGCCCCATTTCCAAGGATTAAACAAAAATCGAGGTCGAACACAACATCCAGTGTAAAGCCCAGTTTTTAAAACGCCTAATGCCTGCCGAGTCGTATCTCACTGCTGATTTTAAATGAAAAGTCAAACTTTTAATTGGATGGCGTTTGAAAAGTTGCCTCTAAAAGGCATACACTCTGGGGCCGAGTTTGGCTCGAATTTATCTTTTATTTAGGAGATTTGGTGTAATTTTTTAGATTTTTGAATTTGCTTAGGGCTTGTGAAAATGTTTGTTGGTTATTTTCGTTGCATTTACGAACATTTCGTCAAAAAAGTGAATTTAATGCTCAGTTACAATTTATTTAAGGTAATTCAACGACAGAAATCATAGCAGAATATTAGATGTTTGCTGCGTATAGCGAGACGTAAGCGCCAGACTTCCACCAACTATTCGATTTTTAGCATAGACTGTAATCGTGGATGAAATATAATAAATTTTCAAGTCGCTTTGCAGTACATTTTCTAAGCTAATAATACGGCACTGCTAGATGAAGTAGAAGAGCTGATATGTTACCATTACTTCAAGATGTTTCCCTAATATAAGAAAAGCAGCATCAAAATCCCTGAGATGTATAATTTTAGATTGTGATTATGCAAAAACAGTATCGCTAGAAATTTTCATATTTTACTGTTAATAAACTTTAGGTAAAAGCAATTGACATTAATAATACTTTGACAATAACAATTATGTTTATTAATTTTATTTAACATTTCTTCGGCCCAGTTTGGAAATAATCAAATTTTTATTGTTTGTTGAATATTTCCAAACTGGGCCGAAGAAATGTTAAATAAAATAAATAAACATAATATTTCCGGTCAACAAGAGTTCACCATGAAGAATAATAATAATTATATTAATTATGGATGTGATAAACGACTCTAAACTGATTAATTATCTTAATTTTTTGTCAATAATAAATATTCAGAAAGAGACAAAGCAAGACCAATAATTTTCTATGAAAACAAGAGCTACTAATGCCAAATAATCTAAAAAATGTGAATATTAAAAATCTGTATATTGTTGCGCCTTATCGGTTCGAATGAGTAATACGCCGTGAATTGTACCCGCTTTATTTCAAAACTCAACTCGGAACACTACAATCGTAATTCACTAGCACTGCCTAATTAACTAACTTATTCATTGACTTCTAACTTGATTTACTCACTGACTGAAGGAAAGCCAACCGGACTATTTATATATAGATCCCGTCTCGGGTTTTAGAAGAATCCCACAGATAAGGCTTATCGTTTGCCGAAATTTCTGGAGCGCTTATCTGCCGCTTAATTTATTATCTCGGCCGCTTCCCCTAATCAAATTTTCTAGAAAGTTCCCAATTAAACTTTATAATTACATTTTGTTACAATATTAATAAATAAATATCGAATATAATTTTTATATATTTTAAGGATTTGTTACAAAAGGTGGAAAAACATACCTGTATCACACAGGACTATAATTTATTGAGCTAAAGCCCGTTTTTCAACTCTGCGACATGCTATTACCAATTAGGAAAGTGTGTAATAAGACATCCAAGTTCCTAGTCGGAATTTTATTTCTTTCAGAGACTATCGGAAAACCATTAAAATGTAAATCTGTTTCAAAGCACTAATCTAAACTTATTTTAATGGATTTCCGCATCTCCGGTTACACCGGCAGGAAACTTTCGCCGAACAATCGGGATTGGTAACTACACTTATTTGGCAAATTTCGTTAGATTCGGCTAAAATTAAAAACAATCTTGGGTAGTTCGAAACGAAGCAAACATTTGGCAGGATCGATGGGAGTGAAATTTGTAAAATCCGTGGGAGGTATTTAGGTCATTAACCGGATTAATTAAATCCGGGCGTTTCGCCTTTCTGAAACTTTTCAGGAAGAATTTGTTTAGAAAAAGCACTCACTATTGTATATACATAAGTTGAGATCGAGAAGTATTCAAGGGATCGCTCGCAGTCGTTCTTTATATCAAAGTTTCTTAAAGCGCTCGGAATTTCCTGGGAGAAAAGAAAACTTCCAAACAGGTATTTCATAATTCTCTTACGCAGACATTTTCACCTTTCTTCGTGATTCTCTGCACTACTAGCATGAAACTTTAAAATCTAATGTAAAGTTGCTTAACTTCAGCAGTTACTGTTTCATCTCTATATCTAGATCTGTAGTGATGATTGCTGAATAAATTTGATTCCTCAATTACTAAGTTGTATTGTATGTTAAGAAAAACAATGCGCAAAAACTACACTCATTTTGATTAGTGTCTGCTCTTTTCTAAATCCTTCCGATTCGTGGAATGTTTTCAAGATTTCTTTTCATTGCACTTTCAACTTTGTAACCGTAATTTTTCCTTGTAGAGAATAATGTGGCTAGAGATATTAACAACTGAGTAATGGTTCTGCGTGCCACTAGAATCCAATGAAAGATTCTCTAACGTCGCTGGCCAGCAAAGGAAGATCTTAGACATTACAAGCTGGGAATCGTGGCCCCAGTGGAAACCTACTTCGCTGTCCTGCGTGCTAACAGAATGTAAGAATCAAAGTAAAAGGTTCGAGCAGTCAACAACAAGTCAAAAAGGTAAACTAGAAATTTCCTTTAAGGTCAATAATCTGCTGCTATAAAGAAGAATTATATAGTGTTGATAATTCAGTCATCTAGCATCAGCTGTTACCCGCATTAGTTTATAGAGGGCTGGATTATTGCAGTCTTGGTCTTATTCTATGTGTAGCTCTGGAGACGTTTGGAAATACACATTTATCAGAATCTGCTTAATAATTACAACTCTAATCACTGACTGACAGACAAAGTACAGCCCAAACCAATGAATCTAAAATCATGAAAATTTTGCACAGAAATTCTTAATATATCGTAGCTAGACACCAAAAAGGGGTTTTTGAGAATTCCTTTCCTTAGAGAGTTAAATGAAAGATGAAGCTTTGTATGCAAGTGGATCATTTTTGAAGCTTAAAATATGAAAATATTAGGTTTATTTATGCTTATAAATAAAAGTTAGTTTGAAAAATAACTATTTTCAAGCTTAGGATTTGTACCGTGTACTTTTGTCATTATGCCTACTTGACAATTAGGGCACTAGGGGGGTTAATCCTTATACAAACCCTTTCTTATTAGAACTAGTATTACCGATACCAAGGGCTGTACTCTCCCGCGTAAAAACGGTATTCGTCACGTAATGTGAAATTTTCAAAAAAATTAACAGTTAACAACTGAGTAATAGTTCTACGTGCCACTAGAATCTAATGAAAGATTCTCCACAGTAGCTGGCTAGCAAAAGAAGATCTTAGATATTACAAGCTGGGAATCGTGGCCCCAGTGAAAACCTACTTCGCTGTCTTGAGTGTTAACAAAATGTAAAAGTCAAAGTAAAAGGTTCAGACAGTCAATAACAACCAAAAAGATAAACTAGAAATTTCCTTAAAGGTCAATAATCTGCTGGCTATAAAAAGAATTATATACTGTTGATAATTCAGCCATCTAGCATCAGCTGTTACACGCATTAGTATATAGAGGGCTGGATTATTGCAGTCTTGATCTTATTCTATCTGTAGCTCTGAAGACGTTTGGGAATACACATTTATCAGAATCTGCTTAATAATTGCAACTGAAATTACTGACTGACAGACAAAGTACAGCCCAAACCAATGAATCTAAAATCATGAAATTTTGCACAGAAATTCTTAATATATCGTAGCTAGACACCAAAAGGGAATTTTTAAGAATTCCTTTCCTAAGAGTGTTAAATGAAAGATGAAGCTTTGTATGCAAGTGGATCATTTTTGAAAGCTTAAAATATGAAAATATTAGGTTTATTTATGCTTATAAATAAAAGTCAGTTTGAAAAATAACTATTTTCAAACTTAGAATTTGTACCAGTGTACTTCTGTCATTATGTCCACTTGACAATTAGGGCACTACGGGGGTTGATCCTTATACAAACCCTTTCTTATTAGAACTAATATTACCGATACCAAGGGCTGTACTCTCCCTCTTGAAAACGGTACCTATCACGTAATGTAAAATTTTCAAAAAAATGAACAGTTAACAACTGAGTGATAGTTTCTGCGTGCCACTAGAATCCAATGAAAGATTCTCTACCGTCGCTGGCCAGCAAAGGAAGATCTTAGACATTACAAGCTGGGAATCGTGGCCCCAGTGGAAACCTATTTCGCTGTCCTGCGTGCTAACAGAATGTAAGAGTCAAAGTAAAAGGTTCGAGCAGTCAACAACAGTCAAAAAGGTAAACTAGAAATTTCCTTTACGGTCAATAATCTGCTGCTATAAAAAAGAATTATATACTGTTGATAATTCAGCCATCTAGCATCAGCTGTTACACGCATTAGTTTATAGAGGGCTGGATTATTGCAGTCTTGATCTTATTCTATAGTGTAGCTCTGGAGGCGTTTGGGAATACACATTTATCAGAATCTGCTTAATAATTGCAACTGAAATCACTGACTGACAGACAAAGTATATCTCAAACCAATAAATCTAAAATCATGAAATTTTGCACGAATTTCTTAATATATCGTAGCTAGGCAGCAAGAAAGGGCTTTTGAAAATTCTTTCCCTAAGAGGGTTAAATGGAAGGTAAAGCTTTGTATGCAAGTATATCATTTTTAAAGTTTTAGATATGAAAATATTAGGTTTATTTATGCTTATAAATAAAAGTCAGTTTGAAAAATAAGTATTTTCAAGCTTAGGATTTGTACCGTGTACTTCTGTCATTATGCCCACTTGACAATTAGGGCACTACGGGGGTTAATCCTTATACAAACCCTTTCTTATTAGAACTAATATTACCGATACCAAGGGGTGTACTCTCCCTCTTGAAAACGGTACCTATCACGTAATGTAAAGTTTTCAAAAAAATAAACGGTTAACAACTGAGTGATAGTTCTGCGTGCCACTAGAATCCCATGAAAGATTCTCTACCGTCGCTGGCCAACAAAGGGAGATCTTAGACATTACAAGCTGGGAATCGTGGCCCCAGTGGAAACCTACTTCGCTGTCCTGCGTGCTAACAGAATGTAAGAATCAAAGTAAAAGGTTCGAGCAGTCAACAACAATCAAAAAGGTAAACTAGAAATTTCCTTTAAGGTCAATAACCTGCTGCTATAAAGAAGAATTATATAGTGTTGATAATTCAGTCATCTAGCATCAGCTGTTACCCGCATTAGTTTATAGAGGGCTGGATTATTACAGTCTTGGTCTTATTCTATGTGTAGCTCTGGAGATGTTTGAGAATACACATTTATCAGAATCTGCTTAATAATTACACCTGTAATCACTGACTGACAGACAAAGTACAGCCCAAATCAGTGAATCTAAAATCCTAAAATTTTGCACAGAAGTTCTTAATATATCGTAGCTAGACACCAGAAAAGGGTTTTTAAAAATTCCTTTCCTAAGAGAGTTAAATGAAAGATGAAGCTTTGTACGCAAGTGGATCATTTTTGAAGCTAAAAATATGAAAATATTAGGTTTATTTAAGCTTATAAATAAAAGTTAGTTTAAAAAATAACTATTTTCAAGCTTAGGATTTGAACCGTGTGCTCTTGTCATTATGCCTACTTGACAATTAGGGCACTAGGGGGGTTAATCCTTATATAAACCCTTTCTTATTAGAACTAGTATTACCGATACCAAGGGCTGTACTCTCCCGCGTAAAAACGGTATTCGTCACGTTATGTGAAATTTTCAAAAAAATTAACAGTTAACAACTGAGTAATAGTTTTGCGTGCCACTAGAATCTAATGAAAGATTCTCTACAGTAGCTGGCTAGCAAAAGAAGATCTTAGATATTACAAGCTGGGAATCGTGGCCCCAGTGAAAACCTACTTCGCTGTCTTGAGTGTTAACAAAATGTAAAAGTCAAAGTAAAAGGTTCAGACAGTCAATAACAACCAAAAAGATAAACTAGAAATTTCCTTAAAGGTCAATAATCTGCTGCTATAAAAAAGAATTATATACTGTTAATAATTCAGCCATCTAGCATCAGCTGTTACACGCATTATTTTATAGAGGGCTGGATTATTGCAGTCTTGATCTTATTCTATATGCAGCTCTGGAGGCGTTTGGGAATACACATTTATCAGAATCTGCTTAATAATTGCAACTGAAATCGCTGACTGACAGACAAAGTATATCTCAAACCAATAAATCTAAAATCATGAAATTTTGCACGAATTTCTTAATATATCGTAGCTAGGCAGCAAGAAAGGGTTTTTGAAAATTCTTTCCCTAAGGGGGTTAAATGGAAGGTAAAGCTTTGTATGCAAGTCTATTATTTTTGAAGCTTTAGATCTGAAAATATTAGGTTTATTTATGCTTATAAATAAAAGTCAGTTTAATAAATTTTTAATTATTTAAAGCTAAGGATTTGTAGAGTGCACTTCTGTCCACTTAACAATTAGGGCACTACGGGGGTTGATCGTTATACAAACCCTTTCTTATTAGATCTAGTGTATAGTATAGAACTAGTATAGATACCAAGGGCTGTACTCTCCTGCGTAAAAGCGGTAGCTGTCACGTAATGTAAAATTTTTAAAAAATAAATAGTCCTTTTTTAAAAGAAAAGAAAATGTTGAGAAAAGTTAAATTCTTTGATGAACATTTTTCAAAAGTTAAAATTTTAAGAAAAAATTGTGGTTTTCAATGAAATTTGATAACAAAGGCTTCCTGCGGCCAGAGTCAGTACAGGAAAGTACTTCTTCCGGGATTGGATCGTATCAAAGAACTACTAAAGTGTTCGACGTTTCTCCCACCACCGTAGGGGGTTTCTTCGGAAACAAAAAAACAATAAATGAAAAATAAAATACAAGGAAATATACAAAAATGAAAAAAGGCAAATTTTAAAACATTACTCAGTAACTCAGTATGTTTACCATACCAGAAGCAAGACTCTTCTGAATTGAAACTTTGGTACAAAGGATAAGAAAGTTTAGACAGAAGAGCACGGTAACTCAGTATGTTCACCATACCAGTGGCGAAACGCTTCTGAGAGAAAAGAAAGAAAGAAAGGCTTTATATACCATCCGTCTAAGTAATCACTCCCGAAGATTTCCGATGGTTGGTTTCCAGATGAAGGAAAGCATGTGCCCGTCGTCTTTGTTGATGTTTTTGGGGAACTTTTGGATTTCAATGACCTCGCGTATCTTACTATTATTATATAAATTTTCAGTTTAGAAGAGCTTCGCCTCTGGTATGGTGGACATACAGAGTTACCACGCCCTGATGTTTTGAAATTGGCCTTTTTCCTTTTTTAATTTTTGTATATTTCCTTGTATTTTATTTTTCATTTATTGTTTCTTTGTTTCTAAAGAAGTTTCCTCTGATGGTGCGCAAAACGTCGAACACCTTTAGTAGTTCTTTGACACGGTCCAATCCCGGAAGAAGTATATCCTACTTTCAATGAAAACCGAAAACGGGAAGAAGTCTGTAACAATAAGTGTTTTATTACATTCCCTTACTGCTAACCGATGATGGTGAAGAAAGAGCTATCGTCTGACGATAAGAAATCACATTGTCCACACGATAAGTAACTTTAATGAAAGCATTATATGTCAAAGGATATGTACTGTGTACTTCTGTCATTATGCCAGTTTGGCAATCAGGACACCACGGGGGTTGATCGTTATACAAACCTTTTCTTCTTAAAACTAGTATAACTGATACCAAGGGCTGTACTCCCCCGAGTGAAAACAATACCTGTCACGTAACGTAAAATTTTGAAAAAAAAGAACATTCCTTTTTTTTAAAAACAGAAAGTTTTGAGGAAAGTCGTGTTCTTTGATAAACATTTTTCAAAAGTCAAAAATTTGAGAAATATTGAGGTCTTTAATGAAAACCAAAAAGAGGAAGAACCTGAAACAATAAGGGTTTTGTAACTTTTTCCCACTGCTAACCGATGAAGAAAGAGAGCTACCGTTTGACGATGAGAAATCACATTGTCCACACGATAAGTAACTTAATAAAAGCATTATCTGTTAAAGGATTTGTACCGTGTACTTCTGTCATTATGCCAGTTTGACTATTGAAGCACCACAGGGGTTGATTGTTATACAAATCCTTTATTATTAGAATAAGTATTACCGATACCAAGGGCTGTACTCTCCTGCATGAAAACGGTACCTGTCATGTAACGTGAAATTTTAAAAAAGAGAACAGTCCATTTTTTAAAATAAAAGAAAATTTTCTGGAAAGTCGAGTTCTTCGATAAACATTTTTCAAACGTCAAAATTTTGAGAAAAATTGAGGTTTTCAATGAAAGCTGAAAGGAGAAAGAAATCTGTAACAATAAAGGTTTTGTTACTTTCTTTCATTGCTAACCGATGATGGCGAAGAAAGAGAGCTACCGTTTGACGATAAGAAATCACATTGTCCACAGGATAAGTAACTTTAATCAAAGCATTATATGTCAAAGGATTTGTACCGTGTACTCCTGTCATTATGCCAGTTTGGTAATTGAGGCACTATGTGGGTTTCTTATTAGAACTAGTATTACCCATACCAAGGGCTGTACTCTCTCGCGTGAAAACGGTATCTGTGACGTAACGTAAAATTTTGAAAAAAAAGAACAGTCCATTTTTTAAAGAAAGAGTACATTTTAAGGCAAGTCGAATTCTTTAATAAAAATTTTCCAAAGTCAAAATTTTGAGAAAAATTGAGGTTTTCAGTGAAAGTCAAAAATGGTAAGAAATTTGTAACAATAAGGGTCTTGTTACTTTCCCTTACTGCTAACCGAAGATGGTAAAGAAAGAGAGCTACCGTTTGACGATGACAAATCACATTGCCCACACGATAAGTAGCATTAATAAAAGCATTATGGGTCAAAGGATTTGTACCGTGTATTTCTGTCATTATGTTAGTTTGGGAATTAGGGGACCACGGGGGTTGATCGTTGCACATACTCTTTCTTATGAGAACTACTATTAGCGACACCAAGGGCTGTACTCACCCGCGCAAAAACAGTACCTATCACGTAACGTAAAATTTTATTTTATTTTCCTAAAATAAGAGCAAATTTTCACAAAAATGGAGGTTTTCAATGAAATCTGAAAAGGGGAGAATATCTGTAACAATAAGGGTTTTGTAACTTTTCCTCGCCGCTTACCGATGATGGTGAAGAAAGGGAGCTACCGCTTGACGATGTCCTCTTAGTAATTAATTTTAATGAAAGCATTAGGCGTCAAAGGATTTGTACCGTGTACAGGGTGAGCGAAGTTCGATGTCTCGGCGCCATTATAAGAAAAGCAAAAACGATGTAAGAAATCTAAAAAGAGATTCTTACACTAAATTGAATAAGGTTCATTTTAAGCTAAATCTGAATATTTTTTCAGTCTTGGAAACCAAAGTAATGACGTCATTGGATTTTTTTTCTTTAGAAACGTACCTATATTTTTCCACATTTAAAAAGAACTAATTTTTATAAACAAATTTTGTAAACAAAAATAATTGGTATCTTTTTCCGTTCAAAGGCTATAAGCAAATTTATTGTAAAAAATGTATTATTAAAAATTCGCAATTGGTACGATTTAGTCAAACAGCCTTTGGAGACAAATCTATTAAATATTTTTTAAGTTTGGAATAACATGTTCGGTGTATCTCAGAGAATATTCACCTGCTCTTCTAAGGTTCTTTTGAAATTCGTCATAAACTAATAAATAATACAGAGTGAATCAGAAAGAATGGGCCAATGCAAAACTGAAGATACTAGACATTAAAATATTACGATTGAGCTCAACATGCTTTATACTAATGTGACTGGTTTAAGAGAAACAGGGCCTTCAAAGTTTAAATTTTATTCTGAAACTTCTCAATAATTAAGAAAGTTTTGGTGCTGTAAATTTAATATTCAAAAATCATAAAAACATACCTTAAAACTTTTAAATGAAAATATCTTAAAAACCGTTGGATTTAGACGACTTAAACAAAAGTACCTTTTCTTTGTAAAATTGATTGTTCTTTGATACTGTCTACTTTGTTTTGTTTATATATACCTCAACAGATAGAAAAAAAAATATGTGAAATTAATGCCCTCTAAGAGCAACGTCAATATAAATTCACAATTCGTAATTTCCTCATCAAAAAGCATAAAATTTTTAAATAATAAATTTATAGCACCAAAACTTTCTTAGTTATTAAAAATTTTCAGAATAAAATTTAGACTTTGAACGCCCTGTATCTTCTAAACCAGCCAAATTGGTATAAGGCATCTTGAGCTCAATCGTAATATTTTAGTGTCTAGTATCTCCAGTTCAGCGCTGGTCCTTTCTTTCTGACTCACCCTATATATCATTTACGTGAACGTTTTTTAAATTCAAATGGCAACAAATAATGTTTGTCAACTATTAGTTCAATTATTGACAGATGCTTCTATACTTTGATTTTTGGTTTACTACATTTCCAAAGGCTACTTGTTTAAATCGTAGTAATTACGAATTTTTGATATTTTTTTTACAATAAAATTGTTTATAACTTTTTAGCCAAAAAATATACAACATTTTTTGTTAACAACATTTTTTTAGAAAAACTCGTTCTCTTTGAATATCCAAAAATATAGGTATGTTTTTGGAAAAAAAAAGTTCCATCACGTCATTACTTTGGTTTCCAGATCTTGAAAAATATCTAAATTTGACCTAAAATGGACCTTATTCAATCCAATTTAAAAACTTTTTGTCAGATTTCTTATATCGCTTTTCCTCGTCTTATAATAGAGCTGAGACATCGAGTTTCGCTCACCCTGTACTCCTGTCATTAGGCCAGTTTAGCAAATAGGACACCATGGGAGTTGATCGTTATACAAACCGTATCTTATTAGAACTAGCATAACCGACACCAAGGGCTGTACTTTCCCGCCTAAAAGCGGTACCTGTCAGGTAAAATTTTGAAAAAAATAAACGGTCCATTTTTTTAAAATAAAAGAAAATATTAAGGAAAGTCAAATTCTTTAATAAAAATTTTCCAAAATCAAAATTTTGAAAATAATTGAGGTTTTCAATGAACGCCAAAAAGGGAAAGAAATCTGCAACAATAAGGGTTTTCTTACTTTCCCTCACTGCTAACCGATGATGGTGAAAAAAGAGAGCTACCGTTTAACGATGAGAAATCACATTCCCCACAAGATAAGAACTTTAATAACAGCATTATGTGTCAAAGGATTTGTACCGTGTACTTCTGTTATTGTGCCAGTTTAGCAATTAGTTTACCACGAAGGTTGATAGTTATGTAAACCGTTTCTTAATAGATCTAGTATTACCGACACCAAGGGCTGTACTCTCCCACGTGAAAACGGTACTTGGCACATAACATTTTGAAAAAATAAATAGTCCATTTTTAAAAATAAAAGGTAATGTTGAGGAAAATCGAATTCTTCGAAAAAAATTTTCAAAAGTTAAAAATGTTGAGAAAAACTGAGGTTTTCAATAAAGCTAAAAAGGGGAAAAACCTGTAACAATAAGGGTTTTATTACTTTTCCTCACAGCTAACCGATGATGCTGAAGAAAGGGAGGTACCATTTGACGATGAGAAATCGTATTGTTCACACGACAAGTAACTTTAACGAAAGCATTACGTGTCAAACAGTAAGAAAATGAAATAATAAAATAAAAATACTAGACTAAAGGAATGACTCAGGATCCAAATCTCTAATTACAGTCGCAACCTAAATATTGATGAGATATTTTTTGATAAACATTTTCTTCAGTTGATAATTAAATGGCCTTTAAGGGTCCATACGGAAGTTTTCCCTCATCTTATATCTGAAATATCAGCATAGCCCCAAGCATGATTTCCACGCAGTTAAGCATCGAGCAGGCAAGCAAGCGTTACAGGTCGTTGATTCGATTTCGCCGTTAAGAGCAAATTGCTCTAATGGGGCTAATAATGCCCCAAATGGCCTATGGGACATGCAAAATTAACGAGTTTTAGATATATCCCAATGACGACCAAATCAGGACAATGCGACACAAAACCACCACATATTTAATTATCCTAGTAACTTATGAGCACTCCAGAATTCCTGATTATCAAACTCCGTTTCTTTATAATGAATAATGGTCTGTTTAAAATGGAGAATTAGAGTAAATAGAGTACGGACCTTTGTCCATGCAGCTCGTAACAAATTCAACATGAATAAGACATGAATCTCTGCCACAACTTCAATCTCTAAAGGATTTCTGGTGGGATTTGGAGCCTTGCGACAAGGATAACCGGATATGCGCTTACTTAAAATAGAAAATGATGATCTCAATTTGATATGTGGGCTTTTTATGGTAGTTCTGCAAGAAAGTATGCCAGAAGATTCATAATGCACTGGTGAAATATACCGGGATAATTTCGCTTTTGGTGTATTTATGATTTCGCTAAATAACGACATATTTCATTTTTAACTTCTTTTATCGAAATATTTATGTCTCTGGATAAAAACATTGGACATCGGTCTGCTGATATGAAATATTGTGTTGAGTTTTTCATATTAATGTTAACAGCCATGTCGGTGAGTGCTTTCGCTCTAACGAAGTTTATTAATTTGACAATCTCATGATAAAAATTGAAATACAGAACTTGTCCCCTGAAACCAAGAAAGATTAAAAAACACAACAAAGGTTGCTCTAAAGCGTTTCGACAGCCAAGCTGTCAGCTTCAGAGAGAAAAGAAATAGTTTTCTCTCTGAAGATTACAGCTTGGCTGTCGAAACGCGTTAGACCAAATTTTGGTTGCTCTAACGCGTTTCGACAGCCAAGCTGTCATCTTCAGAGAGAAAAGAAATAGTTTTCTCTCTGAAGATTACAGCTTGGCTGTCGAAACGCGTTAGACCAAACTTTGGTTGCTCTAACGCGTTTCGACAGCCAAGCTGTCATCTTCAGAGAGAAAAGAAATAGTTTTCTCTCTGAAGATGACAGCTTGGCTTTCGAAACGCGTTAGAGCAACCTTTGTTGTGTTTTTTAATCTTTCTTGGTTTCAGGGGATAAGTTCTGTATTTCAATTTTTGAAGATAACCAAGGACCAGTCCGTTCCATCAAAAAAAATCTAATGATAAATTAACTTTCAACCATATCTCTTCCAAGGAGCAATTTCGTGAGGTTTTAATGAACCAGGAAGAATGTAGGTACTTAAATTCAAAATGTTAGTCGCCATTTTGAAATTTTGACTTTTATTCCTAAAAATTTTCATAATTTTTTTTTTGGTGATTTAAAACACAGTTTTTCTAGTTACTTTTTTTGAAAATTTTATTTTCTGAGGATTTCTATTTTTTTTAGTAATTTTGACTGTTTTGGTAATTTCTTTCTTCCTTTTAAAACTTTAGAGGTTTTTCCAAATTGTGACCTTTCCTTAAACATGTAAATTTTTTTTGAAAATTTCGACCTTTTTTCAAAATTTTGTTTTTTAAACAAATGTGTCTTTTTTTCCTCAAAATTTCATAGTTTTCTTAAAAAGTCGACTTTTTGTAGAAATTTTGACTTTCTACGAAAAATTTTCGATTTTTATTTTGGATTTCAATATTTTTAAAAATTTCACTTTTTTGAAAATTTTACTATTTTTGAATATAACATTCTTTCAAAATTTAATTTAGCTAAGAATTTAAATTTTGTTTTATTGAAATTTTTTATCCCTTTTCGACTGTTATTGAAAACCTCATTTTTTTCTGAAAATTTTGAATCTTGAACAATTTTTATTGAAGAATTAGGCTTTCCTTGAAATGTTTTATGTTAAAAATTCGACTGTCCACTTTTTTCTAAATTTAACGTTAACGTGATACCATTTTCTCGCGGGAGAGTACAGCCCTTGGTGTCGGTAATACTAGTTGCATTAAAAAAGGGTTTGAATGAGTAACGTTTTGGTTTTGTGGAAGTTTGTAGCCTAATGACCACAAAAGAACTATCTCCATCCTCTGCTACCCACCCCTTCACCAACTAATCGATCGGTATTAAAGCCTTTTCATATTTTATTAGAAATAATTGTGTTACAAAAGCGCAAACCTATTTAATCAAATCAAAATATTTAGTGACAAATAGGATTTTAACAAATGTCAAGAAAATGTCACAGCGCTGTCCCACAACTAAATGTTACTAGTTCTTAATGCCACTACGAAATTTAAAAGTTAATGCGAATTCTAATGAACATTCATCTGAAATGGACTATGAACAAGTTCGAATGTTTTACGTTATTTCTATAAGCTCAAAACAGTGGACAACACGGAATTTTGTTTTGTAAAAAGTAGAACAAAGAGCGTTTTGCATGGAAAGTTAACGGTTCAATGTAAGTTGTAGTTGTGTAATCCAATAAAACAAAGAATAGAAAATGGTGCATTAGAATATTCCGTCTGTGAATTAGTGTCTGCATTAAGCGTTGAAATTCAAGCAAAGCATAAAATTATGATCCGAGCGTTAGTGGAATTTGTGCTCCGCGTAAAAGTTTTACTCCCCTTTTTGGTTTCTTCGTGCATAATGTCCAACTATATCATTAGAGGCAACTAAATACACAAATTCAGCAAAATGCAGAAATAGAATCTCGCTTCCGTTAATTTATGATGTGGACCCTGAATGGCCGGACATAAAGTCGACTTGGAAGTTCCAAGTGTAACGCGTTTACTTACTAAAGCCAAACGAGCCGCACGACCGTTGATATTTACTGTTATGGATGCCCGAGGTTGAAAACTACCCTCGTAACTGGCGATACAGCCGTGTTCCAAACTCCCGTTTGACTTCGCCTTAAACTTAATTCAACAAAACTTAAATGGCTCCGAATGTAATTCTTTGGTGGCGAAACGTCCACCCTACGAGCATAAACAAAATTCTTAGGAACCGCAAATACAACCAATTAGGAAATTATTGCAACAAGCGATGTTGTTGACAATAGAAGTTTCATGAAAATTTTGTTAACCAAGCAGATGTAGCGTTAACTACTAACGTAATTTTTTCAAAAAACCCAGTATTATGTCTTTATTGTCGACTGATAATATAATAAAGGTTTAGCTATTTATTTCGATATTGAAATACAGAACTTGTCCCTTGAAACCAAGAAAAATTGAAAAACACAGCAAAGGTTGCTCTAACGCGTTCGACAGCCAACCTGTCATCTTCAGAGAGAAACTAACTCCTAATCTTAAAATTTACCCTTATATACTAAGAATATTCACTTCGTGCATGATCGACCGCATCCGAACGCGCTTGCGCATCTAATCTTACACGTCGTAGTGTCACAATTCCTTATCTATCGACCTTAACTATTTTTAACAGAGATGAATGTCCTAAAGGGCCAGCGCAACCATTCATAAGGTAGTCTCCAGCCTTATGGATGGCTAAATTTTCACATGCATTTAACATATAATTCTTATTTACTACTCTTAACAATTTAATATTATTACCTATCATATGGTCTAATTCAAAGGTATGTTGAGCTACACTTGACTTCTCAGTTCTTCTGTATCTTAAATGAGCCAGATGCTTCTTCAGCCGGATTTTAAGAGATCGTCTAGTTTGCCCGATATACTTTTGGGGACAATCCTTACATGAAATTTGGTAAATTGCTCATTAGAGCAATATTAAAATAAATTAAATTAAGCATCCTTAAAGGACAATTTGCAGCTGTCACTTTTCTAGTTAGTGTTCTTGAAAGTATTACTTTTGTTTATCCATATGTTTGTGCGGCCTTGATCAAAAACGGAATTGCAAGCTATTTATTCGCGACCGGATTTTATGAATATTAGTGCTACTACTATCGTTTATGGCAGAAACAATAAAAAAATAAACTTTGTGTGTTTTGTGTATTTTAAGTATTTAACTATTCATTTAATCTCCAAAGACAATTGTCCTGAAAGCGTTTATTTCCATGTTAACACAAATTAAATTTTAATTTAAGAAACACATTTGGTGTGCATCTGTATAACTCAAACGTAAGAGCAAATATAATCTTAAATTCACTATTAATCAAACTAGGGCTTTATTTTTTGAATCTGGGTCCCTCCTGTCAAAAAATCGCCAGATACCACCGCTCCACTAAACCCAAAAAATTAATTGGTCAAAATTTTCCTCAAAATTTGTTTTCGCAGCCGATGTTCGGCGGGTAGCAGATAAACCGATTAAATCTATTACGTGAAAAAATAAAGCTCCAGCCTAAGAGCAATCAATTCTTTCAGAAGCTACAATAACTTCCGGTTCACCGGCGGCAAATCGTAAATCCAGGAAATTGGATCTGTGTATGCACCATGATATTGAATCTCGACCATTGGAAACTGTGTTGCAATTTTGACTTATGATATTCCCATTTCCGGTCCATTGGAGGAGTTGACCGGCAATTCGTGAAAACTGGGGACTCTATATTTCGCCCCCTTCATACAAAGAGGTAACGTTACAAAGAACGCTTTAATTGTGGGAATGTTTGTGATGAATTCCAGGCCTAACGTAATAAATACGTTAAATTCTGTCGACCAATTTCCATTGTTTGCAGTTGAAATTATATACACATCAACTGTCGAACTTAATTGCAAAAATAATTCGGTCCGGGGGTATGGTTGTGCGTTGCGATGATGTTTCAATAATTAAATTGTCAGTGCCCAATGAAATAAAGCTCTCATTATTGTTAATTGGTTCGACATTAATAGAAATATTTCAGTTTGCTCGCACAGCATAAATCTAACGAGTTGCAGACAACAATCGCCTTAACAGGTCGAAATGCGATTAATTATAGACGGGGCTCGTTGAATTAGGGGGATGTAATTGAAAGAAAGTGGTGATTGCGAAATATTTTTAATTAGTGCGTTACTTACCATGCCGAGTCACGAGCTTTTAAACGCTACTTAAGGTTCAAAAGACACGTAGCGACCTGGAATTAATTAAGTTAGAGGAAAATACGGGCCATGATAATGAAAGCCTAGGAGTTAGATTGTCATCGCTATAACTTAATCAACGGCGTGAATATTCATTAACTTTTTTAACAATTTCTATTCGGAACAAGACTTTTATAACGTTTGATATAAGGAATTCAACGTGATTGGAGACGCTCTAAAGAAATTATGGATCACGAAAAGGCGAGCGTATTTGTGTTTTAACACGATTGTGCGTTAGGAAAATGAATTGTATAATACCAGAGGTCCAAAAATTCTAAACTAGACATATAAAAAGTAATCAGAATCCGATAAACGATTTCCTACTATCACCGGCTAACAAAAGGGAAACGAAGATAAGAGATTTTAGGTTCCAGGCTGGGAATCGTGGCACCGCTGGTAACCTACTTTACAAACTTGCGAAGGCAAATTGCATGGTTCGAAAAGTAAACCCGAATTTTCTTCAAGTTAGTAGATTTTGGCTGCAAAAAATTATCAAAGCATAAACGGCAAAAAAATGGTGTTTAGTGCGCCGCTGCCTCCCTGCATGTATCCAAACTTTTGAATTTGGATCAATCGGTTCCTTCGATCACGTGTCTTATAAAATTAATTTATTTTTAAGATTAGAATCTCGTTCAGGTAACAATTACAAAGAAAGTTTGATCAGCTTTATATTATATAGCAGTAGACGTTTATTTATATAGAAATAGACGTTAGTGAGCGATACCTCGATTGTATAGAAGGTATTTGAAATCTAATGAATTAGAAACATCAAAAAGGGAATTGTGGGGCCGTTGTGATCGTTTTTAAGAATAAACAAAAAAATTTTTAACATTTATTCAGTTTAATTGAAGCCAGAAGGAGATATCAAACATTAGGTGGAGTTCTATGGGGTATCAATAATTAATAGCACTTTGAAGATATTTCATTTTTTTTATGAGTAAAGTTTAATGTATCCTTTTCATGTTGCTGAGTGAACTATTTCTTTACAAATACAAGTGGCTTTAAAAGCTGCCTATGAAGCTCTTGTTGATAGATACCTAAAAGTAAAATTGTTTTAGTATATTTGAACAGGGCTTCGAACCGGAACTGAACCGAATTATTACTAATGCTGATACAATAAATGGTAAAAGAAAGTGAAAAGTAAAAAATCGTGTTCAAGTTGCACTGTCAACAGCGAAACCTCCTCATAATCATTGAACAATATCTGTTCCTAAATAAGGAATAGCAGATAGTAGATTTGTAATAACAGTAGCTCCTCAAAAAGATATTTGACCTCAAGGAAAAACATATTCTAGAAATGCTGTTGCTATTACTATGAATAAAATAATTACTCCAATAAGTCAAGTATGTGTTAAATTATATGAATTATAATATATACCTCGTCCAATATGTAAATAAATACAAATAAAGAAGAATGAAGCTCCATTAGTATGGAGAGTTCGAATTAATCAACCATAGTTTACATCTCGACAAATATGAGTTACTGAATTAAAAGCTAATTCAATATTAGGACAATAATGTATAGCAAGAAAGATTCCTCTAATAATTTGAATTATTAAACAAAGTTCTAATAAAGATCCGAAGTTTCATATATATGAAATATTTGAAGGTGAAGGCAAATCGATTAATGAATTATTAATAATTTTTAGTATTGGGGAAGTTCTACGTAACGGTATTTTCATTAGAATATTTGACGTAAAGGTCTATTTTTAATATTTGTAATTTTAACTACTGCAATTAAAGTAATTAATAAATAAATAATAATTATTAATATAATAAAATTTAAGGGCAAATTGTAATATTTAATTATTGAATAATGAATATTATTATTATCAATAATTTTAAAAAATCATAATTATTAAATTTAATATAAATTATTATTTTATCATAATTTAATATAAATATATGAAGTGTAATAAATATTATTGTTATTGTATATATTAATTTATTAGAAAATTTAAATTTTTCATTTGATGCAATTCTTGTTATATAAATAAATAAAATTAATATACCTACTACTACTATAATTAATAAAATATTATGAGAATATCAAAAATTTAAATTAAATATTTCGAAAGTAATGGAAATTATTAATTTTTGAATCAATAAAATTATTCCTATTGATAAAGGATAGTTTATAAATAAAAATAATATTGATATAATTAGGATTAAAATTAATAATTAACAGAGAATAGTTTATATAAAATATTAATTTTGGAGATTTATGAAGAGATTTTACTTTTCTCTGATGTTTTAAAAGAATATTCTTTGTTTTGATTTACAAGACCAATATTTTAATTAAATTATTAAAACTAATGATAATTTATATTTATATTTCAATAATTACTTTTTTCTGGGATTTTAGTTTTTTCTATTAAACGAAAACATTTACTTTTAATATTATTAGGATTCGAATTTATTATATTATCTTTATTTTTTAATTTAATTTTATATTTAAGATGGATAAACTATGAGTTTTATTTTTCTTTAATTTTTGTTTCTATAAGTGTGTGAAGGATCTTTAGGTTTATCTATTTTAGTTATAATAATTTGATCACAGGGAAGAGATTATTTCCAAAGATTTAATTTATTATGATAAAGATAATTATATTTTTATTATTTTTGATACCTTTAAATTTTATTTTACATTTTTGATTAGTTCAATTATTTTTATTTATTTTTATATTTTTGGTAATAATAAATTTAAGAATAATGAATTATTTTATTACTATTTCTTATTTATTTGGTAATGATTTACTTTCTTTTACTTTAGTATTATTAAGGATTTGAGCTTGTGTTTTAATAATATTAGCTAGAAAAAAAAATTATAAAATTGAATTCTTTAGTAAATTATTTTCTTTGGTTATTTTATTTTTATTATTATAATTAATTTTAACATTTTCTTCTATAAATTTAGTTATTTTTCATTTATTTTTTGAGATTAGTTTAATTCCTGCTTTAATTTTAATTGTTGGATGAGGCTATCAACCAGAGCGTATTCAAGCTGGTGTTTATTTATTATTTTATACTTTATCAGCTTCTCTTCCAATATTAATTGTTATTTTTAATTATTATAATAATAATGGAAGATTTATATTATATAAATTTTGAATATGGAAATTTAATTATTTATTTTTGTATAATTATAGTATTTTTGGTAAAAATACCTATGTATTTTATTCATTTATGATTGCCTAAAGCTCATGTAGAAGCTCCTATTTCCGGATCTATAATTTTAGCAGGGATTATATGAAAACTAGGCGAGTATGGAATATTGCGAATTATAAATTTATTTTTAAGATTAGGTTAAATTATATATTTATTATAATTTCTTTGGTTGGAGGTTTTATTGTATCATTAATTTGTCTTCGACAAAGTGATATAAAGTCTTTAAATTCTTATTCATCTGCAGCTCATATAGGTATAGTAATTGGGGGTTTAATAACTTTTAATTATTGAGAATTTTGTGGTTCATTAGTTTTAATATTAGCTCATGGTTTATGTTCTTCTGGAATATTTTGTTTAGTTAATATTTCTTATGAAGGAATTAATAGACGAAGATTATATTTAAATAAGGGTATAATTAATATTTTACCTTCATTACCTTTATGGTGATTTTTATTAAGTTCATCTAATATAGCAGCTCCTCCATCTTTTCATTTATTAGGTGAGATTATACTGATTAATAGATTAGTTGTTTATTTAAAATTTACAATGGTTTTTATTGGTTTAATTTCTTTTTTTAGAGCAGCTTTTTTTTTTATTTTTATATTCGTATAGACAGCATGGTAAAATTTATACTGGGATTTATAAATTTTATGTGTAGAATACGAGAATATTTGCTTTTATTTCTACATTGAATTCCATTAAATTTTTTAATTTTAAGAAGTGATTTATTTAGTTTATGAGTTTATTTAAATAGTTTAATATAAAATATTGATTTGTGATATCAGTGATGTAATTTTTTACTTTAAATTATTTCTATTTGTTTTATTTATTTTTCTTTTTTTTCTTTATTATTTTTTGTATTAAGACTAATACAAATTTATTTAGATTATTCAATATTTATTGAAATTAATTTATTAAGTTTATCTAGATCTTCAATTATTCTAACTTTAATTTTAGATTGAATATCATTATTATTTATAAGATTTGTTTTATTTATTTCTTTAATGGTTGTATTTTATAGAGACGAATATATAGAAGAAGATTTAAATTTAAGTCGAGTTATATTAGTATCAATATTTTTTTTATCTATAATATTAACGATTATTTCACCTAATTTAATTAGAATTTTACTAGGTTGAGATGGGTTAGGATTAGTTTCTTATTTTTAAGTAATTTAATATCAGAATATTAAATCTTATAATGCTGGAATATTAACAGCGTTAACAAATCGAATTGGTGATGTAATATTATTATTATCTATGGCTTGAATATTAAATTATGGAAGATGAAATTATATTTATTATATTGAATTTATAAAAATTGATTATTCAATACAATTAATTTCTTTAATAATTGTTTTAGCTGCTTTTACTAAAAGAGCTCAGATTCCTTTTTCTTCTTGATTACCAACAGCAATAGCTGCTCCTACTCCTGTATCTTCACTAGTTCATTCTTCTACTTTAGTAACAGCTGGTGTTTATTTATTAATTCGATTTCATCCTTGTTTTAGAAGAAGGGTTATTTACATTGGTTTATTAACCGGAAACCAAAAAAAACCGTTATTTGTGTCGGAACGAAAACCGGAACCAAACCGAAAAAAAAAAATTGGTTTATTTCGGTTCAGTGCAGATTCAAAAGTTCACAATTAACAAACCCTCCCCCCTTCAATGTCAATTTTACTTTTAATGTCTCGAATTTCAACTCAATATTTTGCGTGACTATTATTATTGTGTTGTCCACGATTTTATTTAATTGAAATTCCGAATCTAAAACTATTTTTATTTTGTCCTACAAATGTTGGCTTTAAGTTTAAAATGTTGATTTTTTTCAGAAATATTGACGTTTATTTTTAAATATTCCGGCGTTTATTACTATCATTTAAATCAAAAATATGTAAAATTTTTGTAAAATAAATTTGGAATATATTCTTCAATTTCAGCTTTTCTCACAAAATTCTGGGTTTCAATTATTATTAAACATTGGTGCCTAATCTATAGTTCCCGAGCCACATGTAGCTTGCAGTAACTTATGATGTGACTCGGTTGACTACGAAGGAAAAGGGTATACTATTTTATTTAACAAATTCATGTCTTCAGACTGAAGTCGAACATTCTATAAAAAAAGTCGAAATTTCAATTTATAATGGAAAAAAATTAAGAAATTCGACTTTAGTGTGAAAAGTTAAAGGCGGAAGTCGAAAATTCTAGAAATTATTTGAAATAAATTTATTAAAAAAAATCTAGTTCTCAAACTTTGAGTTTAAAACTCGAAATTTTCAAAAATAAATTCAATATGTGAAATTTTAAAAAGTATCATTTTCAACTTTCAATCAAATATCGTATCCAAAATATTGAAAAGACAAACTTTTATATTCTAATTCTTAATTCTATAATTTTTCTAATAATTTTTAATTTTATAATCTAATTCTAAAATTTAAACACAAAATTTTGAGAAAATATCGAAATTTGGAAAAACTAAAAGTTATTCACAAGAATTCAGTTCTTACACGAAAGTTCGAGAAAATGATCTAAATTTTAAGTTTCAATTAGAAATTTTGAAAAAAAGTTCCAACTTTAACATGAAGATGAAACTTTAAGATTAAGTCAAGCTCTCCAAAAAAAAGTCCAGATTTCGAGTTTTACATCGAAAAATAAAAAAAAATTAATGAAGTTTCAAGTTTCAATCCACAATTTTCAGAAGAAACTCCCCTAAGAAATCTAGTGCACAGACCAATAGATTCATTAGATTTAAAGTTTGGAAACCAAAGACCGGTTTCGATCTTGTTAGATCTCGTCAGTTTGGTATATCCAACTCAAATCGATCTAATAAATGTTCAAACCTATTTTTCTGTGCATTAGAATCCTTGTCTTCTGGGAAAGTTTTCCTAGAGAGCAACCGCTTCGATAGGTGACAGTGTTTTAACTGTTGGTAGTTCAGCTACCTATGATTCACTACACTATACACGCCGCATGGAGGGCTGCATGAATTTGTAGTCCAGGTTGCATTCTACTTGCATAAGACATAATATTAGCAAATATTAAAGCTACTTGTTGGCAATAATACTACAACAGGTAGTAGGGAAAGGTTTATTATATCTCTGAAAATGATAGCCTGGCTGTCGAAACGCGTTAGAGCAACCTTTGTTGTGTTTTTTATTCATTCTTGGTTTCAGGGGATAAGATTTGTATTTTTGAAGACAACCAAGGATTAGTTTGTTCCAAAAAAAAAAGGCTGAATTACGAGAAAACAAAAATTTGTCATTTTTTGGGGGGAAAGTCGAAAATTGAAAATAAGAGTGAGAATATGGAGAAAAAACTGAATTATGAAAAAAAAATCAAAATTTCCTTACAATTGACTTTTTAAAAAGTTTAAATCTGTGAAAAAGGCTCAACATTGAGGAAAAATTCTAATGCACAGACCAATAGTTTTGAACATTTATTAAATTCAAAGTTTGGAAACCAAATACCGGTTTCGATCTTGTTAGATCTCGTCAGTTTGGTATATCCAACTCGAATGCTAACAAATGTTCCGACAAGTAAGTTAGCATTCGAGTTGGATATACCAAACTGACGAGATCTAACAATATCGAAACCGGTCTTTGGTTTCCAAACTTCGAATCTAATAAATGTTTAAACCTATTGGTCTGTGCATTAGAATCCTTGTCTTCTGGGAAATTGTTCCAAGAGAGCAACCGCTTCGCTAGGTGGCAGTGTTTCAACTGTTGGTAGTTCCGAAAATATTATGTTTTTTTCAATTTATTTAACATTTCTTCGGCCCAGTTTGGAAATATTTAAATTTTTATGGTTTGTTGACAATTTTCTAAACAGTTTTTGAAATGCGACTACGTGATATTTAAATTTATTGAAAACGCCACTTCATGACAGTTACAAATTAAAAGGTTAGTTTATTTTACATAGAATAGGAATAATGAAAAATAGGAGACCAAAAATTAGATATGAAAAAAATAAAAATTTTGTTTTTTTGATAAATTAGGAAAATATAAAAAATTACATCGATGGACATCGATGTTTCGCTCTCATTTGAGCTCGTCAGCAGTGCATAACATGGCAAGGGAACAATGGGGAAGAAATACTTAAAAATAAAAAAAATTTAAAATATAAAAAAGAAAAATAAAGAAATTTTACCATGAATAGACGTTTCATCATCAATTTACTGTGTTAAAAATTTACTGTGTTAAAAATTTAAATATTTGAAGCCCGATCCACAAGAAACAACTACTCCGAGGGCTAATATTCCTTCCGGCATTGAACTACACTCAAATGAGAGCGAAACATCGATGTCCAGTGCTATAACCTCTTTTATGTATTTTTTTATATTTTTTTATATTTTCCCAATTTATCAAAAAAACAAAATTTTTATTTTTTCCATATCTAATTTTTGGTCTCCTATTTTTCATTATTCCTATTCTATGTAAAATAAACTAACCTCTTAATTTGTAAACTGTCATGACGTGACGTTTTCAATAAATTTAAATATCACGCAGTCGCATTTCAAAAACTGTTTAGAGAATTGTCAACAAACCATAAAAATTTAAATATTTCCAAACTGGGCCGAAGAAATGTTAAATAAATTGAAAAAAAACATAATATTTCCGGACAATAAGGATCTACCATGAAGAGTAACTTACAATGTCAAGGTTTAACTTACACTTTTAAGAAGAAAGTAGTCAAAATTTGAAACAAAAAAATTCGAACTTAATGTAAAAAAATTCTAGTTTTCATTCTAATCATACTATTTTGACTTTCAACTACATTGTTTGAATATTTTCATTAAACTTCAAATCTCCAGTATAAGTCGAAATTTTGCGAATTAATACTTTTTTTTTTAATTTGAAATTTTTTGCAAAATTCTGCAACTGTTAGATTTTTTCTGAAAATTTTAGTTAAAATTAAAATTTAAACATTTTGTAGAAATATTAACTCGGTTTGATATATTACTTTTCTAAACATAACTTAAACTTAATAGGTTTAAACATTTTTAAATAGTTTAATCACAAAATTTTGAAATACATACTGAGGTTTTAAATTAAGAGATGTTTGCTGTGGTTCATCCTTTTTTCGTCATCACTTCAATCGTAATTATGTTCTTTTATTCTAAAAGTTAGACTGTAAACGTTAGATTGTAAACAAATTTCTACATTTTCCAAAAAATTTGACTTTATAGTCAGAAATTCAACCTAAATCGAAATTTTCATTTTAATTTCATCCCTAAATTTCAGGTTTTTTTCTTGAAGTTCGGACTTTTGTTTCGAGATTGCCCAAATTATTTTCTTTCTTTTAAATAAAAAATAAAAAATCTGTCACTCCGAACTGAACCGAAAACCGAAACCGAAAAAAACCGTTTTTTTTGTTGGAACGAAAACTGGAACTGAACCGATATAATTTCTTTTCGGGAACGAAAACCGAAAACCGGAACGAAAATAATAACGGTTCTAAGTCCTGTATTTGAATTTTTAAAGTTAATTCTAGTAGATCGTATAGAAATATGAATAATATAAACATGAAATAGTGATTTTAATTTAAAATTTATGAAATTTTAATTTTTGATACTATAATTTAAAACTTAAAAAAAATCAGTGTTACATCATAGTTTTAAGTTTTCATTTCTGTCAGCAGTTCCCATAATTGCCCATTTTAAAAAAAATTAGAATATAAATATGAGAATTTACTATTTAATATATTATATTTACTTTAGTGAAAATTGTTAAAATTGTACCATTCGACTGCTTCAACGTTAAAAATTTGCGAGTTTCCAGTTTGTAAATATCCCAGATTACGTTGTTTGGCTATTTCGAACTTTGCAGCTTTCCGTCAGCTGTTTTTCATTTACAACCATAATTCGCCCGGAAATGGATTTACAGCAAAATAATCAAGTCCTTTCGCAATAAAACAACAAAACCTCGCGCCGATTTAATTTTATGTTTTCCCATTCTGACAAGACAAAGTTTCCGAAGGAATCGAAATTGGATTTTCCGATTGTTTAGGGAACGACGCTTAGAGCGGGAAAGGCGGCCGGATAATAAAATTAGGCTGATTTTATAGAAAATTGGAAACATTTGATCCTCGGGAAAACTAATGAATTAACGCTAAGGAAGCGGACAAGACCAAATGAAGATATATGCGGGGATATCAACCACGGTGTTCTTCATTAATCCGTGCCCGGTTGATGTGTCCTGACCCGTCTGCAATCTCATCTTCTACCCTCTAAACTTTGCCACATCCCCATATTTCGTACGGGGTTGTTCACCATTTTAAATCAATAAATTCAACGATTAGATAATACACTTGATCGATGGTTAGAGTCATTGTTAATCATCTACAGATCTCGTAAATTTTTCAGTTAGGTTAAGTTTTTTCAAAGAAATTTTCCATGGCCTTTAGGTTCCATCATGACTTGAAGCGGTAAGAATTTTTTTGCCACAACATCTTTCGATTGTTTCAGTCGATTTTTAAAAACACAACTCCTTTTTTATGGAACGGACTGTTATCTTCAAAAACTGAAATACAAATCTTGTTCCCTGAAACCAAGAAAGATTAAAAAACACAACAGAGGTTGTTCTAACGCGTTTCGATAGCCAAGCTATCATTTTCAGAGAGATACTGGTGATAAGGTGAAAAAAAAACGATAAGTGCTCATTCTATACAAAGGGATCTTTTTTATAAAGGTCAAACATACTCTGTGCTTTCAAGCAAACTTGAGGAATGTAGATTTAGTGTGATCAAGATTTCTATCAATACAGAGGTTGCTCTAGCGCGTTTCGATAACCAAGCTATCATCTTTAGAGGGATATTGAATTAATCTGTCTTGGTTTCAGGGGACAAGATTTGTATTTCAACACATTTCCTTGCCTCTAGCTTTGGGTAAATATTGGAATTAGTTAGACATTTTTTTATAAAAAAAAATTTGCTAAATATAGGGAAAATTACGAAGATGTTTCTATGTTAAGTGAAACTTTCAGAAACGAACCAATCCATTTTTAAATATTTCTCATCATCAATCGCCAGATGAACATCCAAAGGTACAAAAAATTCGATCACACTCATCATCCATATCGTCCATCCATTTACCAATTGATATATTGTTTATGTAACCTTTAAATGAATTGAGGTCGCCAAAGCTTTCATGAACTCCGAAGCTGATTTGAGTTGTTCTTTTATACAGGATTGTTTACAGTCGATGTTTAATCTGAATATTGGCCTTTGTTTCCTAAAGAATCGTTTAGCGTCTGCAGCTTTAAATGATCTTCTCGACAGGTTTAAGATTTATATCTTCCACTTGAGGAATGTATATTTAGTGTAATCAAGATTTCTTTTTTATGAAAGAAGAAGAAAAAAACGATATGTGCTCATTTTATACAAAGGGATCTTTTTTATAACGGTCAAACTTACTCTGTGCGTCCAAGCAAACTTGGTGAATGTAGATTTAGTGTGATCAAGATTTCTATCAAAACAGAGGTTGCTCTTACGCGTTTTGATAGCCAAGCTATCATCTTCAGACAAATACTGAATTAACCCTTCTTTGCATGATGATGGAAATTTTAATCATAATATTTAATCAACAAAAAAAGGTACTCAAAACCCTTGTACTGTAAATTTGTTGTTGCTGGCAACTTTTTAAGCGACTATAGCGTACAACAAAACGCAATTGTCAAAAAATAGTAAACGTCACTGTCAATTACCAGGCTTAGAACTTGTCATTCCGCTGTTTGTTGTGACTGGAAGAAACAAGTGACATTTTAAATTGTTTTAAGGAAATAAACGGAGATATAAAATACAAGAAAAGTGAACATGAGTAGAAAAAAGGTTTGTTTTCATGTTTTTGTTATTTTATGTACAATTTATATCAAAACACTGTGAATACATTTCTCGAAACTATGTGATGGAAATTTACATCACTGTGCAGTAACTTCACTTGTAATGTATGGCAATTTTTTTTTGTAAATGTTTATTTTATGTTGTTTTTTAGGGAAACTTGAATGAAAGAGATATTGAAGATTATCTTAGTAAGTTAGAAGGCGGTTGGCTCTCAGAAGATGGCCTTGATGACCAAGATTCCGATGATGAAAACCGCGATGCTGATGAAGTTATAAGAGTGTTGCAGGAGGAGAACGATGATGATGATGATGATGTGGATGGAACTGCTGACATTGATCCTCCTCTTGTAGAACCAGAAGATCAAGAATCCTCTGACCCATCAACATCATCCTATTTGCAGTCTTCATCCAGTTTTCCATTTGACAAAAGAAGCTTGATTTGGAAAAAAAGGAATCTGGTGTATGATACAGATAAAATTACTTTCTTGGGGAGTTCTACTGCTTTAGGCGGTCTATCACACCTAGAAACTCCATATCAATGTTTTAACTATTTTATCACTGAAGATTTTATCAAAACATTAGTAGAGGAGACAAATTTATATACAATACAGAGTAATTCTAGTTCATCTATAACATTTACAGAATATGATTTGTATAAGTTCTTTGGTATATTATTATACATGTCAGTAATCAAATTTCCTAGCACAAGATCATACTGGTCGCCCAAGTTTGGATATGAGCCCATTTCTTTAACAATGCCACTAAACAAGTTTGAAAAAATAAAGTTATCATTACATTTTAATAACAATGATCTTCACAAACCTATAGGTCATCCAGAACATGACAGGCTTTATAAAATCCGCCCTGTTATCAAGCATCTCAATGAGAGGTTTGCCACAGTGCCAAAGAATCAAAGACTTTCTCTGGATGAACAGATGTGTTCTACCAAAATAGGGCATTTTTTAAAACAGTATCTGCCTAAGAAGCCCCATAAATGGTGCTTCAAATTGTATGTTCTCTGTGATTTGATGGGATATGCCCACAAGTTTGAGGTATATTCTGGACAAGAGAATACAGAGAAACTCCCAGATGAACCAGATCTTGGTGCAACAGGAAATGTTGTAGTTTGTTTGCTTCGAGGAGTGCCAAGAAACCAAAACCACATCATATACTTTGATAATTTTTATACCTCTTTGCCATTGGTAGTTTTTTTTAGCTAAATCAGGAATTTACACAGTGGGAACTGTGCAACAAAACAGGATACCAAATAATAAACTTCCAGAGAAGAAAAATTTCATGAAAAAATCTGTGCCCAGAGGTAGTTTTGAGGAAAGAGTGTCTGTGCATGATGGTATAGATTTGAGTTGTGTGGCTTGGAAAGATAATAAGATAGTAACCCTGTTATATTTTTATTCTGGAGCATTGCCTGTAACTAAAGTCAATAGATTTGACAGGACAACAAAAGAAAAAATTGATATTACTTGCCCGTTTATTGTCCAAGAGTACAATAAACATATGGGAGGAGTAGATCTCATGGATAGCTTTTTGGGCAGAAATCATATAAAAATGAGGTCTAAAAAGTGGTGTTTGCGTTTTTTTTTTTTTCATCTATTTGATCTAGCTATTATAAACTCTTGGATTATTTATTAAAAAAATGCTCAAGAAAGAGGTAAACCTAAAAAAAATCTGCTTACAATGGGCCAATTCATAAATGAATTGGCCTTTGTGCTATGCAACAGAGGAACCACCAAAGAAGCTAAAAGAGGGCGTTCTAGTACCAGTTTACTAGAAGAAGAACTACAATCAAAAAAAAGAAAAGGTTCTCCAGCTCCACCACCTCCAAAAGACATAAGAAAAGATGGTGCTGAACATTGGCCAAAAGTAGGTGGGTCACTCCGGTGCAAATTTCCCAAATGTAAAGGCTATTTCACAATTTCGTGTATTAAATGTGGCGTCAATTTGTGCTTAAATAAAAATAATAATTGTTTTTTAAATTATCATAAAGAATAAAGAAGATTGAGTAAACAATATTTTTTTTATTTATTTAGTACTGAGCTAAATATGTGACAATGCATGATGATGTAAATTTCCATCATATTGTTTTTTACATAATACATATTTTTATTTACACTAAAATTTTTTTAAATATTTTTCCTTTAATCTACAGCATTAATTACATCACCCTGATTTATTTTTAAAAAATTTTAAAAATCATGCAAAGAAGGGTTAATCTTTCTTGGTTTCAGGGGACAAGATTTGTATTTCAACACACTGTCTTGCCTCTAGCCTTGGGTAAATATTGGAGATATTTAAACATTTTTTTCTAAAAAAAAAATTTGCTAAATATAGGGGAAATTGTGAAGATGTTTCTATGCTAAGTGAAACTTTCAGAAGCAAACCAATCCATTTTTAAATATTTCGCATCATCAATCGCCAGATGAACATCCAAAGGTACAAAAAATTCGATCACACTGATCATCCATATCGTCCATCCATTTACCAATTAATATATTGTTTATGTAACCTTTAAATGAATTGAGGTCGCCAAAGCTTTCATGAACGCCGAAGCTGATTTGAGTTGTTCTTTTATACAGGATTGTTTACAGTCGATGTTTATTCTGAATATTGGCCTTTGTTTCCTAAAGAATCGTTTAGCGTCTGCAGCTTTATATGATCTTCTCGACGGGTTTAAAAATTATATCTTCAACTTGAGGAATGTATATTTAGTGTAATCAAGATTTCTTTCTTATAAAAGAAGAAGAGAAAAACGCGAGTGCTCATTCTATACAAAACGATCTTTTCTATAACGGTCAAACTTACTCTGTACTTTCAAGCAAACGTGAGAAATGTAGATTTAGTGTGACCAAGATTTCTATCAAAACAGAAGTGGCTCTAACGAGTTTCTATAACCAAGCTATCATTTTCAGAGAGATACTGAATTAATCTTTCTTGATTTCAGGGGACAGGATTTGTATTTCAACACATTTTTTTACCTCTAGCCTTGGGTAAATATTGGAATTATTTAGGCATTTAAAAAAAAACAAATTTCGCTTAATATAGGGGAAATTACGAAGGTTTTTCTATTTTTAGTGAAACTTTCAGAAACGAACCAATCCATTTTTAAATATTTCTCATCATCAGTTGCCAGATGAACATCCAAAGGTACAAAATATTCGATCACACTCATCATCCATATCTTCCATCCATTCACCAATTAATAGATTGTTTATGTAACCTTTAAATGAATCGAGGTCGCCAAAGCTTTCTTAAACTCCGAAGCTGATTTGAGTTGTTTTTTTAAACAGCATCGTTTACAGTCGATGTTTAATCTAAAAATTGGCCTTTGTTTTCTAAAGAATCGTTTATCGTCTGCAGCTTTGCATGATCTTCTCGACGTGCTTAGGATTCATATCTTCAACTTGAGGAATGTATATTTAGTGTGATCAAGATTTTTTTCCTATGGGAGAAGAAGAAAACAACGTTAGTGCTCATTCTATACAAAGGGATCTTTTTTATAACGGTCAAACTTACTCTGTGCTTCCAAGCAAACTTGAGGAATGTAGATTTAGTTTGATCAAGATTTCTATCACACTAAATCTACATTCCTCAAGTTTGCTTGCAAGCACAGAGTAAGTTTGACCGTTATTAAAAAGATCCCTTTACACAGAATGAGCACCTATCTGTTTTCCTCGGTATAATTTGATTACTTTTGCATTTTATGCAAATAGAAAACGAATTTGATTGATTTTACGTTATCTAACAGCGTTAATGTAAGAAAATTTTCATTATTTGTTTAGTAACGGGAGAATTTTCCCGAAGAACATCAGGAATATCAAGATATCGACTTTTCTAGGGGCGAGGATCCCATCTCAAGGGTTGACTGATGGGCGCGCCTCCTCCAGGGAAGAATATTAATTATCGCGGTTCTCCGAACGCTCACTCGGTTGATAATAAATGACAACTCGTAAATTTCTTTTTGCCTCAAAGCTTCAAGATTCGAACGAATAATGATATCGCGTTGTGATTGTGTATTAGGTGCTTATTTATTCGGAAGTTTTTTGTACTTTACTCGGAATTTCGTCGACATTAATGGCCCAGCAGGCACAAAAGAACGTTATCAATTTTAAAATGCTGTGATTAAACAAGTCATATAAAAGCTTGAATGAATCGTTAAAGTTATTCTCTTCTAAACAAATTCGAGAAGATAAAATATTCACTACCACTTTCCAAAAAAATAGCGTCGTAAGTTTTATCTTGTACGACTAAAAAAGACCCCACTGGGGAAGTATTTTACTTTGGAAGTTTTAAACAAGAAAGTTACGATCGAGGTAATCTTCCAAGATTCCCTAATATGGATTCGGATTTTTGCAATAACGCCTCCGGGGTATCATTCGGCACGTTAAACCAATCAATAATCATTTTTATAAGGTCGATAAGAAAGAAATATTACTTTCTTTACGAGGGTTAGATTATCACGGAAAATTACCAGTAATCAGATCTTTTTTTTGCGGTGGCAACTTTTCAAAGGGTAGCGGCGGTATGTAAAAGGCTGATATTGAAAATCTTCGGGGGGGAAAACGACGCTTCCAGCTGTGCGCTGCAGGTATAATGTCGCGGGCCGGATATGAATTCAACATTCGCTTTTTCATCAAACCACTTCCATTCTCCGACGCCCGACAAATAATGAAACTTCGCACTTCGGAATTTATTTATGAAAGAGGAGACAAACAAGCCGAAGGCACCGTTTTAATATTAAAATTTCTATTAGAAGATTTCGTTTGACAAACTTATTGGTGGGGTCACTTTTCACGATTATAAATGAAAGAGAAGCCATTTTGATCGACGCCAGCCTTAGAACCTTGCCCCGAGGACCATTAACGATTAAATTTATTTTATCTATTTAATAAAACACAAACACTGAATGACAGACAATGCACAGCCTAAACGGGTGGTTCTATAACAATGCAATATTGCGCACACAAAGGTAACATATAACATAGGTGAGCACTAAAAAGGATTTTTTTAAATTTAACTTCTAAGGCTTTAAAAGTGGACATTGAATCCCTACAAAAGGTAGGCAATAAATAATACACCCTACTGGATGCAAAGTTGCCTGTACGCGTTAACCATATACTGAAAGTACATGAATTTAACTCACCACTTTGACTAACTCACCTCTTTGACTGTATGGCATTCTCGTCACGGTGCAGCGGTGTTTATTTTGCTTATCGCATTTCTTATCTGTGTGGCAATGGGGCGGTAACACTGAAAAACTGAGAGACTGAATGTCTGAACTCTGCGCTGCAGAACGAATAACGTTGATAATACATGACGTCGTTTTAACCACAATTTGACAGATCCAAAGATTTTGATTGTATTAAAATAGAAATGTCAGCGGAGAAAGAATAATATCCAAAACCCACGAGATTAAAAGGAGGGTAGGCGCAGAGCAAGTTACTTAAAAATTATTTCCTTAACGTTTGAGAAAAATCTAATGGTTCCTGAAATGTAATCTCATTGGCTACACAAATAGTAGATTCTGTAAAATTGTGGCGTTTTGGTACTTAGTAATAACAGGATCACTAACTTAATGGAATGTAAATCTAAGGGTTGACGTAGATATATTGTACTGTATCGGAAGAGAAGCGTCGCGAAGCATTATCATTTTATAGTCAATGCTTTTTAATACAGCAACGCACGCTTGCGGGAAGGGAAGTGCGACGAAATTCAAAGGGATTTTGATCCTCAGCGCTTGCCTTTCTATAAGATACAACATATGTGCGGCAGCCTTGACTGATTTTGAGTTTTAAATCTACAAAAATATTCAATTCGGTATCCATCTAAATATAGTTGGAAGTTTTCATGCCTTTTAAATCCATAACGTAGTTCAAGAATAAAATAGAGCGTAATATACAGATGAAATTTTAGTTTGGAAGCCCTGTTTATCCCTGAAACCTCAATTAACCTCTAAGCTCTTGTCAACGGATCCTAATATCCTCCTAAAGTGACGCTTATTTGAGGTCTTCCGCAAGATATCACTTTTATTACAGCTTCGCCAGTAATCACACTTGGACGGTTGGTTGCTACACGTGGAGCACTTCAGCGAATATAACGATTAAAGATACGCGATGGTAATCTGGCGTACACTCTAATCATATATCAGTGGCGGCAAAAACCATACTAAAGGGGGTCGTAAAACTGTGGGTTATAAATGTCGCTCTTAAAAGAGCATCTACGTGATGTACATTTGCTAAAGATTCAGCTCTCTAATTTGGTATCAATCCAGGTGCTGAAAAATGATTTTCAGTTCCTTTTAGTTGTAAGACTGCGCCGCTATCAGAAACATTCCTATGGAGATGAATCGACTACTACCCTGAATGAACTTGCATCAACTGACACTAAAATATCTGTGTTTAACTGAGAGGGTTATTACTAAGGAATGAGTTTTTGGAACTCGATCTTAAAGACTTCGATTTCGCAGCTGAATTCCCAGGTGAGCCAATGTCAGCAAAGTTGCCTTGGATTCAAATTCTAAAAAAGGTGTCTTATACATTAAGAAAAAAAATGATACATGCATAGTTGGCACATTATAGTCACCTGAACCAAAATTGAATAATCTAAATTAGTATATCTTTAATAAATATAACTTTATGTCCTTTTCCTTTTTCACCAAAGTGTTTAAATTGCTAATACTTCAAGGTCACGTTGTAAAAAGTTTCTAATTAAGCATAAAGTCCATAGAAGGTTTTTCATACAGAGCAGGAAAAAAGCATTTTACACATTACATCCCTATAGCCAGTAATTTAAGCTGTACGAGCTAATTTTTAGCTTTCTATACACGGTTTTATTAGTTTTCGAATGTGTTTTCAACGATATTCCAACTTTGAATTTTGTCAGTAACAAAATCAAGTAAATTACTTTTAGGTGGGCATAGATTGTAAGATCATGAATCACTGCCTTACTTTTATCAGTTTGATTTTGTTATTAACAAAATTCATAGTTGGAATAGCTTTAAAAACACATTCGCTCACGCGAAGCTTATCGTTATATGCCCAACACTGTCGAGAATTGAGAATTGTAGGCCATTGATTTATGACATTAAAATCTATCCCCACCTCGAATTAATTTACTTGATTCTGTTACTGACAAAATTCATAGTTGGTAAATCGTTCAAAACATATTCGCTCACGCGACGGTTATCGTTATATGCCCAACACTGTCGAGAATTGAGAAATGTAGGCCAACCTGCACATCCTTTCCCTGAGCTGCAATAGCCACGTTCTATTTCTACTATTTTGCTACCATTTTAGATAGACTTCACTACAAATACCGCAGGACTGTATGTAAATATAGGACCGCCCTAGATGACCACGAACTAAGACATTTACATTGGACTCTGAGCTTGAGAGAGTGTTAATTGTTGAGTGACACTTTTGGATGTAACAAGTTATTATTAAACATCAGAAAAAAATTAAAATACAAATCTTCTCTCCTGAAACCAAGACGGATTAAGAAACACAACAACAAAGGTTGCTCTAACCGTTTCATCAAGATTTGTATTTCAGTTTTTGAAGATATCCAAGGACCAATCCGTTCCACCAAAATCAAAAAAGTTACATACAAAGTAGATATTGTAACGCAATGTAAATAGATGGAATAGAATTTAGAATAGAATTGTATAATTTAGTAAATAAAAAAAGTTTATAGAAGGATCTGATAAGGGGAAAGCGGCCGCGATAACGAAACAAATGGCAGATAAGCGTTCCAGAAATTTTGGCAAACGATAAGCCTTATCTGCCAAAAAGTTCTGGAAGCCGGGGGCCAAAACTATAAAAGGCGGTCAGCTTTCCCTCGAGTCAGTCAGTTAGAGTCAAAGTGATTGGTAAGTTAGTAGAAGTTAATAATAAGTGAGGTAACTGTTCAATTGTGGTGATCAAAGTTGAGTTCAATAATAAAGTGGTTATAAGCCATCACCTGTAATCAATTCAAACCGATAAAGCCCGTTACAATATTAATAAGTAACTATTAGAAAAATTTTATTAGGATCAGTATTGGTCCTCCCTGCATTTGCACCCACTGCGAGTTTTTTAGGACTCCAAGTCCAATCACTATTATATAAAAATATAAAAATCTGTCCAAGTTATAGCAAAGACTTAAACTCCTGTCCTTTATTTCATCATGCAATAAAAATCCTGTGAACAAGACTCTTAGCCTCTTTATCGTTTCACTTAACATCTTTGTTATTGCCACGTATGTGATAAGACAATGTTCGCGTGGAATAACTAGCAGACCATAAATGCGAGGTGAACCTAAGACTTACACGTCGAGAGTTTGCAATCTTAACTGTCAAAAGCAAGTTTCGCTAACTCGCTTAAACATCTTGTCACCTGAGAAGTTTATCTGTTGAACTGTTTAACGCTAGTCAAGTGAAAATGTAACACAAACTCCTTCCCTGCTTATGTATATTACTAATTACACCTAAAATACCACCGATTTGAAGTTTATATGGAGTGTTATTAAAACGCTATTCTAGAAACAAGTTATGTAGTTTAGAAAAAAATTGCGTTAATTAAATTTCATCATCAGGGGTTTTTATTACGTTTTTGGCAAATATTTTGGAGCTTAATCCCAAGATGATTCAAAAGATTAGAGCTTCCACATAAGATTCAACTTCTCGCTTAAAAGAGCAGCATACCATCTTAGGTAGGTACGTAGGTACACGTTCATTACTATCAAGTCCACTAGTCAGAGAAATTAAGAGATGTAAAGACGTTCCCAAATTTTTAGGAGATTTTTAAAGCGACCGCAGAGAAAAATAAAAAATCAGTTAAGGACCCACGTTTCTAATTTTAGGATCTTTGTCTAAAATTATGTGCAGACAACACTTTTTGACGAATCATGAAAAAAGCATGGATCAAAAAATTTTCCAAATTGATGTTTATCCTTAAAATTTTTCACTGACGTGACTGCTTGGTGATCTTATCAGGAAGTTCTGAAAAGAATCGTTTATTATCTGCAGCTCTGCATGATCTTCGTGTATAAGATTTACATCTTAAACTTGAGGAATGTATATTTAGTGTGATCAAGATTTCTTTCTTATGAAAGAAGAAGAAAAAAACGATAAGTGCTCATTCTATACAAAGGGATCTTTTTTATAACGGTCAAACTTACTCTGTGCTTCCAAGCAAACTTGAGGAATGTGGATTTAGTTTTTTTCAAGATTTCTATCACACTAAATCTACATTCTTCAAGTTTACTTGGAAACACAGAGTAAGTTTGACCGTTATTAAAAAGATCCCTTTACACAGAATGAGCACTTATCTGTTTTCCTCGGTATAATCTGATTACTTTTGCATTTTATGCAAATAAAGAACGAATTTGATTGATCAATACGTTATCTAACAGCGTTAAGGTAAGAAAATTTTCATTATTTGTTTAATAACGGGAGAATTTCCCCGAAGAACATCAGGAATATCAAGATATCGACTTTTCTAGGGGCGAGGATCCCATCTCAAGGGTTGACTGATGGGCGCGCCTCCTCCAGGGAAGTTCTAAAAAATTTAATTTTCGTCAATTTGATTGATTTCTCAGCCCCATATGGTGATTTTTCCAGATATCTGCTTATTTAAAATTTCTATTTTTTCCGAAATTTAAACTTTATATCCCAAAATCCTGATTTTTAAATCCGCCATAAAACGATCACTTTTTTTTAAATTTCTATTTCAATTTTTAAAATTCGTCTCTCTTCAAAATTCTCCCATTTCTGCAAAGCCTCCATTTCAAAATTTTTACATAATAAATGTCACAATTTTAAAATTCGAAATTTTTTCATTCGTCCATTTAAAAATATGATTTTTTTTTCTCTCGAAGTTTTAATTTTATTTTTTTATTCGTCTTTTTAAAATTATCATTTTTTTTCTCAGTTTTGATTTCTTCCAGGGTTTCCATTTTTAAAAATCTTGATTCTGTTGTCAAAACTTTTTCCCTAAGCCCACGCCAAAACACGTTTAAATTTTTTTAAATTTCTATTTTTATTTTTAAAGTGCGCCTTTCGTCAAAATTTCCCCATTTCTGCAAATTTGACCCAATTTCGAAATTATAACAATGATTTTATTTTGAATTCATCTCTTTGAAATTATGACTTTTTTTCTCGAAGTTTTGATTTTTTCCAAAGTTTTCATTTCTAAAAATCTTGATTTCGTTGTCAAAACTTTTCCTTTGAACGCACGCCATAACCCGTTTAATTTTTTTCGAATTGCTATTTCTATTTTTGAAGTGTGCCTTTCTCCAAAATTCCTCCATTTCTGCAAATTTGCCCCCATTTCGAAATTTTGACGTCTATTTTATTTTTTTACTCGTCTATTTGAAATTATGACTTTTCTTTTCGATTTTTTTTTTAGTTTTCATTTTTAAAAATCTTGATTTTGTTGTCAAAATTTTTCCTTTAAGCGCACGCCATAATTCGTTTAATTTTTTTCAAATTCCTATTTCTATTTTTAAAGGGCACTTTAATAAGCATTTCCCCATTTCTGCAAATTTGCCCCAATTTCGAAATTTTAACATTGATTTTATATTTTATTCGTCTATTTGAAATTATTACTTTTTTTTCTCGAAGTTTTGATTTTTTCCAAAGTTTTCATTTTTAAAAATCCTTATTTTGTTTTTTTTTTCAATTTATTTAACATTTCTTCGGCCCCGGTTTGAAAATATTTAAATTTTTATGGTTTGTTGGCAATTTTCTAAACAGTTTTTGAAATGCGACTACGTGATATTTAAATTTATTGAAAACTGTTTAAAAAATTGTCAACAAACCATAAAAATTTAAATATTTCCAAACTGGGCCGAAGAAATGTTAAATAAATGAAAAAAAAAACATATTTCCGGTCAATAAGGGTCTACCATGAAGAATAAACTTGATTTTGTTGTCGAAAACTTTTTCTTTAAACGCACGCCATAACCCGTTAAATCTTTTTCAAATTTCCATTTCTATTTTTAAAGTGTACTTTTCTCCAAAATTCCCCCATTCTTGCAAATTTGCCCGAATTTCGAAATTTTGACATTTATTTTATTTGTCTTTTTAAAATTATGATTTTTTTTTCTCAAAGATTTGATTTTTTCCAAAGTTTTCAGTTTTAAGATCTTGATCTCTTTGCCAAAACATTTTTCTTAAACCCAGGCCATAACACGTTTAAATTTTTTTAAATTTCCATTTCAATTTATGAAGTGCGCCTTTTATAGAAATTTGTTCCCATTTCGAAATTTTGAAATTTATTTTATTTTTTTAATCGTCTTTTTAAAATTATGATTTTTTTTCTCGAAGTTTTGATTTTTTCCAAAGCTTTCATTATTAAAACTCTTGATTTTGTTGTCAAAACTTTTTCTTTAAACCCACGCCACAACAGGTTTAATTTTTTTTTTAATTCCTATTTCTATCTTTAAAGTGCGCTTTTTTCCATTTATACAAATTTGCCTCCATTTCAAAATTTTGACATTTAATTTATTTTTTTATTCGTCCTTTTGAAATTATGATTTTTTCTCTCGAAGTTTTGATTTTTTCCAAAGTTTGTATTTTTAAAAATCTTGATTTTGTAGTCGAATCTTTGTTTTTAAACGCACGCCATAACCCGTTCAATTTTTTTCAAATTTCTATTTCTATTTTTAAAGTGTGCCTTTCTCTATAATTCTCCCATTTCTGCAAGTTTGCCCGAGTTTCGAAATTTTGACATTTATTTTATTTTTTATTCATCTATTTGAAATTAAGACTTTTTTCCTCGAAGTTTTAATTTTTTCCAAAGTTTTCATTTTTAAAAATCTTGATTTTGTTGTCGAAACTTTTCCTTTAAACGCACGCCACAACCCGTTTAATTTTTTTTAAATTTCTACTTCCATTTTTAAAGTGTGTCTTTCTCCAAAATTCTCCCATTTCTGCAAATTTGCCCCAATTTCGAAATTTTGACATTTATTTTATTTTTTTATTCGTCTATTTGAAATTATGACTTTTCTTCCTGAATTTTTGGTTTTAAGTTTTCATTTTTAAAAATCTTGATTTGTTTTCAAAATTTTTCCTTAAACCCACGCCATAACACCTTTACATTTTTTTAAGATCTATTTCTATTTTTAAAGTGCAACTTTCTCCGACATTTCCCCATTTCTGCAAATTTGCCTTAATTTCGAAATTTTAATATTGATTTTATTTGTTATTCATCCATTTAAAATTATGACCTTTTTTGCTCAAGGTTTTAATATTTTCCAGAGTTTTTATTTTTAAAAATCTTAATTCTGTTGTCAAAACTATTCCTTTAAACGCACGCCATAATCCGTTTAATTTTTTTCAAATTTATATTTCTATTTTTAAAGTGTGCCTTTCTCCAAAATTCCACCATTTATGCAAATTTGCCCCAATTCCGAAATTTTGACATTTATTATATTTTTTTATTCGTCTATTTGAAATTATGACTTTTCTTCTCGAAGTTGTAATTTTTTTTAAAGCTTTCATTTTTCAAAATCTTGATTTTGTTGTCAAAATTGTTCCTCAAACCAACGCCATAACACCTTTAATTTTTTTTAAATTCTATTTCTATTTCTAAAGCGCGCCTTTCTTTAAAATATCCCCATTTCTACAACTTTACCTCAATTTCGAAATTTTGACATTAATTTTATTTTTTTATTCTTCTTTTTGAAATTATGATTTTTTTTCTCAGTTTTGATTTCTTCCAGTTTCCATTTTTAAAAATCTTGATTCTGTTGTCAAAACTTTTTCCCTAAACCCACGCCAAAACACGTTCAAATTTTTTTAAATTTCTATTTTTATTTTTAAAGTGCGCCTTTCGTCAAAATTTCCCCATTTCTGCAAATTTGACCCAATTTCGAAATTATAACATTGATTTTATTTTGAATTCATCTCTTTGAAATTATGAATTTTTTTCTCGAAGTTTTGATTTTTTCCAAAGTTTTCATTTTTAAAAATCCTGATTTTGTTGTCAAAACTTTTCCTTTAAACGCACGCCATAATCCGTTAAATTTTTTTCAAATTTGTTTCCATTTTTAAGGTGTGCCTTCCCACAAAATTTCACCATTTATGGAAATTTGCCTCAATATCGAAATTTTGACATTCATTTTATTTTTTATTTGTCTATTTGAAATTATGACTTTTGTTCTCAAATTTTTTTTAAGTTTTCATTCCTAATAATCTTGATTTTGTTGTCAAAACTTTCTCCTTAAGCCCACGTCATAACACCTTTAATTTTTTTTAAATTCTATTTATGATTTTAAAGTGCGCCTTTCTCCTACATGCCCTCATTTCTGCAAATTTGCCCGAATTTTGAAATTTTAGCATTGATTTTATATTTTATTCGTCTATTTGAAATTATGACTTTTTTTCTGGAAGTTTTGATTTTTTCCAAAGTTTTCATTTTTAAAAATCTTAATTTTGTTTTCATAACTTTTTCTTTAAACGCACGCCATAATCCATTTAATTTTTTTCAAATTTCTATTTCTATTTTTAAAGTGTGCTTTTGTCCAAAATTCCACCATTTCTGCGAATTTGCCGCCAATTCGAAATTTTGACATTTATATTATTTTTTATTCTTCTATTTGAAATTATGTCTTTTTTTCTCGAAGTTTTGATTTTAATAAAGGTTTCATATTTAAAAATCTTGATTTTGTTGTCAAAACTTTTTCCTTACACCAACGCCATAACACCTTTACATTTTTTTTAATTCTATTTCTATTTTTAAAGTGCGCCTTTTTCCCACATTTCCCCATTTCTGAAAATTTGCCCCAATTTCGAAATTTTAACATTTATTTTATTTTTTTTATCAGTCTTTTTAAGATTATGATTTTTTTCTCAAAGTTTTGATTGTTTCCAAAATTTACATTTTTAAAAATCTTGGTTTTGTTGTCAAAACTTTTTTCTTAAACCCATGCCATAACACGTATAAATTTTTCTAAATTTCTATTTCTATATTTAAAGTGCGTTTTTCTCCAAAATTCCCCATTTGTGCAAATTTGCCTCCTAGTCGAAATCTTGACATTGATTTTATTTTTTATTTGTCTTTTTGAAATTACTACTATTTTTCTCAAAGTTTCTATCTTTTCCAAAGTTTTAATTTTTAAAAATTTTGATTTTGTTGTCAAAACTATTTCTTCAAAATTGAATTAAAATTTATAGCTCCACTCTTTTTAAATTTCGACTTTTCAGCAAAAAAGTTTAACGAAATTTTGACAATTTTCCTCAATGTTGAGTCTTTTTTACAGATTTTAACTTTTTAAAAGGTCAATTGTCCGGTTATTTCGATTTTTTCTCATAATTCAGTTTTTTTTCCATATTCTCACTTTTATTTCCAAATTTCGACTTTTCGACAAAATAGGTTTACGAAATTTGGACATTTTTCCTCAATCCAAGTAGAATGCAACCTAGACTACAAATTCATGCAGCCCTCCAGGCGTGTATAGTGAATCATAGGTAGCTAAACTACTAACAGTTGAAACACTGCCATCTAGCGAAGAGGTTGTTCTCTAGGAAAGTTCCCAGAAGACAAGGATTCTAATGCACAGACCAATAGGTTTGAACATTTATTAGATTCGAAGTTTGGAAATCAAATATTGGTTTTAATCTTGTTAGATCTCGTCAGTTTGTTATATCCAACTCGGATGCTCGAATGTCGGAACATTTGTTAGCATTCGAGTTGGATATACCAAACTGATGAGATCTAACAAGATCGAAACCGGTATTTGGTTTCCAAACTTTGAATCAAATAAATGTTTAAACTTATTGTTCTGTACAGTAGAATCCTTGTCTTCTGGGAACTTTCCTAGAGAGCAACCGCTTCGCTAGGTGGCAGTGTTTCAACTGTTGGCAGCTATCTATGATTCACTACACACGCCTGGAGGGCTGCATGAATTTGTAGTCTAGGTTGCATTCTACCTGCATACGACATTGTTGGCGATGGCCATAGTTTCTCTATGGACCAATAGATGGTAGTACTAAGAGTCACTCGCTTGAAGTCTGTGAATGTTTTAGTACTTACTTGTCGGAACATTTGCTAGCATTCAAGTTGGATATACCAAACTGACGAAATCTAACAAGATCGAAACCGGTATTTGGTTTCCAAACTTCGAATCTAATAAATGTTCAAAACTATTGGTCTGTGCATTGGAATTTTTCCTCAATGTTGAGCCTTTTTCACAAATTTTAACTTTTTAAAAAGTCAATTGTCAGGAAATTTTGAATTTTGTTTCATAATTCAGTTTTCTCTCCATATTCTCACTCTTATTTTCAAATTTCGACTTTTCGGAAAAAAAGTTTTACAAAATTTTGACATTTTCCCTCACTTGTCAGGAAATTTTGAATTTTTTCTTATAATTCAGTTTTTTCTCCATATTCTCACTCTTATCTTCAAATTTCGACTTTTCGGCAAAAAAGATTCACAAAATTTTGACATTTTCTCTCAATGTTGAGCCTTTTCTACAGATTTTTACTTTTTTAAAAGGTCAATTGTCTAAAAATTTTCAATTTTTTCTCATAATTCAGTTTTTTCTCCATATTCTCACTTCAAATCTATTTTTTTTTTATTCTGGAGATTTTGAATTTTTTATTAACTTGTATTCTCACATGAATTCATTTATCTACTCAATTTTTTCCAATTTTTTTCAAAAATCTGCATCTTTCTTGAAATGTTGACAGTTGTTTCAATTTTTTTTTCGACTTTTTTCTCGGAATTATATTTTTTTTTCAAAGTTTGTCTTATTTGAAAATTTTAATTTTATTCCAAAAAAGTTTTTTTTTAAATATGATTTTCTTCAATTGGACTTTTCTAATTTTCGACTTGTCCTTCCAAAAAATGACAAATTTTTGTTTTCTCGTAATTCAGCCTTTTTTTTGTGAAACAAACTAATCCTTGGTTGTCTTCAAAAATACAAATCTTATCCCCTGAAACCAAGAATGAATAAAAAACACAACAAAGGTTGCTCTAACGCGTTTCGACAGCCAGGCTATCATCTTTCAGAGATATAATAAACCTTTCCCAAAAATTTTAATATTATTAAATACCCAACGCTTCCGAAAAAATTTAATTTTTTTTTCAAATTTGGTCTTGTCGAAATTTGAACTTTGATATCGAAATTCGACTTTTTGTAAATGTGGAAATTTCGATATTTTCTTAGAAATCGGTCTTCCCAGAAATGTTAAATCTTTCAAAAATTTGTTTCGTTTCGAAATGTTAACTTCAGTTACAAAATTGTTTTTTTTTCTTTCATAATTTCGTCTTTATTCTAAAAGTTTTATTTTATTTTAGAAACTCTCAACATAATTTCAAAATTTCAACTTTTTTCAAAATTCACGTTTTTTTGAATTCTGCCCTTTCTATCTGTTTTTTGGATTCTGCCCTTTCATTTAGAAAAAAATCTGTTAAAATTGTTAATATATTTAAATCTGCTTTTAGGGAAATATCGTTCTTTCCCGAATATTTGCCTTTTAAGTCAAAACTCGGTACGTTTATGGTTCCTGCAAATTTCGACAAAATGTTTGTGATTAATATCGAAGATTGAGATTAACCTTGTTGAGAATGTAATAAATTAATTTTTCAAATTTCGTCTTTTTTACGTCAAATTTTTAACTTCATCCAAATTTCTATAAAAAGTGTTAAATCGCCTCACATTCTTTCGCATCAGGAATGTTTTAAGTGTCACATTAAAAATATAAACATTTTTTGTAAATGCGGCCCAAGAATTATTAATCTTCTCGTTCCGCAATATTAGCGATTTTAATCTTAATGGCCCCGTCCATCTTGGAGTATTTTTCTTGCCTTAGAGCATCGCTCAAACTAAAGACAATGCAATCCCTTTCCACATTAATTTTCAATGATTACAGTCGGAATTCTTATCAAGGCATCCGTCAGTGTCGAGGCGAAGGTTGGAGCTCTCAGCAGTTTGTCTAGAAATTCATCGCCATTATCGTGAATCTTTTCGGGCCGTTGACGGACGACGAGGCCCCCGTCGATTCGGCCATGTATCTCAGTCAAGCTGTCGGTGGCGAATTATTGTCCCCTTTTGGGCTATTTGCTGTTAACGCGGCCCCGAACTCGCGATCTATGACCGGCGTCAGCTGCGAACGACAACCGGCTAAATGAAATGAAAAATTCCGTCATTTACAGGAATTTGTAACGAGTTGTTGGAAGTTTCGCAGTTTTTCCGCATCGAGACCAATGGGAAGTGATTCAGAAAACTGACCAACGCCACAATTTGAAAAAAAATAATATAATAATCGAAAAGATAGAGTACTGTTATCAATCCTGTACTCAAAAATCTTAAACCCATTAAATAACGTATACAGTTTTGGAGAAAGAATATATTGGAAGTAAATTAAGAATTCTTAGTTAAGCACATAATACAGAAAAAAAAGCATTTTGCATATTACAGATGCATAATTAGTCTGCTTAACTGTGAACGGTTGAACTTTCTTGACATGGTTTTATTAATTTCCCAAATGTTTTAATCAGTAAATCTGATCTAGGAGGGCTCACATATTTTAAATGTTATCTGATGTTAATGAAAACTAAAAAAAAGGTGTTTGTTGTGTTCATTTTTCCATCCCTTGCCACATTTATAAAAGACAAGGTAACAGGATCCATATTTTTCATGCAGAAAGCAAAAAATGTTGACAGAAGGTCAATTCTTTAAACTAAAACGTTATAAACTGGGTGGAAAAAAGGGGGGTGGATTCCATACATGAAACAATCGAAGTTTTACGTCGTCTTCCAACAGGCGTCAATCCGTGCAAACAGATTTGTTTCCGGCTGGAATTTTCAATCTCATCCATCCTGTTTGACTTTTATATACGCCCATCGAGAAGCTAAAGATTGATGCTCTTAAAACAAGTAATTTAAATTTTATGATGCATCGAGATCAGATCGATTCTTGGAGAAAGTGATTTCCTTGGCATGTTTTGTTTGGTATTTTATCGGTACATACAACAAAAATAAATGGTTAGATATGAGGCGGTTTGGGTGGAAAGACGTTCGCCCTTGGGCGAGATATTTTCTAAATAGGGATATTGGAAATGTTGTTTATATGATGGCGAACCGAAAAATATACTCTTTTGCCCTACATCATAAAAAAAAACATCACTCGAGCACTGGGGTGCATTTCATTGGTGCTTTCTTATTTTTTTTGCTACATAAAGCTTATAAAACTAAGAAAAATTAATCACAGATTTTAGTCGTCAATTAATCTTAAATTTGCCCACTGATTTCTTGTCCAATTTTTAGTTATTATAATATTTTATAAATGTGGAGATTTAATTTTTTTGAGATTTATACTTTTGGTTCAAAATTTCGATCATTCCTGGAGTTGTAACTACTTTTCGAAATGTCTATCTTAAAATGTCAACTTTTTTCTCGATTTCGCAAGAAAAGTATTTTATAAATGCAATAGATTTTTTTTTAAAGTTTGGTTTTATTTTCGAAGCTCTTTTTTTAGTTTGAAAATTTCGACCTTTATTTTTTTTCTCGAAAATTCGATCTTTTTAAATAATTTTCGAATTTGTCCGTAATATATTAAAAAAATATATTTGTTAAACGACTTGCGTTCCAATACACGTCACTATAACAAAAGCAATGTCCTAATTTGGGCCCTAATTCCAATTATTTGCAGAAGGATATATAAAACGATGAGTTTCGAATTCCATTTGAGATAGTAAAGGTTGTAAATATTTGACGGGATATCGATTCCCTTTTTCTTCAGAATCCCTGCAGGGATAAAGTTTCAGACAGTTATTTACAAGAAGGCCGGGGATTTTTTAAACAATTTCAATTATGTCAACGCCTTCTATTTTCTGCGAAATGCATCGAATGCCGGGGTTATAGGCGATCAATGACAATGCGCACGTTCCGGGGTCCCAACGGAGAAAAACATAATGGATTGAGGTTCGCGATGAACAGCCCTGGCTAAAAGCGTTTCTTTTTCCCTTCTACGGACTCCAAATTTAATTCAGTCTCTCTAATGTTACTTTTTTATTGTAGTTTTCAAGGTTGTTCAGAAAGAATTCCTTACTTTGTGCCATGAAAATCTTATCTCTCCCCCTGTCTATAATTAATTGGTTATTAAATTACTTTTTTTCCTGCTGGAACTTTTTTGTTGGCTTCAAAGAGGTAGTAATTATGGACTCATGCGGAGATTGAGATATCCCGGAAAAAAAAGGGTTAAAGTGACGAGCTGACATTTAATTAAATTCTGCAGGATTAGAAAGAAACTTCCATTTTTCGGAACGGACGTAAAAGAATTTAATTAAATATCAGTTTCGTTGATGAAATATTATGTTACCATTTTTGTACACAGGTCTTCCTTTAATTCAAATCTAATTTAACGGTCAGAAAATAACAGATCAGCAAAACAGGTTAATTTAAAAAATACGCCCGGGAGCCAGTTTTCTGTAATAAGCTTTCAACACAAACTTTCCTCAACCAGATCTATGCCACTTTTCTTTGAAATATTTGAGAGAACTAATTTGTGGCGGCTGGCATATAGGCACTGTGGAACTGTCGCACTCCCAATTTGGCTTACGAGTTTTTATCTCAAAATTTTCTGACTTTTCATTACACAATTTTTTGTACAAATTTTAAATTTTCTCTGATTTCTTTTTATAGAAATTTTAAGTTTCCTTTACTAAGTTACGACTTTTAAAAACTTATTTTATTTTTATTTTCATCAAAATTATATTTTCAAAAACTAATTTTTGTAATAGTTTTGAGAAAGAAATCAATATTACGAGCAGCAATTAAAATGTTAAGGAAAAAACTAAAATTTTTTCGAAAATGTCAACATTTTGAGAAAAAATCTAAATCCAATTCATCTCGTATTTTACCATTTCTCTAAAAAATAGGTTAATGCGGTATCTTCGAATTTTTACCTCAAATCTCATTTTGTATAAAAATTTAGAGTTTCCTTCAGATATTTCGATTTTTTTAGGAAATTTTGATTTTTTTTCCTAAATATTTTATAAAAAGAAAGTATTGTTCTTAAAATTTCTTCTTGAAATTCCAACTTCTCCAGATTTTTCTTTGTATTACTCTAATTTGCTCTAAAAATGTCAAGTTTCTTCACAACACTTTGACAATTTAAAGTTTATTTATTTTGTAGTTTTGACAAAAAATTCTTGGAAAAACCCTCAAAATTCTATAAAAATTTCAACATTTTGGGAAAAATAAAAAATTTCGAGTTTTTTGTTAAGATATTTTAAATTTTTTTTTAAATTACGATTATTTCTCTAAGAAATTTTGCTTTTTTTACAATTTGATATTTCTCTAAAAAACTACTACTACCGTAGGACCAAAGAAGAAAGAAAGAAGAATTCTGAATCAGAAAGTCCAATTTTTCTAGAAATGTTACATTTATTTTTGAAATTCTCAAGTTCGAATTTAAAATTCAAATTTCGATAAAAAAAAGATTGAAATTTAAAGATTAAACTCAAAATTTCAAGAGAAAGCAGATCATATTTCTAGAAAAAGTTGGAATTTCTTATTAGTAAACATCATTTTTCAACAAAAAAAATAATATTTTCGGAATTAAAGAAAAAAAAATTTTTTTAGATAAATTAATTGTCAAAAATTTCGACTTTTAAAGTGGGAATTATTGAAATTTTTGAAAAAAAATCTAAATCCAATTCATCTCGTATTTTACTATTTCTCTAAAAAATAGGTTAATACGCTATCTTCGAATTTTTACCTCAAATCTTATTTTGTATAAAAATTTAGAGTTTCCTTCAGATATTTTCATTTTTTTAGGAAATTTTGATTTTTTTGCAAAGTTTCCATTTTTCCTAAATATTTTATAAAAAGAAAGTATTGTTCTTAAAATTCCAACTTCTCCAGATTTTTCTTTTTATTCCTCTAATTTGCTCTAAAAATGTAAAGTTTTTTCACAACACTTTGACAATTTAAAGTTTATTCATTTTGTAGTTTTGACAAAAAATTCTTGGAAAAACCCTCAAAATTCTATAAAAATGTCAACATTTTGGGAAAAATAAAAAATTTCGAGTTTTTTGTTAAGATATTTTAATTTTTTTTAAATTACGATTATTTCTCTAAAAAATTTTGCTTTTTTTACAATTTGATATTTCTCTAAAAAACTACTACTACCGTAGGACCAAAGAAGAAAGAAAGAAGAATTCTGAATCAGAATGTCCAATTTTTCTAGAGATGTTACATTTATTTTTGAAAATCTCAAGTTCGAATTTAAAATTCAAATTTCGCTAAAAAAAAGATTGAAATTTAAAGATTAAACTCAAAATTTCAAGAGAAAGCAGATCACATTTCTAGAAAAAGTTGGAATTTCTTATTAGTAAACAACATTTTTCAAAAAAAAAAATAATATTTTCGGAATTAAAGAAAAACAAATTTTTTTAAATAAATTAATTGTCCAAAATTTCGACTTTTAAAGTGGGAATTATTGAAATTTTTGGGAAAAAATCCAAAACCAATTCATCTCGTATTTTACTATTTCTCTAAAAAATAGGTTAATACGGTATCTTCGAATTTTTACCTCAAATCTCATTTTGTATAAAAATTTAGTTTCCTTCAGATATTTCCATTTTTTTAGAAAATTTTGATTTTTTTGCAGTTTTCTTTTTTCCTAAATATTTTATAAAAAGAAAGTATTGTTCTTAAAATTCCAACTTCTCCAGATTTTTCTTTTTATTCCTCTAATTTGCTCTAAAAATGTCAAGTTTTTTCACAACACTTTGACAATTTAAAGTTTATTTATTTTGTAGTTTTGACAAAAAATTCTTGGAAAAACCCTCAAAATTCTATAAAAATTTCAACATTTTGGGAAAAATAAAAAATTTCGAGATTTTTGTTAAGATATTTTAATTTTTTTTTAAATTACGATTATTTCTCCAAGAAATTTTGCTTTTTTTACAATTTGATATTTCTCTAAGAAAACTAGTACTACCGTAAGACTAAACAAGAAAGAAAGAAGAATTCTGAATCAGAATGTCCAATTTTTCTAGAAATGTTACTTTTATTTTTGAAATTCCCAAGTTCGAATTTAAAATTCAAATTTCGATAAAAAAAATAATGAAATTTAAAGATTAAACTCAAAATTTCAAGAGAAAGCAGATCATATTTCTAGAAAAAGTTGGAATTTCTTATTAGTAAACAACATTTTTCAAAAAAAAAAATAATATTTTCGGAATTAAAGAAAAAAAAATTTTTTTTTTAAATAAATTAATTGTCAAAAATTTCGACTTTTAAAGTGGGAATTATTGAAATTTTTGAGAAAAAGAGTCAACATTTCTAGAAGTCTCAAAATTTCAAAATTAAAGTTAATCAAAATGTTGAAAAAAATTCATTAACAATTTACTGTTCGAATTTAATTTTTTTCTAATAATTTTGAAATTCCAGATAAATTTCAAAAATCAAATATTCCCGCTTGGAGCTAATTTTTTGTGATTAAAATTCAAATTTTGGCAATTTAATTATATTTAAAATGCAATTTTTTTTGGAAATTTTGCTCCAAAACTTTGTACAACTTTAAAAATAGAAATTTTTGTTATTAATTTTTTTTGATTCAAGTGTTATTTCGAAATTTTTCTCAAAAAATATAAATTTAAAAATAAAAACATGACCACTTTTAAAAAATAAAGCTAAAGTTATCAGAACAATCGAACTTTAAAAAAAAAATTAAAATCTTGAAAAATTTTGAAATTTTCATAGAAAGTCAAATTTTCAAAAGAAAATAAGTATTTCGAAAAAAAATTTAAATTTTTAAATGGTCGACATTTTCAATAATTTTGGGAATGTGCTACCACCTGGTGGTAGTACTAAAGAGTCACTCGCTTGACGCCTGTGAATGTTTTAGTACTTACTTGTCGGAACATTTATTAGCATTCGAGTTGGATATACCAAACTGACGAGATCTAACAAGATCGAAACCGGTATTTGGTTTCCAAACTTCGAATCTAATAAATGTTCAAACCTATTGGTCTGTGCATTATAGAATCCTCGTCTTCTGGGAACTCTCCTAGAGAGCAACCGCTTCGCTAGGTGGCAGTGTTTTAACTGTTGGTAGTTCAGCTACCTATGATTCACTATACACGCCTGGAGGGCTGCATGAATTTTTAGTCTAGGTTGCATTCTTCTTGCATTTCGACTTTTTGCTAAATATCATCTTTGTTTATAATTTATTTTAGAAAATTAACATTTTTTTATTGAAAATTTCGATTCTTAGTAATTTCGACTGATTTTTATTTAAATGGCAACTATTTTTCAAAATTTCGACTTTCTTTGCAAAGTTTCGATTATTTTTTGTTTTTATTTTTGTTGAAAATTTCGCAACTTCTTAATTTTCGAAATTCTTTCAAAATATTGATTATTGTAAAAATTTTGAAATTTTATGAAATATTTGTAACTTTTCAAAAAAATGTTTCACTTTCATTTGAAATTTTAACAACCAAAAATTTAAATTTTTTCCAAAATTTCAACTTCTCAATATTTCGATTTTTGAAAACCTCGATCTATCTGATAATTTTCACTTGTTTTCAATATTCCGGTTTCGAAAAGTTTGATTTTTATTGAAAAGTTGAGTGCAAATTTCCCAACTATTCAAAATTTAAACTTTCTTAAAATTTCGAATTATTTCGTAAATTCGATAAAAATTCTCAAATTTTGTGCAAATTTTGAGATTTTTTTAATTTCGGCTATAAATTTCGACCTTTTCTTTTCGAAAATTTCTTCTTTTGCTAAATTTTGACTTCTTTTGGAAATTTAAAAGATTTTGAAAAGTTTTTTCTTGTCAACAAATTTCTACTTTGTTTATTGAAAATTTTATCCTATTCCTAAATCTGCACTTTTTTTAATTTTCGACTTTCTATTTTAAATCCCACTTTGTTGAAAATTTCGGCCTTTTTCAAATGATCGAATTATTCAAAATTTTATTCATTTGTCAAAATTTAAAATTTTTGGAAAATTAAAAAATTTTGACTATTTTTTGAATTCTATAATGCACAGACCAATAGGTTTAAATATTTATTAGATTCGAAGTTTGAAAACCAAATACCGGTTTCGATCTTGTTAGATCTCGTCAGTTTGGTATATCCAACTCGAATGCTAATAAATGTTCCGACTTGCATATTTTTTGAATATCAATTATTTTCAAAATTTTGACATTTTTTGCAAACTGTCGATCTTTATTTGAAAATTGTGACATTTTTTTTGGCAGACCTTTCCTAAAACCTTTTATTGAAATTTTAACTAATACTTCATAAAATTTCGACTCCATTTCAAAACTTCGACTTTTTTTTTCAAAATTCCGACTTTTTTTAAAAACTTCACTCTTTTTAAATTTTATTCATACATTTTTTTAAACATTTCCAATTAAATCTTAGACTTAAAGGAAAAGATTCTTTTTAAACTTGAACTATTGAAAATTTCGACGTTTTCCAAAATTTTACCTTTTCAAAATTTCATAATTAGGCATTTTGCGATAATTTTGAGTTTTCTCCAATATTCAAAAGATTCAGCTTCTTTGAAAATTGAATTAAACACTCTGCAATTTATTTCAAATGTCGATATTTTTCCGAAAATTTGCCATTTATTCACATTCCCAAAATTATTGAAAATGTCGACCATTTAAAAATTTTTCAATAAAAAAATTTTAATTTTCTAAAAAAAAATTCACAGATCTCACACCTTACGCAAGCATCCTATGTATTGAAAATGCCTGACACAATTTTTAAATTTAAAAAATATGACATTTTTGGAGAACAATGCTCTAATGAATGTTGCCTTGTTTGTAAGATACATAAAGTATTAAAAACGGAAACTGTGACGCTTATTGGTTTTTCTTTTATAGGTTCAATAATAAATAATAATTTTGACTCTTCATGAAATTTGGTAAACTAAACGTTTTGGAAAGAGCAAATCCATATCTACTCGAAATTTTAGTGTTTAGTAGAGTAGACAAAATAGCGTATAAATGTATTTTGCATTTTGTACAAAAGAATACTTTCCCCGTTGGCGCCCTTTACAATGTATACTAAAATTTTGATTACATGATCTGTCCGGCTTCGACTAAATATTGTTTTATTATCACGAAAACGTTTAGTAGGTATATCAAATTTCATGCAGATAAAAGTCTATTAACAATGAATATATAAACATCAATATGTTTTAGTTTGATCGTCGACTTCTGGGATCACCTGTATATACAGTATGTCCGGCGATGGGGTAGACAAGAGGGCTTGCCAAGAGAATACGATTGTCAATGGAAAAAATTAAAAATTATATACAGGGTGTCCCAAAATTTTGAAATAAGGGTACTTTATTCTTGTAAAAAATTTAATTTAAAACAAATTAAAAAACTTCATAAAGTAAACTTTTCCTCGAAAAATGAAATTTTTGGTCCGTTTGCCCTCTTGTCTACCCCATCGCCGGACATTGTATAAGTATATATGTTAGTTTTTAAATTTAATTTAAATAAACATAGAGATATGTGCGTCCAAAATTTGAAAAGGCCAAATGTTAGACGATGATTTATTACTTACCATGAAACATGAAATTAGTTTTTAAAAAACGTCGAAAACCTAGAGTTTCTAAAATAGTAATAACTCAAGTAAATCAAAATAAAACAACTTAGTCAATAAAATCTGTCTATATTTAATATATTTTAATAATTTTGTGACATAAAGAAACAACCGTAAACAAAAATCAATTACATATAAAATCGAGTATAATTTAATTTTAACCATATCATAAATGAATATTATAATAGGTAAATTAATACACTAAATGTGTAATGAATAACATGACTTATAGCGAATAGAAACATATAAAAAACGTATTTATAAAATTGGGTAAAGAGTTTTTTAAGGATCAAAATAAATCTATTTTTTAATTTTACTTACTGTAATATACAAAGATATTGACGCAAAAAACTTGCATATTTTCGTACTTTCAACTACCAGATTTTCTAAATTATTTCATTATTAGTGAAAAATGGTTTTATTTATTCCTATCTTCCCTATCCAAAATAAAAATAATTCACAAACCACTGTTCGTAAACTATCCGGGGTAACACTAAGCTGAACGCCCAGTATAAAAGAGATGATTACAATCCATATAAAATATATTTTATGTTATAAAGTACATATTATAAAAAAAAAAACAAAATACAAAAACGAGGCAACCTAGAAACTAAAAGCTTGGCTAAAAAAAATATTGTCATGCATATACAACAAACTGTTTTATATTTTATATTATACAGGGCGTTCAGCTAAAAGTGACTCCCGGCTATATCCAAAAATAATAACTCACAAACCACTATTTGTAAATTATCTGGGTAACCCTTAATTAACGCCCTGTATAAAAGATGCTTACAATCCATATCAAATATATTTTATGTTATAAAGTACATACATATTATTAAAAAAAAACATACAAAAACGAGGCAACCTAGAAACTAAAAGCTTGACTAAAAAAATATTTTTATGCATATTATTCAACAAACTGCTTTATATTTTATATTATACAGGGTGTTCAGCTAAAAGTGGCTCCCGGCTATATCCAAAAATAATAACTTACAAACCACTATTCGTAAATTATCTGGGCAACTCTTAACTAAACGCCCTGTATAAAAGATTATTACAATCCATGTAAAATATATTTTATGTTATAAAGTACCTAATATAAAAAAAAACATACGAAAACGAGGCAACCTAGAAACTAAAAGCTTGGGTAAAAAAATATTGTCATACATATTCAATAAACTGAGGAAATTGTTTACTTTATTTTTGCTGCCGACAGTGTTGACTGTAAAATAATATGATAACTTTTAAAAAGACACTATCTTTTAAAAGGTAAAGCACTTACCTGTAGCTTTTTACGTTGCCTGTAATTACGACAATTTTCTGCGTGTGTCATACGGGTCTTTTGGTATTTTGATTTTTCTTTTGTCTTTTGTGAGGCCAGCAAAGCTTCTTCCTTTTGATTGATATCAGTAGGTGGATTGATATCAGATATCATTTTCTCCTCCATATTGGATTTTAGGATTTCATTTATTCTTATTCTAGTTGCCAATCATTTACAATGGGATTGATAACATTGGAATCATTTTCTCCTCTATATGGTTTCAATGTAGAATATAAGACATTCCTTAAAACATTTTTAATACATTGAATGACATTAGACCATACACCATACAGTAAAAATAAACAGCCATATTTTGCGGGTTGTTTTAAATAAATAACTACTTATTGTTAAATGGCTATTTTTGATTGTTTTTTAGTTTGTTGCGTCTTATCGAGTAATCAAATAAGTAATAAAAATATTGCATTTTAATCTTAACGGTCTAAATTTCGTTTATAGATAAATATTATATTTAAAATCTAGTAAACAAGAATTTTAAAACATTGATAATTAGCGAAAGTGTAAAATCCGACATTTTTGACAGATATTGTGTCAATAAATATTTTTCTTTTATTTTCCCTAAGTTAATTCTAAGATTTCATTCAGATCGGTCCATAAATAGCAAAACTGTCAAATTTGACATTTTTGACAGATACTATGTCAAAAAATATTTTTTTTTATTTTTCCTAGTCCAATTATAAAATTTCACTCAAATCGGTTCCTAAATAGTGAAACTGTCAAATTTCACATTTTTTATAGATACTATGTCATAAAATCGACATATTTTGAGAATCACCCTGTAGGTATCTTCTAATCAAGCTTCTAATAAGTAATAAAAATATTGCATTTTAATATTTACGGCCTAAATTTAGATTTAAATAACACAATAAAATAACACCAACTTACCTTATTCAACAATATTATTCAAACATTTAGAATAACTCACAACGGCGTCGTCAAAGTATCCGTTACGTACTATCACACTCTCACAGGTACTATTATCACAAGTAAACTATTTTACTAAGCGTTAACCGCGCTGATTCGGTGTCGAAATTTCATTATGTCGAGATCACGAAATTCAATGCTCTCCGTATGCGCTGCGCCGGTCGAGGTCACGACATCGTTATTAAGTTTGCCTAAAAGTGATCCCAGTAGCATTTTCAATACTAAAATTATAAACAAAGATGATATTTAGCAAAAAGTCGAAATGCAAGAAGAATGCAAACCTAGACTACAAATTCATGCAGCCCTCCAGGCGTGTATAGTGAATCATAGGTAGCTGAACTACCAACAGTTGAAACACTGCCACCTAGCGAAGCGGTTGCTCTCTAGGAGAGTTTCCAGAAGACAAGGATTCTATAATTCACAGACCAATAGGTTTGAACATTTATTAGATTCGAAGTTTGGAAACCAAATACCGGTTTCGATCTTATTAGATCTCGTCAGTTTGGTATATCCAACTCGAATGCTAATAAATGTTCCTACAGGTAAGTACTAAAACATTCACAGGCGTCAAGCGAGTGACTCTTTAGTACTACCACCTATTGGTCCATAGAGAAACTATGGCCATCGTCAACAATGTCGTATGCAAGAAGAATGCAACCAGGTGGTAGTACTAAAGAGTCACTCGCTTGACGCCTGTGAATGTTTTAGTACTTACCTGTCGGAACATTTATTAGCATTCGAGTTGGATATACCAAACTGACGAGATCTAATAAGATCGAAACCGGTATTTGGTTTCCAAACTTCCAATCTAATAAATGTTCAAACCTATTGGTCTGTGCATTATAGAAAAAGTCGAAAATTTAAAAAGTCAAATGTCCAGTTTTGGAAAAATTTACATTTTCAGAAAAAGTAATAATTTTCAAATGGTAAAAATTAAAAATAAAATGTACCTCATAATTAATTTTCAAAAAATATAACGAACAAAAAAGGAAAAAAAGAAAATTTGTTGAAACTCGAACTTGTTTTATGTTGAACTCAAAAATTTCAACTTTAAATACGAATGTGGAACTTTCGACATATTTCTTAACATTTACAGTTTAAAGTGGAAATTTTGATATTATAATCAAAATTTTGCGATAGTAGAATACCTAAAAGGATTCTTGACCACAAAATGGCGGGAAATTCAAAAAATGTGGTGGGGGTAGATAATAAATTCCTAGAACCTAATATGACACTTCCATTATCAATAAAATACTTTTGTTTGTTGTTTATTAACTGACTGATAGTACAGGATATACTTCTTCCGGGATTGGACCGTGTCAAAGAACTACTAAAAGTGTTCGACGTTTCGCCCACCATCGTAGGGGGCTTCTTCAGGAACAAAGAAAGAAAAAAAGATGAAAAGAGGAATATGAGGGAATATGCTGACTTATAGTTGCTTTCAATTTTAATTTTTTTCTAAATCCGACTTCGTGTAAATTTCAACGGGTTTCTCAAAGTTCGGATTCTTTTCAAAATTTAAATTTTTACCTAAAAGTTTAATCTTACATATTTCTACACATTCTGAAGTTCGTACTTTTGTCGAAATTTCCAATTTGTGTTCAGTATTTCACTTAATGTTCTTAAGGTTCGATTTTGTCAAGAAACATATTGACTTTTCCCACCTTTTTTGTCGAAATTTTGAATTATTTGCAAAATTTATCCTTTTTTTTAAACTTTGACATATTTCCAAAAGTTTATATTTTCAAAATTTATTTACAAAAATGCGGAAATTTTTAAAAGACTATTCACAGTTTTTCAGAAAAGTTCATACTTAAAATAACGTCGTGATTACAAGAAAAAATCTAAATTTAGCTATACAGTCGAAATTTGGAAATAATTCAACCTTTCAAAAAAAGCGACATTATCAGAAGATTTCATTGTTAAGTTTTCAAAGAAATCCAAAATTTTTGAAAAGTAACGTTTTGAAAATGTCGAAATTTTCAGTCGAAATCTTAAAAATTTTAAAACGTTAAACATGGTCGCAGCACCCCATTAGCTTTGACTACGAGCCGCCACTCGAACTAATGCTTATAAAAGGCAAATGCTATACACTTATTACAAGATATTCGAAATTTGTTAATGTTAAATAAAATTAATAAACATATTTGAAATTGTTGAATTTACAATTTTGGAATTTCGCAAACACGTTTGTTATATGACGCAGACATCCGCTATATAAGAATGTTTCGAAATTGAACCCCTAAGGGAGTAAAAATGTGTATCAAATTTTATATGTGATGACAAATACCTCAGAGTTGACGTAGATTGCACGCTTTTCTTAAGATTACTCAAATCTACAAATTTGGGGCTTTAATTTGCTTTTTCATACTTTTCTACGACTATTTTTCTTCGAGTTATATTTTTTTAAGCATCATCGTAAACTTTCTGGATATTTTTTTCTATCTCTTAATTGTTCTGTTTAGTGTAGTTAGTTAAAATGTCAATATATTTATATAACTAAGTTATTCGAGTCGCCACTTTTCTTGACGCAGTTGACTTTGGAAAGCTATATTTTCCCCAAAGTTACCATGTCAAACATCAAACCTCAAATATTTTTTGATCCAAGTTACGATGATTTGTATCATTCGTAAAGAATATCATATATATCATTCGCTTATAAAATATAAAAACTGGAATCTTGGAGCTTTAGTAGGCTTTATTTATTTTTCCTTATGACTCATTTTCTTAGAGTTAAAGGGTTCTAGATTTAGAGAGAGAGATAAATTTATCAAGAAAAAACAAAATAAAAAAGTTGAAATTACGATTTCTGTTTTAAATTTTAAGAAAACAATTTCAATTTAGAGTCAAAATTAAGAGATTCAAAAAATTCCTGTATTAAAAAACTGAATCCTTGGAGAAAAAGTATAAAATACGTGAAAAAATTAAATTACTCAATTTGAAATATTGAATTTATTCTTAGAATTTTGAACTTTCGTTCATAGAGACCACTGATATTACTGCTGCTGCTGACCTTTACATTTTTTACCTAAAAATTGATCTTATGCCATAAATTGATTTATCTACTAAACTTGCCAATATGTTACTAAAATTTATCCTTGCTACTGAAAATGAAAATCTGATGCTGAGCTTTTGATGCTAACTTTGATAATGATAAATCCAACTTATCACGAAAATTCGATTTCGGTTGTGCTAATTTAATTCGAGTTTGGTGCTAGAAAGTCCACTTCGTTTTACTTAATTTTTAACATTTAAATTACACGCCGCGTCGCGAATTCAATTCCAATGTTCAGAAATACGACCAAAAAAAAAATCGTCGGTGGTTAAAAATAATCAAGTCGCGATTTGAACATTAAAAGAAAATTTCTCGAACTGTATGCGTTATAAACTGAAAGCATATTTTGAAGCTCTCGTGATTGGCAAAAGCTAGATTACAAAACGGTTGAGTGCATTCCGCTGAATAACACCGAGGGAACTTTGCAAGCTCGTTAGCTTTGTAGGAAAAGAGCGTGGGACAGAGTTTGGCCCTCGAGTTTGCGGGCGTATTCCCGTCGACCCCTTAGCCTCATATCAACCGGAATCGGACCAAACTTACTATTAGAAAAAAAAAAGCAACGTAAAAGCAGGTTCGAAAGTTTGCACTAAACGTTAAAATGCATTATTTAGGCTCGAGTTGGTTTGCAAGATCATCCGGTGGACCCCCCGTTCCGACAATCAATGGAATTGCTTACCAATTTCCGTTTTATTAAAGAATCTCCTGAAGTGCTTACCCAAGGAAAACTTAATGGTCCCTCTGGATTTAGTGAACGATTTTATTAAAGCTGGGTGTTCTAACCCGTTAAAATTTCTGCAATTTCCGATTTCGTTGTGAATATCTTTGGGAATGCTATCTTTTTATGAACCATTACGTCTGCCCCAATCGGCTTCCTTTCCCCCATTTCGATATAATTTGATAAAGATTTGGATTATACTTAGACGGAGAAAACTAAATCGTTGAAACTGAAATAGAGTTTGTTTTTTATTAATTGATATGCTGAAGTATTTAACGGGAAAAATATTTTATCTTTTTGCTAATATTTGCATGGATGGTAAAATTTTCTGTTACTGGAAAAGTTACACTGTTGCTAGGAAAACAACTTTTGCTTTTTAAAAACTAAGAATTTCATGATGCTGCTGAAAAGGCTACAAATTCACTCGATACTTCAACTGGTACTGAAAAATCAATAACACCACCAAAAATTACCAATTTTGCTGCTTAACGTTAGCAAAAATATCCTTTTAAAATCAAATATTTAATTTAAATCTTGATAATTTTATCAAACTCCTGAAAATTTTATTTTTGACATTTCCAACCCTTACTTCGTGGAATTCTTTATAACATTGTGGAATTTTTAATATCTGTTGCTTTTTGATCATTAATAAAGTTTAATAGTTTTGAGTTTTATTTCTTAATTGAAAATGCCATTCTGATGCTGAAAGACCAATTTTACCACAAGAATAATACCAGAAAGGTTTAGGCTTTTATATCGAACTCATATTTAGGAAGATGTTAGGCATTTAATAATTTAATTATATTGGAATCACCTTATCAACGTCTAAGACATCGCTAGATAATGCAATAGCTACGACACAAGTTTATATCACATGATTTTATTGCAATCGAAAGGAATAAAACATTTTTATGTACAAAATGTCGATATGAATGAAAGATGAAAATTTTTGCATAACAAAATCGTCGTACTTGTTGATTACTGATCAAAAATGTAAAATATGTAGATGATTTATACATTAAAGCGTAAGGAAGTATAGGGCGAAATAAAACGTAAAAAAATTATAGATATAGAGAGAAGGGAGAGGGAAGAGAAAAGAGAGGGAAACAGAGAGCAAATGTGATGGAAGAGTGAGAGCAGGAGAAGACAGAGAAAAAGAGAGATAGAGAAACAGAGGTAGAGAAAGTAAGTAAATATTTTATTTAGTAAATGATCTAATACATTACTCATGAATTGAATTATATCAAACAATAATTTTACATGCTCATTTTCTAGAAATTTATAATTAAATAATTACTCTAAAAAAAAACATTGTACATAACAATAAAATTTAAAAGACACTTTAAAACTTAACATCTAAATTACAAGTAATCTGCTTAAAAGCATGATTAAAACGACCTGAAGGCATTATAGGATGCTAGTGTAAAAGATGCTCTATGTCTGTCTAACAAGGTCTCTCATATTTTTTCCAAATACTTTAATGATGTTAGCATCTTTAAGATTTTGAGGAAGAAGATTGTACTGATTGATACCTTTATAAAACAAGCTATTCATTGTGGCATTCTTTAGAGTTGGTGGAATATAAAAGTTAAGGGCCGACCTAGTTGGATAGAGGTGTCTTTTATTTACTACAGTTAACATGGAGATAGAAAAACAGAGTAAAAATTTGGAAGTCGAGGGGTCGTAAAAGTCGAAATTTGCAAAAAAGTTGACCTTGTGAAAAGTTAAAATTTCCCAAATTTCTTGAAATTTTGAAAGAAATAATCAATTTTTAAATAAAATTTGCAACCAGAGTAAAAGTTAAGGTTTAAACAAGATGCCAATTAGATATCCAACGCAATTGCTGCTTGGGGCAATCTATAACAGATTACCAATCTTTAACAGAATGTTACTTAAAATTTAGAATTGTGAATGGAGTAACTGGTGAAGAAAAAGCCAATAAAACTTGAATAGAAAGATGGAAATTTTTAAGGAAAAAGCTAACATTTCCAAAGGAATCAAGTTAAAAAAATGATGAGGTCAAAGTTTTAAAAAAAATCGAAATTCAAAGAAAAGAGCCAGATTTCCAAGAAAAATCTAAATCACGAGAAAACAAAAATGTTCAATAAAGATTCATCTTTATTAAATATTTTTATTTTCTTGTGATGAACATTTTTAATAAACATAAAAATTTTCAAAACAGTAGAAAATTTGAAAAAAGGTAAAAATTATTAAAGTCAACATTTTTAAGGAACCAAATTTTCAAGTAAAACGGAAACTTTCTAAAAAATTCAAAATTTAATTTAATAAACGGGCAAAGTTTTGAAAGTAAATTCAACACTTTCAAAAATGTACACTATGAAAAGAAACTTAAACTAAAATTTTTAGAAAAGTCGAAGTATTCAATAAAACAATAATAAGAAGTTTTAAAAAAATGTAGATCTTTTGAAAAAAAAGTCACAAAATAGGTAAAAAGTTCAGTTTAGATTAAAATTTTTTATTAAGATCAACATTTTTTCAAAAGTAGAAATATTTACTCAAAATATACAAATCGAAATCAGAATTTGGAAATTAGTTCACAATTTTTAAAGTGATTAAAATTTTAATAAAAAATTTGATAAAATTGAAAACTTTCAAATACTGATATCTTCAAAAATAGACCTGAATTTTCAAATGAATCCATTTTCGAAAAGGTCGAAACATTCAAAAGGTCAACATTGTAAAAAAAAAAATTTTAAAAATTGAAATTAAATAATTTTCAAGGGGAGTCATAATTTTGAGAAAACTTTCATTTTCAAATTAATCTCTCTGAAGATGATAGCTTGGCTGTCGAAACGCATTAGAGTAAACTTTGTTGTGTTTTTTAATCTTTCTGGGTTTCAGGGGACAATTTTTGACAATAACCAAGGACCAATCCGTTTCATCAAAATTTAAATTAAGTAATAACTTTGTAAAACTGTCAACATTTCTAAAGAAAAAGCTAAAAAAAAGTGAAAATTTTGAAATGCAAGCGGAAATTTCTTAAAACCCAGTATTTTAAGAAATCCAAACTTTTGGAACATCCAATTTAAAAAAAAAAGTCCAAAATAACGAAATTTCGAGGAAAAGTTCAATTTTTTGAAAAACGTCAAAATTTAAAAAAATCAAAAGTTGAAATTATTAGTTGGAGTCTAAATTAACAAAAAGCTTAAAATTTTATGAAACAGGCGATATTTTAGAAATAAATTCATGATTTTGAGAATCAAACTTGTAAGAAATTTCAAATTTTTAAAAAGAGTAAAAATTTTGAAAAGAGGTCGCATCAAAGTGAGATTTCGGAAAGATCCAGATTTTTAATAAAACTGGCAATTTTCAACAAACAATCCAAACTTTGTGAAACAAAATTTTGGAAATAGAAATCAAAATTTTGAAACCATAAGTTTTTAAAAAAATTATTTTTTTTTAAAATATAGTCTAAGTTTTAAAATAATGATGAATTATTTTTGAAAAAGCCAAAGTTTATAAAGCAAAACCAAATTTCGAGAAAACGTCACAAATTTCTATTAAGTCAAACTTTTTTAAAAAGTTAAAATATTTAAAGGCTCGAAATGTTCAAATTGAAATCGAAATTTTGGAATTATTCAAAATTTTTAAAGAGGTTAAAATTTTGATAAAATTGAAAACTTTCGACATCTTAAAAAATATACCAGGATTTTCAAATGAAACAATTTTTAAAAAAGTCAAAACATTTAAAAGGTCAACATTTTCAAAGTCAAAATTTCTAAAATTTGAAATTAAATAATTTTCAAGGAGTCATAATTTTGAAAAAAACCAGCATTTTCAAATTAATCTCTCTGAAGATGATAGCTTGGCTATCGAAACGCGTTAGAGCAAGCTTCGTTGTGTTTTTTGATCTTTATTGCTTTCAGGGGACAAGATTTGTATTTTAATTTTTGACAATAACCAAGAACCAATCCGTTTCACCAAAATTCAAATTAAGTAATAACTTGGTAAAACTGTGAACATTTCTAAAGAAAAAGCTAAAAGAAAGTGAAAATTTTAAAATGCAAGCGGAAATCTTTTAAAACCCAGTATTTTAAAAAATCCAAACTTTTGAAACATCCAATTTAAAAAAAAAGTCGAAAATAACGAAATTTCGAGGAAAAGTTCAATTTTTTGAAAAACGTCAAAATTTAAAAAGAGTCAAAAGTTGAAATTATTAGTTGGAGTCTAAATTAACAAAAAGCCTAAAATTTTATGAAACAGGCGATATTTTAGAAATAAATTCATGATTTTGAGAATCAAACTTTTAGGAAATTTCAATTTTTTAAAAAGGATAAAAAAGAGGTCGTATCAAAGTCAAATTTCTGAAAGATCCAGATTTTCAGGGAAAGTGGCAATTTTCAAAAAACAATCCAAACTTTGTGAAACAAAATTTTGGAAATAGAAGTCAAAATTTTGAAACCATATGTTTCTAATAAATTCCATTTTAAAATATAGTCCAAGTTTTAAAATAATGATTAAGTATTTTAAAAAAAACAAAAATTTACAAAACAAAACCAAATTTCAAGAAAACGTCACAAATTTCTATCAAGTTAAGATTTTTTAAAGAGTTAAAATATTTAAAGGCTCGAAATGTTCAATTTGAAATCGAAATTTTGGAATTATTCAAAATTTTTAAAGAGGTTAAAATTTTGATAAAATTGAAAACTTTTGAATAATGATAACTTCAAAAATATACCAGAAGTTTCAAATGAAACAATCTTCAAAAAAGTCAAAACATTCAAAGTCAAAATTTCTAAAATTTGAAATTAAATAATTTTCAAGGAGAGTCATGATTTTGAAAAAACCAGCATTTTCAAATTAATCTCTCTGAAGATGATAGCTTGGCTATCGAAACGCGTTAGAACAACCTTTGTTGTGTTTTTTGAGCTTTCTTGGTTTCAGGGGACAGGATTTGTATTTCAATTTTTGACAATAACCAAGGACCAATCCGTTTCACCAAAATTCAAATTAAGTAATAACTTTGTAAAACTGTTAACATTTCTAAAGAAAAAGCGAAAAAAAAGTGGAAATTTTAAAATACAAGCGGAAACTTTTTTAAAACCTAGTATTTAAAAAAAAACAGATTTTTGAAACATCGAATTTAAAAAAAAATGTTCAAAATAACAAAAATTTCGAGGAAAAGTCCAATTTTTTGAAAAACGTCAAAATTTAAAAAGTTAAAAAGATGAAATTATCAGTTGAAGTCTAAATAAACAAAAAGGTTAAGATTTTATAAAGCAGACGATATTTTAGAAATAAATTCATGATTTTGAGAATCAAACTTGTAAGAAATTTCAAATTTTTAAAAAGAGTAAAAATTTTGAAAATAGGTCGCATCAAAGTCAAATTTCTGAAAGATCCAGATTTTTAATAAAAATGGCAATTTTCAAGAAACAATCCAAACTTTGTGAAACAAAATTTTGGAAATAGAAGTCAAAATTTTGAAACCATAGGTTTCTAAAAAATTCAATTTTATTTTAAATATAGTCCAAGTTTTAAAATATGATAAAGTATTTTTAAAAAAACAAAAATTTACAAAACAAAACCAAATTTCAAGAAAACGTCACAAATTTCTATTAAGTCAAAATGTTTTAAAAAGTCAAAATATTTAAGGGCTTAAAAAGTTCAAATTGAAATCGAAATTTTGGAATTATTCAAAATTTTTAAAGAGGTTAAAATTTTTATAAAAGTGAAAACTTTCGACTACTGATATCTTCAAAAATAGACCAAGATTTTTAAATAAAACAATTTTCAATAAGGTCGAAACATTCAAAAGGTCAACAACTTAAAAGTCAAAATATTTAAAAATTGAAATTAAATAATTTTCAAGGAGTGTCATAATTTTGATAAAACCAGCATTTTCAAATTAATCTCTATGATGATGATAGCTTAGCTATCGAAACGCGTTAGAACAACCACTGTTGTGTTTTTTAATCTTTCTTGCTTTCAGGGGACAAGATTTGAATTTCAATATTTGACGATAACTAAGGACCAATCTGCTCCACCAAAATTCAAATTAAGTAAAACTTTATAAAACTGTTGGAATTGCTAAAGAAAAAACAAAACAAAAAAGTGGAAATTTTGAAAACGGGCAAAACCTATTTTAAAAGCCAATATTTTTTAAAAAGTCTAAATTTTTGAAACATGCTACTTAAAAAAAATGTCCAAAATAACGAAATTTCGAGGAAAAGTCAAATTATTTAAAAAACAACAAAATTTAAAAAAGTCAAAAGTTGAAAAAATTAGTTGAATTCTAAATTAAGGCTAAAATTTTATGGAATAGACGATATTTTAGAAATAAATTTAAACATTTGTGAATTAAATTTTTAAAAAATTTCAAATATTTGAAAAGAGTAAACATTTTAAAAAGAGATCGCATCAAAGTCAAATTTCTGAAAAATCCAGATTTTTAATAAAAGTGGCAATTTTTAAAATACAATCCAAACTTTTACAAAATTTTGAAACCGTAGATTTCAAAAAATTTAATTTTGTCACAAATTTCTATTAGGTCAAAATTTGGAATGAGGAGAAATTTTTTTAATGTTCGAAATTACAAAATACGTAAAAATGTCGAGAACAAGTTACAATTTTTAAAAAATACTGGCCTTAAGCTTGAATTTATTTCTTTTTGTTTCATTTTTAGCATTTTTATGCTTCTTTTATTTGTTTTAACAAAATGACGCACTATTTTTAAAAGGGTCGAAATCTGCAAATATCCAGAAACACAAATTTCTATTAAGGTCAACATTTGATAGAAAAAGAAATTTTTTAAAGAGTCAAAATTACAAAATACCTAAAAATGTTAAGAAAAAGTTACAATTGTGAAAACAGAAAATGTGAAAGTAAAGATTCTAAAACTATTTGTCTGTTTATTTTTTTTTGTTTCAATTTTTAGCAAGCCTCAAATATTTTGTTAAAATTTGAAAGGATAAGAAATGTTTTAAATAGTCGAAACTACAAAATACGTAAAATTGTCGAAAAAAAGTTACAATACTTAAAAAATACTGGCCCAAAGCTTGAATTTGTTTCTTTTTGTTTCATTTTTTCGCAAACCTCAAATATTTTTTGATCCAAATTACGACGATCGTATTATTCGTAAAGAATATTGCATATATTATTTACTTACAAAATCTAAAAATTGGAAACTATACTTCTTTTATTTGTTTTTTTTTTTAAAAAGTCTAAATTTACGAAACAAATCCAAATTTCGAGAAAATGTCACAAATTTCTATTAAGTCAAAATTTGGAATAAAGAGACATGTTTTAAATAGTCAAAACTACAAAATAAGTAATAATGTCGAGAAAAAGATACAGTATTTAAAAAATAATGGCCTAAAGCTTGAATTTGTTTTTTTTTTTCATTTTTTAGCAAAACTCAAATATTTTTTAATCCAAGTTACGATGACGGTATTGTTTGTAAAAAATATTGCATATATCATCCGCTTACAAAATCCGAAAACTGGAAACTTGAGGCTACAATATGTTTTTTTTATTTGTTTAAACAAAACGATAGACTATTTTTAAAAGAGTCGAGATTTGCAAAAAATTGAAATTTCCAGAAACACAAATTTCGACTAAAGCCAAATTTGATACGAGGGAAAAATTTTTAAATAGTCAAAATTACAAAATACGTAAAAATATCGAGAACAAGCTAGAATTTTTAAAAACTTGAAAATTTGAAACTCAGCATTCTAAAACTAGTTGTCTGTTTGGTTTTTTTTTGTTTCAATTTTTAGCAAGCCTCAAAAATTTGGTGATCCAAGTTACGATGATTGTATCCTTCGTAAAGAATATCACAAATATAATTCACTTATACAATCTGAAAACTGGGAACTAGGGACTTTAATATGCTTCCTTTAGTCGTTGTAAAAAGATGATGGACTCTTTTTAAAAAAGTCAAAATTTACAAAACAAATCCAAATTTCGAGCACATTTCACAAATTTCTATTAAGTCAAAATTTGGAATTAGGAGAAATTTCGTAAATAGTCAAAACTACAAAATACGTAAAAATGTCGAAAAAAAAGTTACAATTTAAAAAAAATAATGGTCTAAAGCTTGAATTTGTTTTTTATTGTTTCATTTTTTAGCAAACTTCAAATATTTTTTGATTTAAGTTACGATGACCGTTTTGTTCGCAAAAAATATGGCATATATCATCCGCTTACAAAATCTGAAAACTAAAAACTTGAGGATTTAATATGCTTCTTTTAATTGGTTAAACAAAATAATGGACTATTTTCAAAACAGTCAAAATTTGCAAAATATCGAAATTTCCAGAAAGTGTAACAAATATGTATTACAAGTCAAAATTTGAAATGAAGAAATTTGAATAGTCGAAATTACAAGCTAATTAGAAACATTGAGAAAAAGTTACAATTAAAAAGAAAGGAAATTTGAAACTCAAGATTTTAAAACTAGCTGTCTGTTTGTTTTTTTTTTGTTTCAGTCTTTAGCAAACCTCAAATATTTTTTAATCCAAGTTACTATGACCGTATTGTTCGTAAAGAATATTGCATATATTATCCGCGTACAAAATCTGAAAACTGGAAACTTTACGTTTTAATTTGCTTATTTTATTTGGTTAACAAATTAATGAACTACTTTTAAAAAAGTCGAAATTTGCAAAAAAATTGAAATTTCCAGAAACGCAAATCTCTATTAAGGTCAAAATTTGATACGAGGAGAAATTTTTAAATAGTGAAAATTACAAAATACGTAAAAATGTCGAGAAAAAGTCACAATTTTAAAAAAATAGAAAATTTGAAACTCACGATTCTAAAACTAGTTTTCTGTTTTTTTTGTTTAATTTTTTAGCAAGCCTTAAATATTTTGTGATCCAAGTTACGATGATTGTATCGTTCGTAAAGAATATCACAAATATCATACGCTTTTAAAATCTGAAAACTGGGAACTTGGGTCTTTAATGTGTTTCCTTTATTCGTTGTAAAAATATGATAAGACTATTTTTAAAAGTCAAAATTCACAAAACAAATCCAAATTTGAAGAAAATGTCACAAATTTCTATTAGGTCAAAATTTAGAATGAAGAGAAATTTCTTAAACAGTCGAAACTACAAAATACGTAAAAATGTCGAGGAAAACTCACAATTTTTAAAAAATAATGGTCTGAAGCTTGAATTTGTTTTTTTTATTGTTTGATTTTTTAGCAAACTTCAAATATTTTTTGATTTAAGTTACGACGACCGTTTTGTTCGTAAAGAATATGGCACATATCATCCGTTTATAAAATCTAAAAACTGAAAACTTGAGGCTTTAATATGCTTCTTCTATTTGTTTTAACAACATAATGGACTATTCTTAAAAAACTAGAAAATTTGCAAAAAATCTAAATTTCCAGAAACGCAGATTTCTATTAAAGTCAAAATTTGATACGAGGAAAAATTTTTTAAATAGTAAAAATTACAAAATACGTAAATATATCGAGAATAACTTACAATTTAAAAAAAAAATAGATAATTTGAAACTAAAGATTCTAAAAACTCTGTTTTTTTTGTTTCATTTTTTAGCAAGCCTCAAATATTTTGTGATCCAAGTTACGATGATTGTATCATTCGTAAAGAATATCATATATATCATTCGCCTATAAAATCTGAAAAGTGGAAACTTGGGGCTTTAAAATGCTTCTCTTATTCGTTGTAAAAAGATGATGGACTATTTTTAAAAGGACCGTAATTTACAAAAAAAAAATCGAAATTTCAAGAAAATGTCACGAATTTCTCTTAATCAATGAAATAAGGAATAATTTTTTAAAAAAGCACAATTTCAAAGTACGTAACAATTTCGAAAAAAAAATTGCAAATTTTAAAATACGGGAAATTTTGAATGAATTTAGAATTTTGAAAAATCAAAAGATGAAATATCCAAATTTTAAAACCACAACGTTTTAAAATGTGCAAATAATCATAACTATTAGTCTTTATTAACAATTAAAACAAAAACACAAAAATTCCACAATGTTTCTATAGATATTTGCCACGACCAGACCTGGTTTCGCTTTTCAGAGTCATCGTCATAGCAAATATTTTTAGAAACATTGTGGAATTTTTAATATCTGTTGTTGTTTTAATCGTTAATCGAATTTAATAATTTATCGTATCATTGAAAATTAAGTGCCCTTAAAATTAAATCTTTATTGGTAATTATTAACCTCATAATATTTAGCACCTTCATAATAACTTAGTAGCACATAATACGATAGTTACAATTATAATATATTGGTTATCTAGCATAATACCCTAAATACAAATTTCATTTTAAAAGTTTGTTGATTTTTTTTTATGTCATCGTTGTCAATGATTTGATAAAGCTTTGGATGCAACTCGATTTTTAGCAATTTAAACAATCTCGGACGTGGCCAGACGACTCGGCTAACGCCTCGTCGCCTGGAAACTTATGCTTTATTTGCAAATAAAGCATGAGCTTAAATATTCTTAAAGTCTAACTAGGGTTTGTTAATTTTAGTGCCATCAGAGTGGTTAAAATATTTCAGTTTTTAGCTCTTGTTATCATTTGGGTTATAGAATCGCAAAGTGCACCTACTTCTGTCATTTTTTATTTTATTTTTCTCGTAAAACCATACTTATTAACGAAAAGAATATGGTGGATAGGCCCTAACTTACTAATTCTATGAAATAATTTGGTAATCAACGCCCACGTTTTGGACAAATGGGGGCAGGTTGTCAACTTAAATAATTTATTTATCGTAGCCGCATCTTAAAAACTAAAGAGAGGAAAACTTAGTTATAGATTGCAATGAATAATTTGAAAGTTGAGTGAAATCGATTGATATGAATTATGGTCAACATTTAGGAAGCATTTTCTTGAATGTTACCATGAATAATAACAAAGTTTAACTATTAAATAATTCAGTATAATTTTGGGTGTATCAATTATTTTTATTTATTAATTTATCAATTGGAAGTGTCTCTGCAAACAAGAAACGTGTTCCACTGTAATTAATTTATGAGACAAATCTTCCTGTAGATGCCTTTATCGTCTCTCTAACAAGAATAGTTTATCGTAAGTCTGTAGAAATATTAGAAGACGAAACATGTTGCTTGTAACTCGCAAGAAAGTTTATGATTTGTTTGCCCAATGTATGATGGAGTGCTGCGTGTGTAAATGAGTGTGAGGGACACATTCACTCGTGCAGAATCCCATCTTACAATGGGCAGACTGGACATTACTATCTTTACTAGTTTGAGGGAACATTTTTCCCATCTTAACATTTTCATCTTAACATTTTCCTCATCTTAATCTACAGACAGACGAGGTCCAGGCCGCAGGAGATTTTTTTCGTTAAAGATCTTGAGAACATGATATTCCTTAACAACTAGCCAGTTCTTTAGAGCAGCCGTCAATAAAATTACAGTAGCCAAAATGATAGCCAACATCCGGAACGGATAGGTACCAAAAGAAAAAGAATCTACAGATTAACGGTAAATGCTATTGATGGAGAAGGTAATGAAACTCATTTGTAACAATATTTTATTTTATTTAGCCAGGGTTTACAGTGGGTAACAAATATTCAATATATAATACAACAATATATTTTTCATATACATTTCATACCCAACTACAGTTATTATTTTCACTGAATATTAGTCTACAGTTTTTTGTCAACAGTTGAGGTAAAATAATCCCTTCCATACAACATTTGATTGTACGATTTTATATTTTGATATATTTTTTTTTTGTAATTATTTTTTAATTAAATAAATTCTGAGTTTAGTCTTGAGCTTGGGGTAAATAATTCACGTTTGATTCTCTTTCGTAGATAGAAAAAAACTATAACCTTCTACAAGTAATATAGAATAATCCATAAAATAAGAATAGGTCTGGTAAAAACGCAAACCTTGTAGCTTCAGTGATTTTGCCACCAGCGATATAACAAAAAAAGTAGATTCATAAACAATATAAATGAAAACAAAGCAGGTAACTTATAAATATCTTGGACATTTACAACATTTTATAAATTAACTTTCTATGTACAATCTAAGCCTAATCGTACATATACCTATGATTTTATTCCATCTTTAAAATATTTACACGTCCTTCCTTCCTTATCACAATATCTTTACCCTTTTTTTAGATACATACTCTACTTTTTGATTAGTACGTCAATTTTTTATAGTCCACTTTTTATACAAAAATGTATCCTAGTTTCAATATATATCGTTTCTGCGTTTTATTTACATTTAATTATGTACAAAAATCGTTTGATTGTATCCAAAAAATTACTTATAACCTAATTGTTACCGCCATCTTGAATAGGTCACGACTAGGAGCGTGGCTAAGATTCTTCCGTAGCCGCTCTTCAGATCTGCAACAATAATATTAATTTAAACATCGACGAAAGAATAACTGTTTAAAAGTACACATTCATAATTATAACTCGTAAAAAGTATTCGCAATAATCCAAATCTTTTAAACTCTCGCGCTGGCGCCGCCAAAAAAAAAGGTACATAACGCATATTAAAATCTTCTTATGAATATTAAGCATTTTTCAGACAGAGGTACCAAACCGAGTAATTTTCCGCGACCTCTCCCTCAATTTAATAAGCTAAGCACGTTGTTTTGGTTTAATACGGAATTCCCATAGTCGAGATTCCGGGCGATGTTACGCCATGTTTCTTTATCATAACTTTCCTCTTTTCTCTGCCTCTCGTTCCGGTATTACGAGACATACCTTCCCTATGCATAACCGTTTAAGGGTTGGTTGTTTTGCCGCTTGAATCCCGAGAATGTGTCATTTAATCCCATCTGGAGCTCACGTAGCGTTGAAGAGGTCTTCGGCCCTATTTGAACGAATTGGGAAATCTTTGTCCAAAGTTTTGTTTGCAGCTTATCCTTGTAGATTGGAAACTTAACTGAAAATTATCCAGCGATGGCCAGTTTTTCAGCGCTTGATAATCACCCAATTTTATGATTCTCAGGAAATTACTGAAACGGTTACCTCCATTTTTCTCGGACTGAGTTATTTTTATTAAAATTCCCTCACTTTGTGTTGTAGAGAATGCTTTGTGGTTTCAAAAGCTCTACTTGCATTTTAAGTGCGCTCACTATTTTCCTAGTTATTGATTATCAAAGTCAAAAATGATTTTTTGGTTTGAAGGATGATAATTCAGTGAAAAAACGTTTAAGGGTTGGTTGTTTTGCCGCTTGAATCCCGAGAATGTGTCATTTAATCCCATCTGGAGCTCACGTAGCGTTGAAGAGGTCTTCGGCCCTATTTGAACGAATTGGGGAAATCTTTGTCCAAAGTTTTGTTTGCAGCTTATCCTTGTAGATTGGAAACTTAACTGAAAATTATCCAGCGATGGCCAGTTTTTCAGCGCTTGATAATCACCCAATTTTATGATTCTCAGTAAATTACTGTAACGGTTACCTCCATTTTTCTCGGACTGAGTTTTTTTTATTAAAATTCCCTCACTTTGTGTTGTAGAGAATGCTTTGTGGTTTTAAAAGCTCTACTTGCATTTTAAGTGCGCTCACTATTTTCCTAGTTATTGATTATCAAAGTCAAAAATGATTTTTTGGTTTGAAGGATGATAATTCAGTGAAAAACCGTTTAAGGGTTGGTTGTTTTGCCGCTTGAATCCCGAGAATGTGTCATTTAATCCCATCTGGAGCTCACGTAGCGTTGAAGAGGTCTTCGGCCCTATTTGAACGAATTGAGGAAATCTTTGTCCAAAGTTTTGTTTGCAGCTTATCCTTGTAGATTGGAAACTTAACTGAAAATTATCCAGCGATGGCCAGTTTTTCAGCTCTTGATAATCACCCAATTTTATGATTCTCAGGAAATTACTGAAACGGTTACCTCCATTTTTCTCGGACTGAGTTTTTTTTTTGTTAAAATTCCCTCACTTTGTGTCATAGAGAATGCTTTGTGGTTTTAAAAGCTCTACTTGCATTTTAAGTGCGCTCACTATTTTCCTAGTTATTGATTATCAAAGTCAAAAATGATTTTTTAATTTGAAGGATGATAATTCAGTGAAAAACCATTTAAGGGTTGGTTGTTTTGCCGCTTGAATCCCGAGAATGTGTCATTTAATCCCATCTGGAGCTCACGTAGCGTTGAAGAGGTCTTCGGCCCTATTTGAACGAATTGGGGAAATCTTTGTCCAAAGTTTTGTTTGCAGCTTATCCTTGTAGATTGGAAACTTAACTGAAAATTATCCAGCGATGGCCAGTTTTTCAGCTCTTGATAATCACCCAATTTTATGATTCTCAGGAAATTACTGAAACGGTTACCTCCATTTTTTTCGGACCGAGTTTTTTTTATTAAGATTCCCTCACTTTGTGTTGTGGTTGCTTTGTGGTTTTAAAAGCTCTATTTGCATTTTAAGTGCGCTTACTATTTTCCTAGTTATTGATTATCAAATTCAAAAATGATTTTTTGGTTTGAAGAATGATAATTCAGTGAAAAACCCTTTAAGGGTTGGCTGTTTTGCCGCTTAAATCCCGAGAATGTGTCATTTAATCCCATCTGGAGCTCACGTAGTGTTAAAGAGGTATTTGGCCCTATTTGAGCGAATTGGGGAAATCTTTGTCCAAAGTTTTGTTTGCAGCTTATCCTTGTAGATTGGAAACTTAACTGAAAATTATCCAGAGATGGCCAGTTTTTCAGCGCTTGCTAATCACCCAATTTTATGATTCTCAGGAAATTACTGCAACGGTTACCTCCATTTATCTCGGACTGAGTTTTTTTTTATTAAAATTCCCTCACTTTGTGTCATAGAGAATGCTTTGTGGTTTTAAAAGCTCTACTTGCATTTTAAGTGCGCTCACTATTTTCCTAGTTATTGATTATCAAAGTCAAAAATGATTTTTTAATTTGAAGGATGATAATTCAGTGAAAAACCATTTAAGGGTTGGTTGTTTTGCCGCTTGAATCCCGAGAATGTGTCATTTAATCCCATCTGGAGCTCACGTAGCGTTGAAGAGGTCTTCGGCCCTATTTGAACGAATTGGGGAAATCTTTGACCAAAGTTTTGTTTGCAGCTTATCCTTGTAGATTGGAAACTTAACTGAAAATTATCCAGCGATGGCCAGTTTTTCAGCTCTTGATAATAACCCAATTTTATGATTCTCAGGAAATTACTGAAACGGTTACCTTCATTTTTTTCGGACCGAGTTTTTTTTATTAAGATTCCCTCACTTTGTGTTGTAGAGAATGCTTTGTGGTTTTAAAAGCTCTACTTGCATTTAAAGTGCGCTCACTATTTTCCTAGTTATTGATTATCAAAGTCAAAAATGATTTTTTGGTTTGAAGGATGATAATTCAGTGAAAAACCGTTTAAGGGTTGGTTGTTTTGCCGCTTGAATCCCGAGAATGTGTCATTTAATCCCATCTGGAGCTCACGTAGCGTTGAAGAGGTCTTCGGCCCTATTTGAACGAATTGGGAAAATCTTTGTCCAAAGTTTTGTTTGCAGCTTATCCTTGTAGATTGGAAACTTAACTGAAAATTATCCAGCGATGGCCAGTTTTTCAGCGTTTGATAATCACCCAATTTTATGATTCTCAGCAAATTACTGAAACGGTTACCTCCATTTTTCTCGGACTGAGTTTTTTTTATTAAAATTCCCTCACTTTGTGTTGTAGAGAATGCTTTGTGGTTTTAAAAGCTCTACTTGTATTTTAAGTGCGCTCACTATTTTCCTAGTTATTGATTATCAAAGTCAAAAATGATTTTTTGGTTTGAAGGATGATAATTCAGTGAAAAAGCGTTTAAGGGTTGGTTGTTTTGCCGCTTGAATCCGGAGAATGTGTCATTTAATCCCATCTGGAGCTCACGTAGCGTTGAAGAGGTCTTCGGCCCTATTTGAACGAATTGGGGAAATCTTTGTCCAAAGTTTTGTTTGCAGCTTATCCTGGTAGATTGGAAACTTAACTGAAAATTATCCAGCGATGGCCAGTTTTTCAGCGCTTGATAATCACCCAATTTTATGATTCTCAGGAAATTACTGAAACGGTTACCTCCATTTTTTTCGGACTGAGTTTTTTTTATTAAGATTCCCTCACTTTGTGTTGTGGTTGCTTTGTGGTTTTAAAAGCTCTATTTGCATTTTAAGTGCGCTCACTATTTTCCTAGTTATTGATTATCAAATTCAAAAATGATTTTTTGGTTTGAAGAATGATAATTCAGTGAAAAACCCTTTAAGGGTTGGCTGTTTTGCCGCTTGATTCCCGAGAATGTGTCATTTAATCCCATCTGGAGCTCACGTAGTGTTAAAGAGGTATTTGGCCCTATTTGAGCAAATTGGGGAAATCTTTGTCCAAAGTTTTGTTTGCAGCTTATCCTTGTAGATTGGAAACTTAACTGAAAATTATCCAGCGATGGCCAGTTTTTCAGCGCTTGCTAATCACCCAATTTTATGATTCTCAGGAAATTACTGAAACGGTTACCTCCATTTATCTCGGACTGAGTTTTTTTTTATTAAAATTCCCTCACTTTGTGTTGTAGAGAATGCTTTGTGGTTTTAAAAGCTCTACTTGCATTTAAAGTGCGCTCACTATTTTCCTAGTTATTGATTATCAAAGTCAAAAATGATTTTTTTGTTTGTAGGTTAATAACTCAGCAAAAAATCATCATATAGGGTTTGGGGAGCAATTTAATTAAAGGTAATTTAATTTGGTAGGAAAATTTTATAACATAATCGATGAAAATAAATTACTAAAGTACATGGTCTTGTTTATTATTAAAAAAAATTGAATAGTTTTTGACAAATGATTCCTTTATGATTGACCAAATTGCTAACAAAAAAATTTTTAAGAACAGGGTATAGAAACTAATTATCTGGTAATTTAATTTATTTTTTTTTATTTCCCAGCAAACCTCAAATATTTTTTGATCCAAGTTACGATGATGTTATCGTTTGTAAAGAATAGTACATTTATCATTCACTTACGAAATCTAAAATCTGAAAACTTTGGAATTTATTACGCTTCCTTCATTCTTCTTTAGGATTATATTTCTTTGATGTATGTTCATTTGAAATAACCTTTAATCCTTTAATGCACAGACCAATAGGTTATAGAATCCTTGTCTTCTGGGAACTCTCCTAGAGAGCAACCGCTTCGCTAGGCGGCAGTGTTTCAACTGTTGGTAGTTCAGCTACCTATGATTCACTACACACGCCTGGAGGGCTGCATGAATTTGTAGTCTAGGTTGCATTCTTCTTGCATTTAATCCTTTAACCTAAGATCCTTTAATTTCTCGTCTAGTCATTATCAAAATTTTCAGAGCTTAGTTTTTTCTCGATAAGATATTTTGTTTAAATATAAGACAGTATTTTTTTTGGTGAAACGGACTAGTCCTTGGTTGTCTTCAAAAACTTAAATACAAATCTTGTCCCCTGAGACCAAGAAAGATCAACCTTTGTTGTGTTTTTTAATCTTTCTTGGTTTCAGGGGACAAGATTTGTATTTTAACTTTTTAAGATCTCACTCTAAGTAGATTCAAAGCAAGAGAACATTACATAGTGACGAAATAAGAATGGTGATTCGCTTATATCTTAAAGCATCGTCGCCTCAGGCTCAAAGGGCTTTTTCCAGTCGCAAGCTTTAATGAAATGAGCTTTGAAAGTTGAAAGATCTCAATAGAACTATGTAAGGCTACTACCCCATTCAATTTCCGACAGAGCTCAACGACAACTTCGTACTCGTTAGTCAAAGACCTGTCGTTTTGTTGGCGAAATAACATAAATATGCTTTTAATCCTGACGTAAAGATTACTGCCAATAAAGCCCGGAAGTGACGCTTTGGTGATAAAATGAAATTCGCCACCGTTACTTCGCTTTAGAGCACACGAGAGATTGATTTTATTACCATCTAACTTTTTTTTTTTCATATACTTGACATGCCACATAAATTTTGCATAGTATAATAAAAGACCCATGGCTGTCCCACGCAGGACATTCGTCGCATTATCCTTCAGAATTTGGCAATTTAGAACTCAAGATAAAGAAAGCTGATAAAAACAACTCTAAAAGTGGTAATGTGATTCGTTTTGATTTCCTGCAAACTAGACGTGTTTTCAAACAAAGTAAAGAAGGCAAAAAGGTGCCTCGACATCTTAAGTTATTTATGTTAAAACCATAGAAAGTACTTTAAAAGAAACTAAATTATAGTAAAAAGGGGCATTAACTTAGTTTCTGTCTGTGTATATCTTCGCTAGCGAAAAAGGAGAAGTTCTAAAATGTGTAAAAGATCTATCGGTCAGCGGTAGATTTCGCTGGGGACTCTCGAAGTTTACCATTTTACTCACTCGAATGGGAGTATCTCTTTCTAACACGACGCTGACTCTCGACGTTTTCTTTCTCCGACCTTTATTTTGCGCTACCATATTACTGTCTTTTCCGGCCCGCGTGAGGCATTAATTTATATCCCAATAAAAAAGGCAATCAATATCGTAAAAAATGTTACTTTCGGAAGCTTTTACAAGTTATTTTCTCGGGGAAATTTGTTCTATAACGCCCCGTTATCTCGATCTTAAAACTATATAAGTGGGATATATGGAACATCGCTTTATATTAATCGTGCGATATGTCCACCGTGCAAACGAGGTATTTTAAAGCCAGCTGAAAAGTAGAAATTAGACGTGAACAAAATGCTTGTTTTAAACAAAAATTCCATTTTAAAATTAATCTGTCATTTTAATTATTAATAACAAAGTTCCTTATTTTAATTTTTTACAATTTGAGTGAGTGGAAAATGTTGACTTATGCAAATATATTTGTGCATTCAAGTTTTGTAAATCGAAAACCAGTTTCGATCCTATTGGATTTAGATAGATTGGCGTATCCAACTTAACAAATGTTTCACTCGAAGGTGTGCACTATAAAATTAAAAATGTTCCCAAATGTGATCCATAGATATAGCGCCACCTTATGGTGCGTGGAAGAAACTGTGGAATAGCTCTAATAAGTATCAGGACAGAATACTACCTGGGCTGCAATAATGCAACCCCCAAAACGTGTGTGGTGGATTATAGGTGAACTACGAACAGTTAACCACTGACGTTAAGCAGAAACAGTCACTTTGGGGAAGTCCAAAGTGATTGTTTCTTCTTTGGGGAAGTCCAAAGAGTGTTCAAGTGCACAGAGCAATAAGTTTCAACATTAAGCAGAATTGGAGTGTGGAAATCAAAGACTAATTTTTTATTATTATTTCTATGGGGCCGATTATCCCTGCAGCACTGAAGCTTTCGCTTATGGTGCCCCTCACGATTATCTCATAATAGGCCTGTTCTTTTGAAGAATTCCAGAACTTCCTTTATGGGTGTTTCCACTATTGCAGGGGTTCCCAACCTCGTGCCCGCGGGCACCATGGCGCCCGCGGAACGATTCGTATGTGCCCGCCACTATTCGACAGAGACAGAATATTTTCATAAACATTAATTAAAAATGTGAATTTACGTTCGTATGTTTGCGATATTATATAAAATTGAATCATTTTTCCGTTCGACATATTTATGCGATTCATTGTTTTCAAACATGAACTTAATAAAATCAAGATATAGATCTCGACTCACCGAGGAGCATCTTTATGATTGTTTGCTAACAGTATTATCGTCATACTCTCCTAATTATGAAGCACTGGTCAATAATATGCAATGTCAAAATCACTTTGACATATTGATATTTTATTTTTTATAAAATGTTTACTTTGTATTTGTTTTTTGTTTACTTTGTTTACGTTTTGCAAATGCATTTCTCCGTGTGTATGAAATTTGAATAATAATTTATTATTTTGAAACATTTTTGTTTATTATTTATTTACAAATATGAATATAAGAAAATAAATTATGGGAAAATGAGAAGTTATGGAAGGAGTTTGTAGATTAAAAATATGTGGTGCCCGCCACCATACCGATATTTTAGAATGTGCTCTAGACTACAAAAAGGTTGGGAACCCCTGCACTATTGTATTTGGTTCAGTCAGGGCATTCTCAAAGCTGGAATGTCTATCGCTTGCCAGAGACAGACATTCACATAATATGTGTAAAGGAGTTTCTTCTTCTTGGACTAGTAAGCACGAGTCTTCTCAGGCAATAAAGTTGTAAGAACTTTATTGGTCACTAAAATTATCTGACTAATCTTTTAAGGAAAAGTTATAATATTTACTAAAAAGTTAAAATTTGTACAAAAAGAAATATTTTTACAAAATAGTCGATTTTTACAAAATAGTCGATTTTTACAAAATAGTCGAAAATTTAGAAAATATAATAACGAAAAACAATTCTAGTTGAACTCAAAGCGAGTTAGACTTAGGTTTTTTATAAAAAATTTTAAAAGTCGAAGTTTCGCTTAAGATATGGCTTAGATAAAACAAAATTTTAAATTTTCTGAACACCTACATTTCTGCAAAAAGATAATTACATTCGCTTCACCTTTATTGAAAAGCTGCCAAAATAAACAGCTTGTGTACTCAACACAGCACTCTCTCGATATCAGTCATCGATTTTATGTATGATTTTTTTTCGTTTCAGCAGAAGATTGGCGACCACATTAGCTTTCATTAGGGGATACGCATGTCAAAGAAATTCAATTACTTCGGCGGTATGCTACGTGAATAGCTCTCAAAAGACAAAAATGAGGATGATTTCCCACGAGAAATAAACCTATACTTTAGTGGTCCGAAGCAGATACACAAGTAATACTGTCAAACGTGAACGGCGTTTTCTAATACGCTCCTATCTGGAAGTAATAGGTTTGGTGGGGCTTATGGGGTATTTTTTAATATTCTGGAACTTTGGGTATTGATAACGGTATTTATCGTCGTCACAAAAATTACTCGAAAATATCCATAGACGCGATTATTACAGAGATACTTATCAATATTTTTACATCAGATTTGTTAATTAAACGTTGGTAGATAGAAATTCGCCAATATTTACAATCTAGTGAATTTACACTTAAAAACGAGCAGCTTGATATTCTAATTGAGGCTTTGGACGAGAATTCGGATTAGAAGGAATATTCGTAGGGGCCTGTGATCCATGGAACTTGTTAGCATAACAACGGCTAAACAAATTGATGGTATAACCACCGATGATGCTATAAAGCGAAACCTGGTCTGCTGTTAGTAGATAAGTAAAACCGGTTCTTCCTCAAAATCCAGAGCTTCTGTTATGGAGGTCCATTGAGGTAAGTTTTGGTAAATCGAGTCAACTAAACAACCAAGTAAACAATCTAATCAACTTATTTAGTTGGTTTTAGTTAGTTATTAAATTGGTTGTTTAGCTGTTTGTTTACTTGGTTGTTTAGCTGCTTGTTTACTTGATTGTTCAGTTGACTCATGGTACCAAAACTGACCACATTGGACCTCTATAAAAAAGTATCAATTTTAAGTTAGAACTGGCTTTGCTCTATCTACTAAGGTTCTGTAATGAAACAAGGAGATATAAACCCACTCTCATAGAACCCTTGTATTTATGGGCGCAGGCGATAAGGTTCTCCACTAAAAATTGAAATACAGAAATTGTCCCCTGAAACCAAGAAAGATTAGTATCTCTCTGAAAATGACAGCTTATCAATCAAAACGCGTTAGAGCAACCTTTGTTGTGTTTTTTAATCTTTCTTGGTTTCAGGAGACAAGTTCTGTATTTCAATTTTTGAAGATAACCAGGGATCAGTCCCTTCCATCAAAAAAGGTACTCTACCTCAGTAAATCTTGCAGTATCTAGATACGAAACGCGTTGGAGAAACCTTTGTTGTGTTTTTTAATCTTTCTTGGTTTCAGGGAACAAGTTCTGTATTTTAATTTGGTGCCAAAACTGACCACAATGGACCTCTATAAAAAAGTATTAATTTTAAATTAGAACTGGCTTTGCTCTATCTACTAAGGTTCTGTAATGAAACAAAGAGATATAAACCCACTTTCATAGAACCCTTGTATTTATGAGGGCAGGCGATAAGGTACTCCACTAAAAATTGAAATACAGAAATTGTCCCCTGAAACCAAGAAAGATTAGTATCTCTCTGAAGATGACAGCTTGTCAATCGAAACGCGTTAGAGCAACCTTTGTTGTGTCTTTTAATCTTTCTTGGTTTCAGAAGACAAGTTCTGTATTTCAATTTTTGAAGATAATCAAGGATCAGTCCCTTCCATCAAAAAAGGTACTCTACCTCAGTAAATCTTGCAGTATCTAGATATGAAACGCGTTGGAGAAACCTTTGTTGTGTTTTTTAATCTTTCTTGGTTTCAGGGAACAAGTTCTGTATTTTAATTTGGTGCCAAAACTGACCACAATGGACCTCTATAAAAAAGTATTAATTTTAAATTAGAACTGGCTTTGCTCTATCTACTAAGGTTCTGTAATGAAACAAAGAGATATAAACCCACTTTCATAGAACCCTTGTATTTATGAGGGCAGGCGATAAGGTACTCCACTAAAAATTGAAATACAGAAATTGTCCCCTGAAACCAAGAAAGATTAGTATCTCTCTGAAGATGACAGCTTGTCAATCGAAACGCGTTAGAGCAACCTTTGTTGTGTCTTTTAATCTTTCTTGGTTTCAGAAGACAAGTTCTGTATTTCAATTTTTGAAGATAATCAAGGATCAGTCCCTTCCATCAAAAAAGGTACTCTACCTCAGTAAATCTTGCAGTATCTAGATATGAAACGCGTTGGAGAAACCTTTGTTGTGTTTTTTAATCTTTCTTGGTTTCAGGGAACAAGTTCTGTATTTTAATTTTTGAAGATAACCAAGGACCAGTCCGTTTCACCAAAAAGGGTACTCTACCTCGGTAAATCTTGTAGTTTACCTAGATACTAAACTGAAATAGAATTTGCACCTGGAAACGCACTACACGCCACTATGTGGGCGTGTGGACACAACCTGGGGCTTTAAATCATGCTTAGGGCTATGGCTTTACCAAACCGTAAAGTTACCACGTTTAATCTATACTGCTGTGATTGGTAGAGATGGGTAGCGAACCGCGGACCTGTTCTTTTGCACCTAGTTCACTCGCAGAATCCGGTGCGCCTATAGTTCCTATTTTAATTAACTAGGTTCGCAGGTTCAGCCGCTCAGTTAAGTTTGAGATTTTATATTAGATGGAATGCTGACCCGAAGACTAGACTAATTTGCTGACAGTAATACTGCTGATGTTACCAAACCAAAAATACGGAATCTGTAGATGACGACAGCTCGATTCAATTCGTCCTTGGAATCACTGATATACGTTTACAAGTTACAATGTAAAAAGTTCCGGCGTTCCGATCCCACCAAAAGATCAAAGAACTAAAGGAGCCACTAGATCTAAATACCTAATCAGACGCGCAGGTCTTGCACCTGTTGCACCTAGTTTGGTGCACCTAGTTCAAGATAAAAATCGAAGTAGGTGCACCTGTTTAAAAAAAAACCAGTATCGTCCATCTCTAGTGATTGGTAGCATAGAAACAGTACAGGCAAAGAACCTGTTAAAGAACGCCCTAAAAAAAGGGTACCTACCTAAGGGCTGCGACAGGGGCTATGTGCACCACTCTAAAGGAAGCTATATAGTCTGCACTAAATCTTTCTCTTCTAAATGAATTCATTAAGACACGGCCAAATTAACGGCTTACAGACTTAAGTCTTTAGGGAATTGGAGGCATACAAGGGTGGTTATGCTATACTTGAAGACTTCAACAACAATCCTTTTACCTTAAGAAAATATAGCACTCCCAGGAAACTTTGCTTGGGATGGAATTGTAAGATTCTAATTCCAAACAGTAAAGATTGGAAGAAAGCAGAAACGTGGTAGGTGAAGGAAATTACGTCTGGTTCACAGATGGATCCGGCCTTAGGACAAGATACGGAGCTGGAGTCTATAGACCAAGCAATAATTACAAAGAAAAAGTATTTCAATGGAAGAACAGGCTTCGGTTTTTATGACTGAAGTATGGGCCATTGGAAAATGCCAAAAATTCCAAATCAACATGAAGCTTCGTTGCTCAATCTACAATTCTACAAATCTTCAATCTACATCTGCATGGATAGCCGTCCAGCTTTATATACATACAACCAGTTCGACCATAGCGTGGGACGTGTAAACCCTTAATAGACTAGGCAAAGCCAACAACGTTACACTTGTTTGGGTGCCTGGGCAGCAACATACATGGCAACGAGGTCACCGACGAACTGGCAATAGGAAGCTCTGGGAAAATCCCACCAAACAGATTGTAGGTGTAGCATGCTGTAGGCAACAAAGCTTGAATGGGTTCATTTAAACCGGTGAAGGAACATACTGCAGGCAAGCGAGTCTGCTGATGAATAAACCCCTGCAATCAAGGGCTGAAGTACTTATTGCAACGAATGAAAGAAGACTATGATAGATAAAAATTGAAATACAAATATTGTCCCCTGAAATCAAGAAAGATTAAAAAATACAACAGAGGTTGCTCTAACGCGTTTCGATGGTCAAGCAATCATCTTCAGAGAGATTAATTTAAAAATGCTGTTTTAACATTGGAAATGTTTATGTTGAGATATGGGGTGAAGTTTCGGGTTTTCGTTCAAGCTTGAAGAACAAGGTGTCGGTCGGTCGGACATACTCGGATCGCCAGTCGAGCGCTCTCGGCGTCGAGAGGCCGACATATTCACACACTCTATGAGAGAATGTTAAGTTTACAGTTCACCGCAGTGCACCATATTCGTTTAACCCAGTGACGTTTCATTGGATAAGGCTATCAGCTATGGATATTAAGAGTATGAAAAATAGCGAAAAGTGTAAGACATATTGAGAGCGTAAAAAACGTTTACGAGAGATTGAAAATAGAGAATCTAGTGAGTTAAGTACGAAAACACCACTAACAAAAACTGAACACAGTAGGCGGTATTGTGAGCATGTAAAGATGCGCAAACTTAAAAGTTCTGAAGTTTACACGGGTTACTCAAGTCAGCGCCCCTTTAGTGAGGGGTTATAATTCCATTATTATGCTGTAAACTCTTACCCTAAATCCAATTCACGTACTGTCTTGAAGTACTCAGTAAACGAATGTGGTAAAATATCTGCACTTATAATTTTTACGGCTCAAATAAATGTAAATTACTTTTACAATAAAGTTGACAAATTTTTGCTTGTAGATTAAATATATTTTAATATTTCATTGTTTTCGCTTTGTATTAAAATATTTCTTTCAAGAGCCATGAGCATAGATGCCTTAATATTATTTTGATTTAAATTATTTCGTAGTCTATTTGGTTATACGAGTATATTTCAATTTTAAAAATAATCTTTCAGAAGAAACTTGGCTAATGGAAATTGTAAATTTAGAAAAGATAAACATTGCAGAAATAACCTTAAAAATAGAAAAAAGTCGAAAGAAAAATATTTGAATATTCAAGTTTTCACTCGAAATCTCAAGTCGAATACTTCGATATTAAGGTCGAAAATAAAAAAAAATAGCTAAATAAGGCCAAAATTTTGAATTCAGAAAAGTTGCGAGAAAAATAGTAAAAAAAATAGACAATTTTAGGAAAATATTCCAGGATTTCAAAAAATTCATAATGTTCTAAAATTTCAAAACATAGGTCAACATTTTGAGGTTAAAGATAAAACTTTGCAACTAAATCAAAATCATTTGAAAAAAATTAAAATATTTCATTTAAAGTCAAGATTTTAAATAAATGACTTGTGTTCTTAAAAAAAAGAGTCTTGATTAAATTTAAAACCTTAAAAATATAAAATTAAAGCTTTAACACTGGTTGAAACCTTTATTGTAAGAGTAGAAAGTAAAGTTTAAATTTTGGGATTTTAAAATTTGAGGCAACCCACCACTCATGATTTAATAAAAAAAGGGGGTTTTAAATTTCGAAAAAAAAGTTGACGTTTCAAAATTTCGATAAAAAATCTTGAGTTTTCGATTTTATATATTTGTAATTTAAAGAATTTTTTAGGCTGAGGTCAAAATTTCGAAAATAAGTTAAAATCTTTAGAAATATTTAGAATTTATTATTTAACATAAAAATTTTAAACAAAACATAAATATTTATTGACAGTTCAATTAAAATAAATGACATTTTGAAAGGTTGAGGAATTTTGTAAAAAAGTCATAATTTCAAGAAAATACGCTATATTTATTTTTTTAATGCAACAACTTGGGTTAGACTCACAAGACTGATGTTCAAATTTTGAATCCGTTTGAAATCCGAAGTTTTAAGAAAAAACACAAAAATTGCAAGTTTGATGTAAAAATTTAAAAAAGTCGAAATTGTGGAAAAAATTTATTAAATTTCGGAAAAGTCCAAAATTTGTGTTTATAATTATTTTGAAAGCATAAACGCATAATTTTGTAAAGAAGAGTAAAAATTTGGAGAGAGTACTTCAAATCTATTTTTCACAAATTTTCGACATTTTGAGTTTCGTTCAAATGAAAAAGTCAATAAGTTGACAATGAAAATTTTTTATGAACGTAAATCCCAAAGAAATTATCAGTGATTGACAACTGCAAGGTTTTAATACATTTGAATTGCTATCATAACAAACTTTCTGATGGAAAATTCTCATTTTTTGGATGTAGAATGGAAATTGTTACTGCTCTAGACTGTTTTATAAATTTGTGTATCTTAGTAATTCAAATCATCGTAAAAACGTGAAAGAAAATAGATTTCTGGAGGATTTTCTTTAGATTAGAAAATTTTAACCTCGCTGGATAAATAAGACGTCAAAATTACCCTTGAGGGATCAACCAAAATAATCAATAAGTAATCGAGTGCCGGGTTCGCTACGTTCTCTTCTAAAAAAAAAGTAGAGCACACTTGATACATTTGAACATCCGATAAAACTGTAACTGACATAAATTGAAATGTATTATTATTAAACGGCGCGAGTATAATTAAATACCATATATGTTGCTAAATTAAAGCCCTTATCGCTTCCCATTTTCGTTTTTAGATTCATCTAAGTGTTCAATTCATTACGACAAGCGTATTTTTGATATTAAGAAATTTCATTATCTTTGCGATTCTGTGGAGGGAGATTCAAGTGACGTTATTGAATCATTGTCAGTATCAGCTAATTATTATTATTAATTAATTATGCAAGATCGCTTTAAAATAAAAGAACAGGTCCAACTGTCCTAAACATTTTTTAATTCACAAAAACCACACAACCCGGTCTAAGACAACTAATTAACTGTATTAAAGGTTTTAGAGCTTTCGGCAAAAAAAGGGAATTAATTTTATTTATTCCCATAATAGCCGAAAAATTAAACGATCATGCAAAGCGAAAATGGCAATCAGTACAACCAGTACAGCTCTAGTTTTAATTAGAAATAGGTGCAGTAACTTTAAACAATGTCCAGCGTTGGTAATCCAGGGTGTCGAGCTAACATCATTACTTCAGCATTAGTTAAAAAATTGTAATTTTCTTTAAAAGAGTTTGAAGTAATGTACCATATGAATCAAATCACATCTAAACGAATTCACGTGTGATCTGGAGTAAGATAAACAAAATCACAGAACCAACCTCAATTTTTAAGATTGATAAATTTGCCATTCAACTGCCCTCTAATGTTTTTTTCGATGATCCTGATTTCAATGCGAAATAATCTAAATAGATTTATTAACTGAAACAAGTGTGTAGTATGAGGTGCCGTTCAGGACATAATAATTTTTTATGAATATTTAATAAATCAAACAATTTATATTAAATTTGAAATTATATATTATTTCTTTCTTGCAGTATATTTAATTTTAATGAATATGGATATTTTAATCTTCTGTTAAAAATTTTATATAAATATTCTTAAATATCTCTTATAAAGATTTTATGTGATTTCAAAAATATTTATATAAAGTGTGATATATCAAACCACCGTAGCGGGCGCTAGAAGCGCTGGAACTTAAATTAAGGTTTGAAACTTTTTTTATTTTATTATTTATTTATTTATTATTATTTTGTTATTATTATTATTATTATTAGCAGCATGCTGTCACTTTTTATGTCAGATTTTAGTGCTATTGATAAATATGTAAATATAATCAAGATTCAGGTGGCGACAACGAAAAATAAAATTGATATATAAATAATACCATACTCCATGCCCGATTCGTGCGGCTACTATCGCCTCTCACGGTCGTTTCATGTATCGCAGTTTATATAAATATTTTTAAAACCACATAAAACTTTCATATAAAATATTTAAATAGATTTATGTAAAATTTCTATCAGGAGAATATAAATATTCATTTTTACAGAAATGAAGTATATTTCAAGAACGAAACTATATATAATTTAAAATTTTACATATATTGTTTGATTTATTAAATATTCATGAAAAATAATTATGTTGTGAACGGCGCCTCATAGTGTACTGTTCCTTCGAATATTTAACAACAATCAATTTAAATACCCGAATAGTGATCGACATCGGCAGTTCAGATTTCTAGCCCAATATTCGGAATGCAGTAGACCCGTCTAAAAATGTTTGGAAGGTGTTATCGGAAAATCAATTTTGGCGAACTATAGAGTACTTCTCCCTTATAGTCCGAAACTTTTTGAAAAAGAGCATCTTGTAATTTGAATAATTACATATAAAAATGATGAGATAAAATCTATACTTAAGATTATACAATATTAAACTTCACGAATTAAGCAACAACAAAATAATAATAATAAATAACACAAGGTTTATTACAGAATTAACGTAATACGTATTGTTGTAAATCAATACATATTTTATATAATTATTATTATTTACTACTTCGAAGATACATAGATAATTGTCGTGGTGAATTACAAGGGATGTCGGATAAAACAAGGGTCTTCGTCACTAAGATTCTAGCCTTAATAATCTAAATAAATAAAGGTTTCATATTTCAACACGATCGGTAAAGAGGTTATGAAATGATTAATTAAATTATTTTTTATAACAACTTTGAAAGTCTGCAATTCGAAAAGTAAACATTTTTTATTAATTTTTTTTCGTAATTCGCATTTATTTATCATTCCGAATCAACTTCCAACGTTGTCTTTGAAATTTGTAAATACCCTGTATAACCTTGTATGTTAAATAAAGTGTTAATTATGTTTCTATTTGGTGTTATCATTTCCAATGTCTCCGTTGGTTGCAAGGATTGCGAAATCTGTGAATTTTTTTTCAAAAGTATGACTCTCCTTGAAAATTATTTAATTTCAATTTATAAAAATGTTGACTTTGAAAATGTTGATCTTTTGAATGTTTCGACCTAACACCTAACCCTAAAATTAACCCCTATATACGAAGAATATATACTTTGTGCATGATCGAAAACTATGATAAAAGACGCAATTTTCAGGAAAAAAAACGAATTTAAAGAAAGAAAATCGCAATTTTCAAAAACATTGTTTTCAAGTTGAATTTACATAAAATCAATTTCTCGAAATCTCCAAAAATATTTTATTAACATGTCGATCTAATTTAAAAGAGAAAGTGAACATTTTCAGGCCATAAAACCATTTGAGGTAAAAGTCGTACTTTGTTGAAAAAGACAAATAATCATAAAAATGACAAAATTTGGAAATAAATGAACCATTTTTGAAAACGTCCAAAAAATACGATTTTGAAAATAAAATCGAAATTTCAAATAAGGCAAATTTTGAAGTACAAGCGAATTTTAGGTAAAGACTATTTTAGAGAACTTCAAAATTCTTAAAAAAAGACAAATTTACCAGAAAAAAGAAAAAACTTACAGAAATATTAAACATCGGATATTGAGACAAAAATCGAGATTTACTGAAAAAGACAAGCTTTAGGAAACCAGTCAAAATTTCTAAAAAAATCAGAATCTAAAAGATCGACATTTTCAGCTAAATGTTCAGAAAAATATCAGATTCTGAAAAAAAGCGAAATTTCGAGAAAACTTTGAAATGAACCAAAAATTTTGCAAAGAAAGTCAAATTAAAAGAAAAGGCAAAATTAAAAAAAAAAATGTCAAAACCTGGAGAAAAAGACGAGAAAACTTTTGAGAACAAAATCTGAATTTTGAGAAAAACGTTTAATCTTAGTGAAATTTCGAAATTTCCCAAAAAGAATCAGATTTTATCGAAATTTAGAAAACGCAAATTTTAAATAAATAGTCGAATATTTACTTTCTTTTGACTCCTCAAATCAGAGGAAGACAGGTGCCCTACATTATCTCGTAGAAAATGTCAAATATTGTGATATACATCGAAATTTTGACAAACAAGTTGAAACTTCCAGAAATTTGGATTAAAAAAGAGTTGAAATTTACAACGATATTTTCTTCGTAATTTTTGTCCTTTCACAAAAATTCCAACAAATATACTTTTTTATCAGAAAATCGACCAAATTTTGAGGGAAAGGCAAATTTTAATAAACAAACTGAAATTTTCAGAATTCAAAAAAAAAATCGAAATTTTCAGAAAAGTCAAATTTCGAGAAATGACGAAATTTCAGAAAAAAACCAATGAACTTTTAAATTCGAAATTTTGACAGTCATGTCATCGTACCATACTGATGAGGCCAAGGAAGGCGGAAACTAGTCTATGGTTGCGGTTGTACATATTTTCAATTTTAAGCACGTTTAACTGTTTAATTACAGAACATTTAATTGGTTATTAGTCATGTTTAATAAAAGAAGACGAATTTTATAAATAAATGCCAAATTTTAAAAGAAACAGATAAATTTTGTAAAAAAATTTGAGAAAAAGATAGAAATTTTGAAAAAAGGATAAATTCTGAGGAATTGGAAAGTCCCCCAATTGAATAAATATAAATTTTCAGTTTGCTGCATGAACCTATGGGTTTTCAAGTGGGAGACGAGTTTTTCTTCAACATTAACTTTGCTGATGATCAAATGTTAATAGCCCAAGATGCTTATAACTTGGAGTTCAAGCTCAGAATTTTATACAACACCAACAATAAATGGGGACTCAATACTAATATTGATAAAACTGAAGAGCTAGTATTAAATTCGGACACTATATTTTAAATCATGGTTAATGACAACTCACCCATTAAACAAGTAGAAAAAACTAGATACTTAGGAGTTACCATCACTAAAGAAATGATAGGACATGCAAAAATTAAAAACCAAATAGAAGAGAGTAGTTTCTGTCTGGTCAAAATTTCAAAATGGAGACAAATTTGCACCTCCGAGACATTTGCGATTAATGCAGGGGTGCCTTAGGAGTCTGTTCTATCTCCTACTCTATTTATGTTACCCATAAACGATCTCTTAGTTTCAACTTCCAATCATATACACATCAGGAAAGTCAAACACTGTCCATAGGGAGAATGTTAATAAGAAATTTAATATTGAGAGCTAATAGTGGGATAAATGGGCGGCGCCTTGTATTCTCCTACACCGGTGTAAACAATTCAACGCAGAGCGCAGCGATCAGTGCTGATGGAGATTTCAGTAGTACATCATAGCTTCTAACGTGTTTTGTTACGGGATTACTACTGGCTGGCAACAATTTTATTAAAATTTGTGTACCACATGCTGTTGTTCTTTTAGTACGTTGATTAAATTAACGTCTAAGGCAAAATAAACCTGATATTCTTTGATAACCAAAATAAATAAACGAGATTTCTTAAACAAAATAGATAATAATTCTAATGAAGAATAAACAAAATAACTGTTTAAATATTACAATATAAGGGGTTCAAATAGGCCCCTAAGCTGTGCTAAACAATATTCCAGTTTGTTGTAAAACTCTCGACGAGTTTTTTCTAACATCTAAACTGGAAGATACGAGCATGCTGCGTCAAAGTAGGGGAATACGTTCAGCGGCCGTAGAAAACTATGGAAGGGACAATTCTTAGCGTTTTACATGGACAATGAAAATTTTTCCTTATCTGTATACAGCTACGTAGATGATAGTAACCTTGTGTCGTCTTTTTTCTCGGACAAACCATTATTTATCGCTGCTTCAGATCGACTAAGGAAACAGCCAGAGACTAAATAGACTGAACGTTTCAATGTTGTCTCATGCGTACAGTTGAAGCTAAAATCCGGGGAAGTGGGGAGGTGCTTTCCACTACTCTTTGATATGGTCGGATTAAGTAAAATTTATAAATACAAAACTTGCCGCGTAACGGTTCTAACGATTTAGATGAAACTTTAGAATTAGGGGCTTTTGGACCAATAGGATAATTTTTATAAGTACTTTTTGGTAAAAGTTCAGGAGAACTATTTTCAAAGACATCTTGGTTTAATAGTAACATAATTTTCTTTCAATACGCGACGCCTGTGTACAATATTGTTAAGCCGGTGCTGTAAACACGTCATGATTGCAGTGAAATGGCGACGCGCCCACGCCGATAATTGAATATTTATATATTTTATTTTTACCTCCCCAAAGAATGAAACTCTTGATTTTCCTTTACTAATGTGTTCACTGAGGTTTCAACAATGATCCACAATACACTTCCCCATATTTACAGCCCATTTTCTTTAAAAAAAAACCGATGTTATCTTCGCAAAGGTCTGTCAAATAATAAAAGGGCATTGCGAGCTAGATGGAGCCAGGCTTTCGCCAGGCTTTCAACTGGCTTCACTGCTTACCGTGTTAGGTTCAGTCTATTTAGTCTCTGGAAACAGCAGATACAGACGATTAATCAGGATTACGAAATCACTCTGGAATGGTGTAAGAACAATTTGGTCGACTTCAACGCTTCAAAAACTTAGGCCGCGGTTTTCTCTAAAAAAACATCAAGGAATAATACAACAAAAACACTAATGGACGGTTAAATGCTTCCGATGGGATCTAATCTATCTATCCTAGGAGTGAATGCGAGCACTAACTTCTCTTGGGACGATCATGTGCGCGCCATTGCCAAGTTCGCCTCTCAGTAGCTAGGCTTTTTTTAGAGCTAAAAAGTACTTCGCATCTCATCAGCTATTAACACTGTACAAAGCTCAAGTTAGGGCAACATTAGCCAATACTGTTCTCATATTTGGAGTTCAGCCCCAAAACACACTTTAGTTCTCTTGGATTCAATTCAAAGAAGAGCGATTCGTCTAATTGATGACGAGAGTCTGGCCGATTCTCTCGAAACCTACTAACAATATACAAAGCTCAAGTTAGGTCAACACTAGAATACTGTTATCATGTTTGAAGTTCAGCCCCAAAGTACACTTTAGCTCTTTTGGATTCAATTCAAAGAAGAGCGATTTGCCTAATTCATGACGAGAATTTGACCGATTCTCTCGAAACACTTGGCTCTTTTCTACAAGTACTATCATGGGAGATGCTCGAAGGAACTAATAAGATTGATCCCCCCAAGGGCAAGATTTTTGAGGCGTACAAGACAGTCAGAGACAGCAAATTTCTGTGCAGTACAGCTTGACACAGTGAGGACTTCTGTCTACGAAGACTCTGTTTTTTATAGAACTGCTGAGCTATGGAACTCGTTACCGAAAGTAATTTTCCTCAAAAATTGCAACCTATCCTTGTTTAGGAAGGCGGTTCATCACCATCTATCCTTCCTTCCGCATCCTACTTGCACTGCTTTGAAGACATAATAGGGTTGCACCTTGCAAGTAGATTCAATTCAGGAAAAAAGACAAGTTCAAAATTTGAAAAAAAATTTGAAAATTTTATTAATATGTTTTTAATCAAAATCTTGACTATGACATCAGAAATTAAACATTTTTCTTGATGTCAGGAGACAAGATTTGTATTTCAATTTTTGAAGATAACCAAGGAACAGCCCGTTCCACAAAAAAAAAGACTTACTAAGAAAAGAATAGTTTTTTTTTATTGAAATACAGTCAACGTTAGATATAACAAACCACCAGGGAAATCTTTTTAGAGCCAAAAAGTACTTTATATCTCATCAGCTTCTAACACTATGCAAAGCTCAAGTTGGGCCAACACTAGCCAATACTGTTCTCATGTTTGGAGTTCAGCCCCAAAACACACTTTAGTTCTCTTGGATTCAATTCAAAGAAGAGCCATTCGCCTAATTGATGACGAGAGTTTGAGTGATTCTCTTGAAACACTAGAGCGTATGGTTAGTTACTTGTCTCTTTTGTACAAGAACTATCATGAAAGATGCTCGCAGAAACTAATAGGATTGATCCCCCCAAGGGCAAGATTCTTGAGACATACTAGCAAATTTCTGTATGGTCCAGCTTGACACAGTGAGGACTTCTGTCTAAAGAGACTCTTTTTTCTATAGAACTTCCAAGTTATGGAACTTGTTACTGAAAGGAATTTTTCCCAAAAATTACAACCTATCCTTGTTTAAGAAGGAGGTTTATCGCTATCGATACTTGTTTTTGCATCCTACTCGCAGTGCTTTGAGAGCATAATGAAGTTACCCTTTGCAAGTCGATTAAACTTAAAAAAAAGAAAGATTTTAGGAGCACTCAATCCAGTATAGTGGGATAAAAACATATCTCAGCAAATAAAATTTCGTAAGGATAAAACGGTAGTGGAACCAGTATTAATGTATGGAAGTGAAATGTGGACCCTAAATGCGGAGTGGAAGAGAAAGCTAAACACCCTTGAGATGGATTAAGAACAAGCGCCAGAATATCACGATTACAAAGAAACAGGAACGAGAACATTCGAAATATAATGAACGCAGGGGAAACCATAGGTGGATTGAATGGAAAAAAGAGGGCCAAAATGGTACTTCGAATGGATAAACAAAGGTGGCCACATCAAATACTTAACTGGAAACCCACAGGAAAAATGAGAAGGGGACGTCCGAGACGATCATGGAATGAAGGAATGAGAAAAGTCTTGGAAAGCAGACAGAAGACAAGGATGCACAAGATATAAGTAGATGGCGTTTAGCTGCAATGGGAATGCAAATATAATCTGTTTTAAAATCCTAAGAAAATAGAAGAAGACTAAACAAAGCACTAGGTCTACTCATTGGCCAAGAAAACTTCAAAGGACACCTGGTCACCTAGCAGAAAGCGACCGATGTCGACTGTTTGGGACTGAAAAGAAAACGAGTTTACACATTGTGTGTGCTTGTTGAAACCTTGCCAGATACAGATATAATTTAACTGGTATAGAAACACTAAGATCAGGAGATCTGGAAGGAATGAGTCTAGGTAAGATGTTGAGCCTGGCTGTAAAGGTTGAAATATACAATGCTGACTATTACAAAGGATTTTAAATCTAGGTGACAGTGCCTATATCTAGGTGACAGTGTCTATATCTAGATGACAGTGCATATATCTAGGTGACAGTGCCTATATCTAGGTAACAGTGTCTATATCTAGATGACAGTGTCTATATCTAGATGACAGTGTCTATATCTAGATGACAGTGTCTATATCTAGGTGATAGTGCCTATATCTATGTAACAGTGCCTATATCTAGATGACAGTGCCTATATCTAGGTGATAGTGCCTATATCTATGTAACAGTGCCTATATCTAGATGACAGTGCCTATATCTAGATGACAGTACCTATAACGACCTCCACAAAATGTAAAAATAACCGACATCATCCTCAATTGGCCTCATCAGTAGGGTGTGGTTGCTCTAAATATGTAAAACTTATAGTCATCAGTAGAATAAATACTTAAGAGATTTAAATCCCATTGAGTGATTTGTAAGGTGACTTTCGACAGTATCCCACGAGGAATATTTTTGCTAACAAAGCAATTATTGCTGAAAATTAACCAGGTTGTAATTTTCATCTATAGCTGTGGTATGGTAATTTTTCCATTTTCAAAATACAACCAGACTAAATTCCAGGCGGTCGTTGATTTAACACGAGCCTTTGTAAGTGTATTGATATTTATTCTAGTGATCGGAAGGAGAATTTCGAACTGTATTTGATACTTAAGGAAACATCCAGGCAGGAGGGGTCGGGCCGTAGGTTGCCTCTAAAGTTGAAATAGTTGGCATTTACCAGATACATCCCAAGGGAACTTGGGCTATCGTAAATCGCCGGGCTCGTTTTATATGTGGGTCAAATGCCCTTTGGCGCTAGTGTACAAATAATCAGCGCTTATCAGCAATCAAGGCTCAGGGATGGGGAGAGGGTTACTTTCCGGTTGCTTTTGTAGTTTGATATATAACGTGCAACACTGTTCAATCCACTTCAATTTCGGACGAGTGGTTGAATTCTGCAACGTTACTTGAAACCTCGTTAACCCAACGACAATGATATGCAACGTGTTTGTGGCCAACCAGCAAATATTATTTGATAGTTGGAGTGAATCTTACATTGGAACTAAGCGAATTGAACTATAGGAGCTGTCAGTTCGTCTGCTTCTTTGAATTAAACGCAAAAACAAGCAAACCGATTTTAATATTTTATGTACTAAAAGGAGGAGCATTTTCTTGTAGACCTTTTAGGCTATTCCTGTAGTTGAATTCATTTATGTTAATAATTTTATTAACGGTTAAATATAATTAAAAAAAATGGTCCTAAATACAGTGGCGGCTCGCGTATAGGCACTGTGGAACTGCAGCACCCCCAATTTTGCCTTAAGAGTTTTTTCTCAAAGAAGACTTTTCCTTAAACAATTTTTTGTGGAGATTTTAAATTTTCTCTGATTTCTTTTTATAGAAATGTCAAGTTTCTTTTACGAAGTAACGAGCTTTTAAAATCTATTTTAATTTGTGTTTCTAATTTTTGTAAAAATTTTGAGAAATGAATTAAAATTTCCAAATAAAATCTAAATCCAACTTATCTCGCATTTTAATATTTCTCTAAAAGAAATTAATAGCGAATATTCGAGTTTTTACCTGACATGTAAATTTCAACTTTTTTGTATGAAAATTTTGAGTTTCTTCTAGATATTTCGATTTATTTAAAAAAATTTTAATTTTTTCCGCGAAGTTTCCATTTTTTTAAAAATATTTTATAAAAAGAATTTTTTTTATAAATTCCTATTTTTTCTGAAAATTTTGTCCTTAGAATTTTTTCTGAAAATTTCAACTCCTCTAGATTTTTTTATGTTCCTCTAATTTGCTTTAAAAATGTCAAGTTTTTTTACTAGACTTCGTCATCTCATAGTTCATTTTATTTTCTAATTTTGATAAAAATGTTTCGCAAAAAAACGCTAAAATTTTCGATAAATATGTCAACATTTTGAAAAAAACGAAGAAATTTTAAGAAAAAATTTAATTTTCAACTCGATATTTTTCTAAAATGAAATAAAAACCGAGTCTTGGATTATTTTCGTAAAATTTCAATTTCAACCTTTTTGTTTCTCAAATTTTGATTTTCTCTAAGAAATTTTGATTTTTTCCCACGAAATTTGTGTTTTTTAAACATTTTATAAAAATAAATTTTCTTAGAATTTCGACTTTTGCTGAAGATTTTGTCTTTAAAATATTTTTTCTTGTAAAAATTTCGATTTCTCTAATTTGTTTCAGAAATGTGAAAGTTTTTCATGAAATGTTAATATTTTAAAGTTCTTTTTATTTTGTAATTTTGATAAGAAACTGAAAATTATTAAGTACTAGATAGCCCTAGCGAACTTCGTACCACCTCAGAATTAATAAATATTGTGTTAACTCATAAGCTGAAATAAATTTTACATTAAAATATTTGACAAATGACCAATTAAATGTTCTGTAATTAAACAGTTAAACGTGCTTAAATTTGAAAATATGTACAACCGCAACCATAGACTAGTTTCGGCCTTCCTTGGCCTCGTCAGCATGGTACGGTGGTTGTATACACTTCCAATTTAGTCATTTAAGTCATATAAGTAGCCAAGAGAGCAAACCTCCATTGGGGACTTGTAACTGACTTTTAACTGTTTATTACGCAAACATTTTCGCTACATGCTAATTGAAGCATTACTCTCTGCTGAGATAATAAAGCCTTGCATATACGAATATATACAAGTTTATTACGATGCAATTGAAATCTAATTTCATTAGAATCTAATGAAAATTAGACTGCAATTGCAAAGTTCACGTAGAATGAGGCAAAGCTTGTATCACGGGTTGCATCGCAACATCCATAGATATAAACGTCCTCGGCGTGACTTTACTTTCATCTAGTTTTGACAAATGACCAATTAAATGTTCTGTAATTAAACAGTTAAACGTGCTTAAAATTGAAATTATGTACAACCGCAACCATAGACTAGTTTCGGCGTTCCTTGGCCTCGTCAGCATGGTACGGTGGTTGTATACACTTCCAACTTAAAGCCGTTAGTCAGTCGTATAAGTACCCAAGACTTGTATGTTACATCTACTAATAGTGGGTCATAAATAAACTTGTATATATTCGTAAATGCAAGGCTTTATTATCTCAGCAGAGAGTAATGCTTCAATTAGCATGTGGCGAAAATGTTTGCGTAATAAACAGTTAAAAGTCAGTTACAAGTCACCCAATGGAGGTTTGCTCTCTTGGATACTTATATGACTGACTAACGGCTTTAAATTGGAAGTGTATACAACAACCGTGCCATGCTGACGAGGCCAAGGAAGGCGGGAAACTAGCCTATGGTTGCGGTTGTACATATTTTCAATTTTAAGCATGTTTAACTGTTTAATTACAGAACACTTAATTGGTCATTTGTCAAAACTAGATGAAAGTAAAGTCACGCCGAGGACGTTTGTATCTATGGATGTTGCGATGCAACCCGTGATACAAGCTTTGCCTCATCTACGTGAAATTGCAATTGCAGTCTTATTTTCATTAGATTCTAATGAAATTAGATTTCAATTGCATCGTAATAAACTTGTATATATTCGTATATGCAAAGCTTTATTATCTCATTAAAATATTTAATACGCTCGCTCGTTTTCAGGAGAATCCTATGCGAAAAACCGCTAAAAACGGGCCATTATCAAAACAGATACAGTTCCATCTACTCGAAATTGATTACAACACATTTACGCTTAGTGTAGATTGCGGTACATTTTTGCCATGTTCCTGTTATGAATTAGAGATGGCGCTGTACACGGACTCCTTAGAAAGCAAGTGAATTTTTACAATATTTTATTCTGCTATTCGAGGCCGGGACAAATCCAACAGAGCAAAGAACATAAAAATGCGTTCAGCCGTTCTGGAGTTATAAATGATGTAACTAACACGACTTTGTTTTATGTATATAGATAAATTTAGAGAAAATAAACTCCAAATTTTCATAAAAATATTGAAATTTTAAGAAAAAATGAACCTTGTAAATTACAACATTTGTTGCAATTTGATTTTCTTTAAAAAAAATTACTACTACTGTAGGACCGAAGAAAATTCTGAATCGAAATTTCCAATTTTTCTAAAAATGTTAAATTTATTCTTGACATTCTCAAGTTCGAATTTAAAGATTAAGAGCAAATTGTATAAAACTTTTTTTAAATAAAGTAATAATTTAGGAATCAAAGAAGAAAACAATTATTATAAATTAATTGTCAAAAATATTATTAAAATTTTTATTTTTAAAGTGGGAATTATTGAAATTTTCAAGAAAAGGAGTCAACATTTTAGGAAAAGTCTCAAAAATTTCGAAATTAAAAGCAATCAAAATGTTAAAAAAAATTAATCAACAATTTAATGCTTGGAGTCAATATTTTGAGATAAAAATTTAAATTTTGGCAATTTATTTGTACATAAACTGCAAGTGTTTTTTCGAAATTTGTTTTAAAGCTTCGCACAATTTTAAAAATCCAAATTTTTGTTACTAGGAGTAATATTTATTTTAATATAATAATAAATATGTAAGAAATATAATAATAATGCCAAAAAATTTAAATTTAAAAAGAACACAATTTCCAGTTATTCTTCATGGTAGACCCTTATTGACCTTATTTTTTCCATATCTAATTTTTGGTCTCCTATTTTTCATTATTCCTATTCTATGTAAAATAAAATAACCTCTTAATTTGTGAATCGTCATGAAGTGACGTTTTCAATAAATTTAAATATCACGTAGTCGCATTTGCAACTGTTTAGAAAATTGTCAACAAACCATAAAAATTTAAATATTTCCAAACTGGGCCGAAGAAATGTTAAATAAATTGAAAAAAACATAATATTTCCGGTCAATAAGGGTCTACCATGAAGAATAAACCTATTCCTCTAACGGAACGAACGGACTCCGCAAATGGTGAGTGCTTCTAACTACCAATCTGAATAGATTTCAGCAGTTAGGAACAGTAGTCACCAAGAGCATGTAAGTTCGACCCACGAGTGTAGTTCAATGCCGGAAGGGGTATTAGCCCTCGGAGTAGTTGTTTTTTGTGGATCGGGCTTCAAATATTTAAATTTTTAACACAGTAAATTTTTAACACAGTAAATTGATCATGAAACGTCTATTCATGTTAAAATTTCTTTATTTTTCTTTTTTATATTTAAAAAAAAAAAATATTTTTAAGTATTTCTTTCTCATTTTTCCCTTTCCATGTTATGCACTGCTGACGAGCTCAAATGAGAGCGAAACATCGATGTCCAGTGCTACAACTTTTTAGGTATTTTTTTATATTTTCCTAATTCATCAAAAAAACAAAATTTTTATTTTTTCCATATCTAATTTTTGGTCTCCTATTTTTCATTATTCCTATTCTATGTAAAATAAAATAACCTCTTAATTTATGAACTGTCATGAAGTGACGTTTTCAATAAATTTAAATATCACGTAGTCGCATTTCAAAAACTGTTTAGAAAATTGTCAAAAAACCATAAAAATTTAAATATTTCCAAACTGGGCCCAAGAAATGTTAAATAAATTGAAAAAAAACATAATTTCCAGTTACAAAAAATAAGGCCAAAGTTATCAGAAAAGTCGAAATTTTGAAAAAAAGTGGAAATTTTCAAAATTTCGAAATTTTCATAGAAAGTCAAATTTCCAAAAGAAATTAAGGATTTTGAAAAAGGTTAATATTTTGAAAAAAATTTAAATTTTTAAAATAGTCGACATTTTCAATAATTTTGTGAATGGAAAAAGGCAAAATTTTGGAAAAATATCGCCATTTAAAATAAATTACAGAATTTCTAGTTAGAGTTTCCAAAAAGCTGAATTTTTGAATATTGGAGAAAACTCAAAATAATCAAAAAATTCGTAAATATCAAGAAAATTGAAACTTTGAAAAGGTAAAAGTTTCGAAAAGGTCCAAATTTGTAGTAGTTCAAATTTAAAGTAAAAACTCATTTTATTTTTAAAAGTTGAAGAAATGTTCAAAAAAAATTATAAAAAATATTTTGAAAAAAATTTGAACCTTTAAAAAAAGGTCAAGTTTTAATAGAGTCGAAATTTTGAAAAAAAAAGTCGACGCTTTGAAGTGGAGTCGAAATTTTTGGAAAAATTCGAAATTTTATGAATTGGTCAAAAATTTCAAAATAGGTTTTTAAGAAGTAAAAGAAAAATGTTCAAATTAAGGATCGACAGTTTGCAAAGAATGTCGAAATTTTGAAAATAGTTTCAATTAAAAAAATAGTCGACATTTTTAAGTTTTCCAAACATTTTTAAATTTGAAAAATAGCCGAAATGTTAAAAAATTTGATCATTTGAAAAAACCGAAATTTTTAACAAAGTGGGAATTAAAAAAAAGTCGAAAATTTTAGAAAAGTGCAGATTTAAGAAAAGGCTAAAATTTCCAAAAAAAAGTCGACATTTTTTGACACTTTGATCTTTCTAAATTTTGAGAAATATACGAAATATATATAAAATTTAAGGATTAGGCAAACATTTTCAAAAACTTTGAAATTTCCAAAAGAAGTCACAATTTTGAAATTGAAGAAATGTTCTGTAGCGTACCTTCTAGGAATAATGTATCGGCGTAACCATCCCTACAGTTCAAACAAATAGGTCGAAATTTTATAGTCGAAATTAAAAAAAATTACAAAACTTTAAAAAAGTAGACGTTTTGAAATAGAGTCGAAATTTTTAGAAAAATTCGAAATTTTATGAATTGGTCGAAAATTTCAAAATAGGTTTTTAAGAAGTAAAAGAAAAATTTTCAAATTAAGGATCGACAGTTTGCAAAGAATGTCGAAATTTTGAAAATAGTTTCAATTAAAAAAATAGTCGACATTTTTAAGTTTTCCAAACATTTTTAAATTTGAAAAATAGCCGAAATGTTGAAAAATTCGATCATTTGAAAAAACCGAAATTTTCAACAAAGTGGGAATTAAAAAAAAGTCGAAAATTTTAGAAAAGTGCAGATTTAAGAAAAGGCTAAAATTTCCAAGAAAAAGTCGAAATTTTTTGACACTTTGATCTTTCTAAATTTTGAGAAATGTACGAAATATATATAAAATTTAAGGATTAGGCAAAAATTTTCAAAAACTTTGAAATTTTCAAAAGAAGTCACAATTTTGAAAATGAAGAAATGTTCTGTAGTGTACCTTCTAGGAATAATGTATCGGCGTAACCATCCCTACAGTTCAAACAAATAGGTCGAAATTTTATAGTCGAAATTAAAAAAAAATTACAAAACGTTAAAAAAGTAGACACATTCAAAAGACCTGGGAATTATTGTAGAGTTTTTAAAATAATTCGTTGAAAAAGTTTAAATTTTGAATAATTGGGAAATTTTCACTCAAATTATCAATAAAAACCAAAATTTTCAAAGCCGGAATACTGAAAACAAGTCAAAAATTATCAGATAAATCAAGGTTTTCAAAAGTCGAAATATTAAGCAGTTAAAGAGTTTGAAAAAAGTTTAAATATTTGGTAGTTAAAATTTTGAACCAGTTGAAGATTTTTTTAAAAAATATTGAAATTTTGGGTCAACAAAATTAAAATGTTGAAAAAATGTTAGACGTCAAGATTTAATTAAAAAAAACGAAATTTTAAAAGAATTTGGAAAATTCAAAAGTAGTAAAAGAATAGTCGAAAATGTGAAAAAAGTCGACACTTTATAAAATGTCTCCATTTCAAAAAATCGAAACTTTGCAAAAAGTCGAAATTTTGAAAAATGGTTGACATTAAAAAAACAATTTTTATCGTTAATAAAGGTTAATAGTTATGAATATTAAAAAACAGTCGAAATTATTAAAAGTCGAAATTTTCAATAAAAATATCATAATTCCTCAAAAAAAATACTGAAATTTTGAAAAAGATCAAAAATTTAAAAAGTCAAAAGACCAGTTTTAAAAATTTTACATTTTCAGAAAAACTACAAATCTTCAAACGGTGAACATTTTGAAAAAGATCAAAAATTTAAAAAGCCAAAAGACCAGTTTTAAAAATTTTACATTTTCAGAAAAACTACAAATCTTCAAACGGTGAACATTTTGAAAAAATGTACTTAAGCTTCAAAGAAAACACAAAGAAAACAAAACACCGAAAAGTTTAAATATTTCCGAAAACGGGGATATTTTTAAAAGGGTCTACACAGATTTTCGGAAAAGTCAATACTTAAAAATAAAATAAAATTGAAATTATAAGAAAAAAGTCTAAATTTTGGAATACAATCGAAATTTGGAAAAAATCCGGTCTTTCAAAAAACGAGACATTATTCAAAAATTTGCATTGTCAAGTTTTCTAAGAGATCTAAAATTTTTGAAGTTACCTTTTGAAAATGTCGAAATTTTTAGTTGAAATTTTAAAAAGTTAAAATTTTGAAGAAATCGACATTTTGAATCAAACATAAAACGCTAAATATTGTCGCAGCACCCCCATTCATTCACGAGCCGCCACTGCTCAAATATCTTCTAAATGGTGATTATTTGGAAAAACCTTTAGAGTAGTGTACCTAGAAGGCTTCTGGCGCACAAAAAGGCGGGAAATTTAAAAAAGTGGTGGTGGGGGGTACCGACAAGTACGTAATGTGACAATTCTGAGGTCAATTAACTCAGGTAATATGACACTTCCCAGTTCATTGACCTTGAAAGTATCGCATTTCCTAAAGTTGTTTGACCTCGGAAGTGTCATATTACCTCGAAAGTATTACCTTAAAGTTCTTTGACCTCGGAAGTGTCATATTACCTGAGTTCATTGACCTCAGAAGTGTCACATTACGTACTAGTCGGTACCCCCCACCACTTTTTAAAATTTCCCGCCTTTTTGTGCGCCAGAAGCCTTCTAGGTACACTACTCTTTAGCATTGTACATCATTTACAGAATTTATGATTTTATACAAAAACAAAGATATCTATACCTTTTTTTCACGAGTGGTAGTTTCTAAATATCGATATTTTAAGTATTTTCCAAACAAATATAATTTAATCGATTATTGTTGAAAGGAGCTAACTGACATTTTGATGCAAAATGTCATCAGCCAGCAATCTGATGTTTTGAAGGTATACCGTTCATTTGGTGTTGATTGGGGCTACATTAACTATACCCTAAATGTACATATTTTTGGAAATTTAGTTGTCATTTGTGGTCGAAAGGTGCCAAGTACAGCAAATAGCACGTTTTAACAGCGAAGACGAAATTCTATTAAAAACTATTTAGTACCTTTCAACAATAATCGATTCAATTAGAAGCTACATCAGAAATTCAAATGAAATTCTACTTTAACTTTCGGTCGCGACTTGTTCGGCATTAGGGCTTATTTAAACATGTTTTTGACCATCACCTTTAAGCTCGAGAAACAGATACTAATTTAATGTTGGTAACCAAACTAATGACAATTGTTTAAATTTTTTTTGTAAGTAGTTGGTTCCGATTTTTTCTTGAAGTGATTGTGTGCAGTGTAACGTTTACGAAGTATCTGTAGTATTAGTATTTACTATTGTTGTGCGTCTGATCCACCCCTGAAAAAGTGGCGAAAATGGGGCACCCTGTACGTAGATATTGACCTCGATCCTCTTACAAACAACGTGATCTGGATGTAAACTTTATTTCCGATAAATAAAAGTCCGTTAGATAAGTCTTTTCGTCAGCTTGAAAAGTCCACTGGTCGGTTTTATTTCTCGCCATCGACGCTCCTCTTTATCTTATTGGCTGTAAATAAAATGCTGATGCAATTTCTTTAAATTTTCGTTATGTGCAGAGGCGGTCGCAACATCTGCGTTTATATCTTCCTTTTATCCGGATTCGCAATAAAACCATGAAACATAATGCCTTAGGACATTTTAAGGACAGAGTAGCTGGGTGTTAAGAGCACATAAAGTGAGGTGCTTTATAATCATTATCTCTGGGTAGCTCCCGCGTACTGGGCAATTTTACTTATTCACCGAATGGCCGACTGTTTATCTCCGTCTTTATATCGCAGTTCCACCACCTTTGCTTGACGTAAACAAGTGTTTATACGAAGTACATCAAACTAAAAAGAACTAAGGAGGTCACATAACCAATTGTTTTGGTAAAATAATATGGATTTTTTCCCCCTTCGCCCTGAAGCTCACCTGATGCGGTGTCACGGGTGCCAAGCACTGAGGATGGTCTCGGTCTGGGTCGTTCCTCCTCTAGTATTCTTTCCACCGTTCGTCGATACAAATTGAAGACGTTTGCGATGCACTGGATGCGCGCCTTGCCGCTTCTGAAGGTATTGCCGTCGATTTCGACTTCGATTGCCGACGTTGTAATAAGAGGCACTCGTCGGCTGTCAGTTAGCGAGGCATTCGGACTCGCTGTGTGAGATAGATAGCTCTCGTTTATCTGAAACAAGGAAATTGGAATTATTAATTTGAGAGGAGAAGGATTGACTGATATATTAAATTTCCCTTTTGTGTGGGGGCGGACGTCGGGTTGCCTTCGCTTCCTCTTCCAATAACTGGCAGGGGTTTTTATACAATCAAGCCGCAATCACTGAAAGGAATGTATCATTTGCTAAAAAATTTGTCTACAACCTCGTAACTTGATAACAAATGATCCTTAGAAGAAATAACAATTATCTGTCCATGATAATAATTGACGCGATTGATTTAGAACATGGATTATATTTTCGAAAGCTAGTTAACTAAATGTCATTTATTTAATCATAATATTTTTAATTTAAAAACGTGATTAAGAAAAATGTAATAATCCTGTTTGTGGTCACATTGAATGTTACTTATTAAAAAGACTTCAACCTAATAAATTTAAAAATATATTAAATCTTGACTAGTTTATTACATTGTTGATGGTCAAGTGCCGGTTCTTGACTTCTGTAAACCCCAATAATGTGCATTGCACTTACACAATTTGCTGAAGCATCATTATTAGAGTTTTTACGATATTACGCCAACAAATCTAGACCGACAAACTTATTTTGCTTACACACTATTAACGATTACTAAGGTGTACAACCTAATTTCATCGGTCTTATTCTTAATTATTAATCTATATTACGTTCCATTACACCCATCCTTATTTTTTTTTGACAAAAAAAAATATATAATAAAAGAAAAATTCCCAACTATGATATAACTTAACTCTATCCTTATGTACTTCGACTTATTTTGTTATTTATTCTAATTACAATGTTTGGTGGCTTATTTTGTATTACTGGATATGGGCCTTTGTATCTGGCATCTAATTTGTTTCCTGCTTCATTTATAACTAGAACTTTATCACCCGCGTTATAAAAAAAAGATTTACATTTTACATCGTATTTTGTCTTCCTATTTTCCTTAGAATTAATTAAATTTTCCCTCGCTTCTCTACAAGCAGTTTGAATCCTAAATTTTAATTCTAATGGGTAACTATTAAAATTGTACACAGGATCAATTCGATTGATAAGAGCACTCGGTAATCTACATTTTTTACCAAATACAAGCTCATATGGGGTATACCTAGTTTCCGTATGAACTGTGGTATTATACGCAAAGCACCAAAATGATATCCAATTGCTCCAATTGCTTCCACCGTTTGCAATTTGGATTCGCAAAAACGCTCCTAAATTTTTATGCGTATTTTCTAAAGCACCTAACGTTTGATGATGATAAGCTGTAGATTTTTGTTGCTTAATACCCAAAATTTTATGAATTTCAGAAAAAACGTTAGAGAGAAACTCCGTGCCTTGATCAGTAACTACTTCATCAGGTAATCCGTATCTCAGAATAAAATTTTCAACAAACGCTTTAGCAACTGTAGTAGTTTATTTATTTTCTAAAGCATAAGCTTCTACAAACTTTGATAATTCGCATTGTAATGTCAAAATATACTTATTGTTACAAGCATCCACTTCCATAGGACCTACTAAATCTAAGTACACTTTTTGAAAAGCAGAAGATGCTGTTGTAACATTCATGGGTTCCCTATTAGGTATGGAATATTTATAACGTTGGCAATCATCGCATTTTTTAACAAATTTTTCAACATCTCGTCGTAAACCTGGCTAGGAATAATACTTTTTGACATTGTTAAACATACGATTAATGCCCGCATGACCTCCTGTAGGTAACATATGAAAATCATTTAATATAATTTGTCGCGACTCTTAAGTCAGAAACGTTCTGTTTTCCTCTAATAACACAGGCCCACAAAAAAAAAAAGTGGTGTGTGCTGGGTGTCGGACCCACATAGTCCGGCGTATTTTTTTCCGCTGAACACGAATCTGTAGTTTAAATTGGGGGTCAAACTGCTAAAAGTGGAGAAAAACCAAAAAAACCGATAAAAATCACGATCTCGTATTTTTTTCTGTATGATATTATCATCTTGCAGTTTCTACTTGTTTCTCTCTGTAATATCCAACCGTAATGTGCAAATACGTTAATTCACTACTTATTGTGTCTTATTTAAGTGTCACATAGATGATATTTTGTTTCTGACAAAAAATAAGGAAATGGTTAACTAAATCGGTACATTTACCGGCAGAAACCTGCTACTCCGGAATGATTGGACTACGATGACAACTGCCCTTTATCGGGATGTGTAGAATGATTCGCTAGTCAACATTTCGGCGTATCGAAGCCAGCGAAGGCGCGCTGTTTCGCAGGGAAGCGCTAGAATATGAGAATGATGCCGTAGTGTGTCCGACGACGAGTTGACATTGTCCTTGTCAAAGTCGGAAAGCCCTCATACTTAGGCCTAGGTATTCTAGCGTGCGGGGTTTATTTATTTTCATGGATTCTTCTACTGAAAATTTTGCTGGAACTTCTAGTACTCGTGGCAATCACAAATGTACTGGAAATCCCAATGCTTTTTGCTACGTTTGTGCAAAGTACATAGGGATAAAAAATACAAAGAAACTAACAGATCGTTTCGTGACTTTGTATGAAAAGTGCTTCAATATGAAAGTTTCCCTCGATCTCAAAAATTGGATACCCAATTTTGTTTGTGGCTCATGTTATAATATGATCAATAGATTTGAAAAGCACCAGGTCAAGGCGAATCTTAAATTTAAAACTCCAGCGATATGGAAAAAGCCACTTGATGCAAGTAATTGTTACTTTTGCACAACAAATGTCAACACTGTGGGCCGAATGCATAAGGATAAAATTTCTTATCCTTCTGTGTCAAGTGTTCAACAACCAGTTGCAAACTTCATAGAAGGTTTAGAAGATGACACGTCACAAGACAGTCTGACTAGTGGATTAGACACAATGGAAGTCGACGTCGATCCTGAAAATTCAGCTTTTATTGATAAAGAGTTTGATACTAGTAGTGAAAACATTTCTAGCGAATCTGAGGAAGAAGAGTTTTCGAGCAATGAAGAATACGGACCTATTGGTGAAGATCGGAAGCCGGAAAAATACGATCAAAAACATCTGAATGATTTATTCAGAGAGGCTAAACTCTCAAAAGAAGCGGCTGAAATATTGGCTTCGAATATGAAAAAGAGAAATCTATTGACAAAAGGTACTAAAGTTTCGTTTTATCGGAATCGAGAAGAAGCCTTCCGTAAATATTTTGAAAAAAATGAAGATTTAGTCTATTGCACTGATGTAAAAGGACTTATCGATGAATTTAAGCCAAATTTATATGAGCCAGAAAATTGGCGGTTATTCATTGATTCGTCTCAACAGAGTCTTAAGGCAGTCCTTCTCCACAACACCAACAAATTCGCTCCTCTACCTTTAGCCCACTCCACTGTACTTAAAGAAGAGTATTCAAACCTCGAAGTTGTCCTAATGAAAATAAAGTACGAAGAACATAAGTGGCAAGTATGTAGTGATTTAAAAATTTTGTCCATGATCCTTGGACAGCAATCTGGATTCACAAAATATCCATGCTATTTGTGTATGTTTGACAGTAGGGATCGAAAAAATCACTACGTAAAAAAGAATGGCCTTTACGATCTTCATTTAAGGTTGGATTACATAATATAATAAAGAAACCGCTTGTTGATCCAGCCAAAATTCTCATTCCTCCTCTTCATATAAAACTTGGCTTAATTAAACAGTATGTCAAAGCTCTTGATAAAGATGGTGAATGTTTTACGTACCTGCGTACTGTGTTTAAAAAAAAATCTGATGCTAAACTAAGGGAAGGCATCTTCGATGGACCGGAAATCCGAAAGTTATTCAAAGATGAAGGGTTTGTTGCAGTCATGGATGACCAAGAAAAGGCATCGTGGTTAAGTTTCAAGGAAGTGTGTACCAAATTTTTAGGCAATACCAAGGATGCTGATTACAAAAGCATTGTGGCAAATATGATAAGAAATTTTCAGCATTCAGGTTGCCTAATGAATTTGAAAATGCACTTCCTTGATTCGCATCTTGACCAATTCCCGGAGAATAACGGAGACTTCAGTGAAGAGCAAGGAGAAAGATTTCACCAAGATCTTAAAGAGTTTGAACGGCGGTTTCAGGGACAGTGGGGAATAAATATGTTTGCAGATTACTGTTGGATGCTACACAGAGAAACTCAAGAAAAAGGAACAAAACGTAGCAGAAATCCACTTCACAGGTCATTTGAAGAAAAAAGGGTCAGGAAAAGACGAAAATTATAAGAATGATAATATCAAACAGAAAAAAATACGAGATCGTGATTTTTATCGGTTTTTTTGGTTTTTCTCTACTTTTAGCAGTTTGACCCCCAATTTAGACTACAGATTCGTGTTCAGCGGGAAAAAATACGCCGGACTATGTGGGTCCGACACCCAGCACACACCACTTTTTTTTTTGTGGGCCTGTGTAATTGATATTTTTATGCCTGCTCTTTTAATATCTTTACTTTTCCTTTTAACGTCATTTAATAAATGTCTCGATAGTGCGCATTCTTTATCTAATATTACAATATTTAAAATGTTAAATTCATGATAAATATATTTCAGGTCTCGCAACAATGCACCTAATGCTCTCGCTGATCGAGTTTTCTGATTAACAAAAATTATTCCCGGGGTTTTATCATAAATTATATTATTCGAGACAAAATCATAATTGTTTTGGTTATTCAATAAATTGTCAAAATCGGTTACCGATAACGGTCGCAATTCAACCGAATCTTTGGGACGGTTCAGCAACTCAACAACACAAGGGTGATCAAGCCTGCTATGTTGAACTGAGCCTGTGTTTTCAAGTTCATTGCTTTCTTCTTTATAAGATTGAGCTCTAGTGGTTACAAAAACTGTTTCTAATATTATATTATTTAAATCTTTTAATTCATTTGACGTTATTTTGGTGCGTGATAACGCATCGGCTACTACATTCTCCTTACCTTTAATATATGTTACGACATAATCATACTCTTCAAGTATTAGCCTAAATTTTATTAATCTACTAGAAGGATCCGCCATGCTAAAAAGATAGATTAGCGGACGATGATCTGATAAAATTATGAACTTTCTGCCGAATAAATATGGTCTAAAATGCTTTACTGCCCATACTAGGGCAAGAAGTTCTTTTTCCATAGTGGAGTAAATGTTCTCAGATTTATTTAATGATCTACTGGCATATGCAACAGGTTTATCGTTACCATTTGACAGAACTGCACCTATTGAATATCCTGAGGCATCGGTTTTTAAAACAAAGTTATTGGATTCGGAAAAATCGGGAAACTGTAAAATTGGAGGTGAAATTAACGCTTCCTTCAAATTTTCAAAGGCTTGTTGACACTCTCTAGTTCATTCAAATATTACACCTTTTTTTGAAAGTTTGTTTAAAGGTACCGCAATTTCAGCAAAGTTATTTATATATTTTCCATAATAATTTGCAAAAGCTACAAACCATTTAGTCTCATTTGAGTCTTTTGGGATTGGACATTTTTGAATTGCTTCGATTTTTGATGGATCCGGCAGCCGAAATCACATGGCCTAAATACAAGGTCTCTTTCTTAAGAAAATCACTCTTTTTGGTTAAATTTTTATTATGGGTAGTTAAATTATTGCCAGAAACTATCAAATCATCCAGATAAATAAAACAACTGTCGGAATTTAAACCTGACATAGCGATTGTCATCGCTCGTGAAAAAGCGCTGGGACTGATTTTGAACCCCATTGGTAATCGTTTCATCTGATATTGACCTCGATCAGTTGTAAAAGCTGAACAATTTCTACTGGACGTTTCTAATTCTATTTGGTAATAACCTTGTGACAGATCCAAATGAGAAAAAAACATCGCTCCAGACAATGAATCTAAAATATCTGTTATGCACGGTAAAGGAAATTTGTCGTCTTCAATTCGTTTATTTAAAAGTCTATAGTCTATAACGCCATTTTTTATTTCAGTCTTGATCTGCTTTTTTAGGTACTATTAATAAAGGAGATGACCATTTTGATCTTGTCTCTTCAATAATTCCTGTTCTAAGCATTTCGTCTATTTGATTATGAATTTCCTGCTTCTGAGAGTTTAATAAACGATACGGATTGACATAAACAGGTGTTGCTGACTTTTGCAGGTGAATGGTTTGTTTGTACACATTAGTAACGGTTAATGGATCACCGTCTAAATAAAAAACGTCTGCATATTTCGCACACACTTTTTGCAAGCTATATTACTCTGTTTTATTGAGATGGTCAGTTTTTAGCAACCTCAACAGTTTATCGGCCCTATCTACTGAAGCATTATTTTTATCTGGAAATTGACGCAAGTCGTAGTTTGATAATTTGTCTAATTTATGAGAAAATTTCTTTATACAAACTTCCTCATCTTTTGTATTAAGAATTCTCACAGGTATCTACTTACAATTAGGCTTAACTAATGCTCCTGCAACAAACACTCCTTCACATACTTCTGAGGGTAAAATCACACAATCTTCTTTTACTTCCACTTCGAAATGTCTGATTACCTCGCATCTTTCCGGAAGTACAGTGCAAACATTATGTTTAGATTCCATTGGTAAATTGATTTCAAGTTCTTTATAATGCAACGTAAACAAAAATTTTTCAAAATCAATTTTGGCTTTATAAATTCGGAAAAAATCTGAGCCTAAAATACCATGAATATTTTCTGAAAAACTGTTTAACAACAAAAATTCATGACATATAGTTTCATGACCTACATTTAAAGATACATTTGCTGAGCCTTGCAAAAAATTTGACCTGATATTCCAGTTACTTTAACTTTACTCTTGTAATTTATAACTTGATTATGTGAAAGATATTCTCGAAAAAATACATTAACAATTGCACCTGTATCTAACAAAAACAACACATCCGAACCATCATAATTCATTCGCACAACATTCAATCCAAAAACATTCAAAAGTACTGTGGTGAGTCGAGTTCTACTAAACTGTTCTATTTCCTCGTTTGTTTTATTTAATTGAATTTTATTCAATATTTTCTTGGAAATATTAAATCTACAAATATTGTACTATATAAAATTTTTTGTAACATAACGTTTTGCGTGAGAAACAGATTTTTTAGCGTTCACAAATTAGATAAGGGTTAATTGTTAGGTCTGGTTTCTTTCAAGATTACCTAATCTGAGTAAAATAACATGTTAGTTTTGGAGGACCGCTGAAAAGTAGAGTAATAAATAAGGGTAACATGCCGATAACGGAGACCGTAGCAAATATCTCGGCAAGACCATGTGGTGTTAGACTGGAGGAATTTGACGTTCAAAAAACGCCCTTATAAACACGTACAATTGTAAGTTATTTAAATTTTAATTATCGAAGTAAAACTTGCAAGATAAAGGGGCGACACTATTCAAAAGGGGTTTGCAGTTTGATATGCACTTTAAGAATCCTTTTCAAAATTGATTTAAGGTCTAATGTGGATTAGAAATATTTAAATTAGTAGAAATTCTGCATTCTCATGCCCTCTAGCGAGATGCAGAGGATATCTTTCGGTCCCAAAAGACCAACTTTAAGATAGTCAAGAACGGAACTTCGATGAAATTAGTTTAAAAATTATAGTCAAGAACGGAACTTCGATGAAATTAGTTTAAAAATTATAGTCAAGAATTAAACTTCGATGAAATTAGTTTAAAAATTATGGTCAACTTCCGGACTTATAAAAACGAGTACGAAATACGGGAGTTTAAAAAAAAAGGACTGTTTCTGTTTGTGCTAATTAACGAGAATGAAAAAAAAAAAACAATTTCTGTTCAACGTAAAGTTCTAGTGCCATTTATGTGATGTTTGCTACGGGATAAATAGGCAAGTAAATTTTAAATTGTCCCATGATTTTATTTGATGGTTTTTCGCTCTTATATGATTTAATTAACTTTTCCAAAAATTTGAGAAAATACTTGTTCCTAACTTTGATCAATATGGGGTTGGGGGGGCGTACACAAAAAAAAAAGAGAAAGAAAATTAAAACTTTCACAACAAACCGAATGAATGAGAAAGTCGTTGTTAGAAAATAATTATAGGGCCAAGAACCCTGCCGCTGATTGGTGCAACTACCAATCTCAGTTTCAAAAAGGAAACCAAAAATAAAACAAAATAAAAATACAAAGACAAGAAAACGAAAAGGAAATAAAGCGCATTCGCTTCATACAAACATTTTCATTTCCTTAAGGTCGATGTTAGTGTTCTGCTGTTAGAAGCCGAGTTTCCAGGGGTTCCAAAATAATTTATACCCATCACCACAAAGGTCCGGTAACTGGCAGCAGACACATATATTTAGGTTTTACTGATGATGTTCTGCAAGTTCTAGAAACGTGGGCATTGTACACCTTAACATCCTAGAAGCATAAGCCACAATGAGCTCTTACCTAGTTCTTGTTTTGGTGTATTCACCTAGTGCTACCTCATTCGCAGATTCTCCTTCGTAGGTTGCTTGAATCCCAAAAATATAGGACAAGACAAACTGGCCCAAAGAGAGCCTTATAGATCTGTTGACAAATGGGGAGTACTAACGTAGGTGAACGAGCAGTATCAGCATCAGCTCTCGTTAGGAAAATGTTTTGATGAAAGAAATGAGAACTTTTTGCCAGTTTCTAACTTTAATTTTAATGTTTTGTGCTAAGTCAAGCTTAGCCACTTTCTAAGCCAGAAAACGCCCCTTTTATTAGAGTAGTAGCTGTAGAAGTAGATGTAGTGGTTGGAAGGGCAAATTCTGCTCAGAAAGTTTCTACGAAATTTGAACGATATTTCTAGTCTATTTTATGACACTGGTTTGAGTTCGATTGATTGAGTTTGGTATGAGAAAAACAGAAAAACAAACAAAGGAACAAGTTAACAAAGGAAAGAAAGAAAGAGTGAGAGAACGAGAGATGTGTAAGATTGAATCAACATTTATAAATTTGATTTATTACGATAAATCACAACTTCATTTCCAAGCTTGAGCTCCATTTTCTCGTAGCATTATCCCTTGGATATTGTTAGCTCAAAGCTTTAACAGGAAACTGTATGCTATGTGAAGTATGCTTGAATTAAGAAGCGACAAAAACACAAAAGAATTGGAAAAAAAAACAGACACCTGAAAATAGTTTGAGAACCTCTGTGTACAAACTAACCAGCGAACGCTCACCGATAATCAGGTACAAAGTTAGCTGCATTTGGTTTGAAAACCTTCGAGTACAAACTAAATGGCCCAGCTGGGGAAAGCATTGCGATTATTAGGGTTAAAATAAACTTTGGGAAATTAATAACCGACGTACCATATACGAGCGAAAGAGTTAGACAAAGAATGCCAGATTACTTGTGCTTAATGAATTCTCTTAATTTTCTAAAGAAATATTTCTCTCAGATCTGTGTCCAGCAAATTTAAACAAGTTGAAACAAACAGGTTCACTTTTATTTTGTTGTATTATGTTTAAGAACACTAGAAAATCACAAACTTGAAATTTTGTTGATTTATTTTTTGACCAATTGTAATAAAACGTTGAGGTCAATTGTTGTTTGAATTTGATAACACTTCCCTGTCGACTCTACGAGCTGGGGTTACAATTTATTGGAATAAAATAATTTTAAACACAACCTAGACAAATTGGGTCCGAAAATCGAAAGTAAATTATTCTTCGAAAATTTTTAAAGATAAGCAAAATTCTACAATTTGAAAAACTATATACAATCACTGGTTTTGGTCGCAAACAAATGGCCAAACGGCTAGGTCGCGCCTCACATTTAATCGACTTGACCTGGATTTAAATCACGGCTGCTCATCACAGTACCTTACTTATCTTTTCATTATTCACTTTATTATTATTATTATTCGTTACCTTATTCATACAATACCTAGGAAAATTTTCTCTGTTAAAATTCCTAGCAAATATTTCATTATTATTTCGATTATAATCACCTCTTGTTGTGGAAAAGTTGTCATTATCATTGTATTCTGTAAAATAATTAGAATCGTTGGAATCATGTATGTTTTGAGTAGCTAAAGAATTTGATGAAAATTTAGCACTACCTCTGAAGTTCTGAACACTATGGTTACCATGAAAATTTTTATGAAAATTAGTACGACTTCGCAATTTAAATACCTGATTTCGCGTTGGGATCTGACCTTCTTCATCTTTTGCGCCGCGAATAGCCTCAATTAAAGTTTTATAATTTCGCACTTTTACTATAGTTCGTAGTTCGTTGCAACTTAAACCGTTAGCAAAAGAGCTGATTGCGAAATTTTCGTTTATTGGTCCCAAAATTCTTGCAGCTTGGTCATCATCATTCGCATGAGACAAAGTCAATTTTGCCATAAGATCTTCTACACACTTACCAAATTCTTTGATTGACTTACCATTTTGGCGAATTGTTGCTAATTGATTAGATAAAACAGTGGCAGAAGTTTTTGTTATATTATTGATTTTTAAATCTTTAATTAAAGTTGCACAATCATGATAATTATATTTAAGGCGAATCTTGGCATTTTCAGTCAATTTGGTTTTTAATATATAATTAATCAGTAAGGGTTTACTATCTTCCGTTAAAACTGTTTCATAAAAGGAAATTGCATCAATTAACTTCTTTACAGATTCTTCTGTACCATCCATAGACGACATTAGAGAAATCGCTGTTTTTAAATCAAACTTTTCAGTCATTTTTAAATTGAAAATTTCTTAAACGATAACTAGTAAAACAAATTTTTCAAAATTACACTTAATTGCTTTAAACTACCTACATAAATATCTATTAGTTTATTTTCTAACACTTGCACTCACTTATCTGTAATGTAATGTAATGTAATATAGATTAATAATCTCTCTATCATCAGAATACACAACAACGTATATTTACACTAAAAATTAATACACTTCTCCACAAAATTAACGCACCACTACCCTTTTATCAGAAATCATGTATATGTGCAAATAATTTAAAATTTTAGCATATCATGTTAGGATGTGATAAATGCTGCTATCTTTTTTTGTTGGTCCATTTTGCAGCTGGTATCAAGAAAAAACACAAAATAAGGTATAAACAACATAAAACAGAATTTTGTGTTGTTCCATTAGAGTTCTGTTTAATTAACTGTTTGAGGTGTGTTTTGGCATTTTGGATTGAAAAACATTATTCTCAAAAGATGAACCGTGTTTCGAACAATTTAAGTCGTGATGAGTGTGTCCAGGCTGTAACATTAGCCGATGAAGGATTAAGTTACCGAAACATGGCCCAAAGACTTGGGGTATGCCATTTAACAATTTCTCGTGTCGTTCAACGGTTCCGGGAAACAAATACGAATCAAAGAAGACCAGGACAAGGAAGGCCTAGCAAAACAACCGCTCTACAAGATCGTTTTTTGAGACTCCGTGCACTACGTGAGAGATTTACAACCTGTAGAAGTTTGCAAATCCAGCTTGTAACCACACATAATCTGCAAGTTAGCATAGAAACGGTTAGAAGGCGGCTTGCTGCTGACGAGTTGCACCCCAGAATTCCGGCCAGGAGTCCATTCTTAACGGCAGACCATTGCCGAATAAGACTACAATTTACTAGAGATCACGTCAATTGGACCAACGCCGAATGGGCTCGTGTCTTATTCACAGACGAGTCCAGATTTTGTCTGTTTAACAATGATAGAAATGTGAGAGTCTTTCGACGAAGAAACGAACGGTATACCCAATGCAACATAAGACCAGTCCAAGCTTTTGGTGGCGGATCAATAATGGTATGGGGTGGCATCTCTTCAACGGGTCACACAGACTTGCAGGTGATCAATCGAGGTTCATTGAATAGTTGACGATACATAACCGAAATTGTACAAGAACATGTCGTGCCGTATGATCCCTATATTGGCGATGATTTTATTCTAATGCAAGATAATGCGAAACCACACATTGCTAGAATAGTGAGAGAATACTTCGATGAAGTTGGTATTCAGATTATGGACTGGTCAGCAAGAAGTCCAGACCTGAATCCCATAGAACATTTGTGGGACATTATTGGAAAGCGAGTCAAAGCTCTTATGCCTCCTCCAGCTACCCTTGGTGAGGTACAAGAAAGATTTCTAGAAAATTGGGATGGACTAGATCAAAGGGAGATAACAAATTTAATAGAGAGTCTGCCATGTCGGTGTGAAGCTGTTATCCGAGGTAGAGGGGAAACACAGGATATTAATCTTAAAAAATTTTTTGAAAAAATTAGAATTTTGCAATATTTTGTTAAGGATTGAATAAATGTTAAAAACTATTGTCATTAAATGACTGGGGAAATAAAAGTCTTTTAATCCTTAAGGTGTTAAAGTTCTGAATATCAAATTTTATGATTTTGAGATAATTCTTTAGTTATCTCGAAATTTCCAAGTGGTGCGTTAATTTTGTGGAAAAGTGTATTTTTCAATATTTGAATTTTTGAGTAAAAATATACCAGAGTTACGCCACAACTTGGATTCGCGACAAACAAAACACTGTTTAAAAATTATGCCTGAAAGATGAAATCATGCAAATTATTAAGTCATATATTAGGTTCCAAAATCTCCTAAAAAAACTCGTTTTTTTCGAAAGAAAATCGGCCAATGCGATATCGAATCGTAGAAAAAAGTTTATGTGAAATTGGGAACACTGCGGAATATTTTTATAAGAAAAAGGTGCAAGTGTCCAAAAATAAATAATGTGGCTGTTGGGCATTGAACATTGATTTTGTCGATTCTTTGGTATTTCTTTTTTTATTTTTCCTGTTTTAGTTTTTGTCAGTATTTTACCTGTTTTAGTTTTTGTCAGATGTTAACTGTTGTAGTAGATTTCTTACGTCATTTATTTTTAAATATTCATGTTTTATTTTTCGTCAGATAATTCAATAAAGAACTAGATCTGTAAAAATGGTTGGAATTATTTTCATATTAGTTTCAAGGGTATAATTACACAACAAAAGAAAAGTTTGTTACCCCCTAATTAGCGACATATGTTTTAAGCAGGACTGCCTTACTAAATGTATCTGGTGACATATGATAAACCCTGTTGACCGATAAAGTTGTAAACAATGTCTATTAAGGTAGTCGGTTTTGAATTCATGGGTTGCTCTTTTAAAAGGTCGAATATTTTTTTCTCCATTTTCTGACTAATGAGTTGTCCAAATTTCTCGATAATATTAACGACATAATGATTGTGAGACAATGTATTTGCAAGTCAAAAGCATCTATAATAATAGCAACAGGTTACATAAAATTGTAAAAATATTGGTTGCAATTTGTAAAAATTTATGAAGACTACACTTTCCAAACTCCAAAATTAGTAGGGGCTTAGTGTGCGTTTACACAAAATACTTTAGTCAATTCATTTCTGTCGAAGTGTCAACTATCTTGGGAGAAGCTATCCGAGTCTTATTTACACAGCTGAGAGTCTCGGATAGCTTCTCTAATGATAGTTGACTCTTAGTATATTTTATGTCACAGAGAAATGTACAGAATAAAGTGTCTAGTGTAAAAGCACCGTTACAACATGAAAATTCCCCTGATTTGCAGGCCTCAGTGATTCCTGCTGTGTAATTGTGGAATTTAATAAAAATTTATCTCATATTTCGCTACTAACCGGAACGACAGCGATTAAAATATAATGAACATAGGGCCCTAGTTCATTATTAAATATTGTCAAGTAACTTCCACGTCGTATATCAAAACGATGATGCGGAGGACAACACACATGACCATTAATTTAATTCGTTAATTAATTACGCCCCACTTGAAATTAGCAGCGAAAGCAAGTATGTAACAATTAAAATGACAAATGCAACTGCGCCTATAAATCTAAATCTAATAACGCCAGAATAAACAAGGAATGATTTATCGTCACAGCCAACTTGGGTTACCTAATAACTAATGAAACGGTTGTAGTCTAGCTGTGTATTTTTGTTGACGCGCACTCGGCATGATAAATAGGTAAATGCTGTTGCCACTTTAAGTGACACCGAGCTGTGAAAACGCTCTCGAACGTCGACAATGCAGCTACCGGCAAAACATGTCCCTTGAGCGCAATTTTGTCCTTGTTTATGGCCCGACACATATTTGTTCATACTAATAAGCTTATTGACTATTCAAATTCCGGGCAGTAAAATACGTCCCCAGCTCTGAATACATCTTAGGGCGCATTTACACTTTTAATGTTGTCACAAGGCAAGGACTCTTGAACCATTGGCGGCGTCTGTGTTTGACATCCACGAAGCATATTCCGTTGTTTTTCGTAAATGGTACAAAGGCAGTCGGCTTTTGATTATGATTTTGAAGATCACCGGCCACAATCTTATCGTCTAGTTGGAGTTGCCATATTTCATTCGACGACGTGTTATTTCCGCTAGTTAATGCTTCTGGTGGTTTTCACCTTCAGTTTTTGTGGAACTATCGATCTTGAGGAATCACCGTATTGTGCAAGCGATGTTTTACGTTGCTGTTGCGTTTTTATCCACAACGATGACCCATATAATGGGGGGATATTTATGTGTAGTACTTCGGCACCGGAGCCGCATTCCATTAAAGGTAGGGGGCATATAAACAATATACACCTCATCTGTGAGAGTGACGGTCACTTCGTTATTTTTAGGCCCCTAATGTGTTTCTAAAACTTTGCTAATTTCATTCACGAATGTCGCCCCATATTGGATTAATCTGCTGGGATATCCAGTGGGAAAGCCACGATATGGTTATGTCGTGCAGCTTTATTTTTCCACCTCCAACTTTGGGCAGGTTTTATCTCCGTGGGACGAGAGATAAGTATTACCAGTTGCTGACGCGTAAAAGTAGGGGGCCTATAAACATTATACACTCATCCGTGAAAGTGACGGTCATTTCGTTATTTTTAGGGCTCCTCAACGTAGTTTCTAAAACTTTGCTAATTTCATTCACTAATGTCACCCCATATTCAGAGGTGTCCTTAGAAATTGCGAGGCTCCAGGCGGGTTCATTTTGCGAGGCCCTTGTCTTTGTGGAATTAGTTTTAATGATGCTGCTTGACGAGAAGTACAAAGTAATAAATAAATAAATTTATCAAAAACATTGATATTTTCGTTTCGATGTTCGATATTTTTCTGTCGATACTTTCGTTCCGATGTATCGATGCTATCAATATACTGTCATACCGTTTTGAATTTACTTCACCGATATTTTTTTGATGTATCATCGACTGGTGAAGTAAGTTCAAAAAATTTTACTTTTTCGACGATTAAAATTTATTTAGGAACTAATTGATATATCCTTCAATCGCATTCACCATTTCACAGCCACTAACTTATTTAATTTGCTTAAATAAATCGACTTATTAAATATCGCTTTTTTTTGAAATTTATGCGTTTTTAAATTCAGTCTTTTTCTCTACAATTTAGACTTTTTTTAAAGTTTTGACTTCTACAATTTCGACTCTTTGCAAAGTTTCGACTTTTACGAAAATGTCATACTTTTTTCAAAATTTTGCCTATTTTGAAAAATTCCACTTTAACTGAAAATTTCAATTTTCACCGTTTTAAAAAATTTGAATTTTTAAACATTTCAATGTTTTTAATTTCCAGTTTTTAAAATTTCAACTTTGCTGAAAAAATCGAAATGTCCAGTATTTTTTAATGAATTTGTGTACATCCGATTTTATTTCCAGGTTTTGAATTTATTATCAAAATTTCGACTTTTTCAAATATTTCGCTTTAAAATTTTTTCACATAATTTTCAACTATCCAAATGACATTTTTCAAAATTTTTTGAAAATTTCGACTCTGAAAATCTCGATTTTTCTGATAATTTCAACTCTTTTTACCCCTTCGCTTTTCAAATTTCTAGATTTTTTGGACAGCTTGAGACCGAAAATTTTTAAAATGTCCAATTCTTTGAAATATTGTATTTTTTCAAAATTTCGATTTTATTTCAAAATTTAGACTTTATTCAAAAAATTTTGACTTCTCGTCAAAATTTAGGTCTTTTAATACTTTCAGAATTTTGACCTATTTTTTAAATCTCTTTTTTGTTTTTTTTTTAATTTTAAATTTTGAAAATGTAATTTCTATTTTCCAAAATTTAGACAACTTTTGAAAACCTTGATTTTTTAAATTTTTTGGACGTTTTAATCAAAATTCCCCTACAAAAATTTTTACTTTTTTAAATTTAATTTCTTTTTAAATTTCGACTGCTGGTCCAGGATATCCAGTGGGAAAGCCTCGATATGGTTATATCGTCAGAAGTCCTACTTAACCAAGTAGGACTTCATGACGATGTAACCATATCGTTGCTTTCCCATTGGATACCCTGGACCAGCAGACTTATTTTTCCATCTCGAACTTTGAACAGCTTAATTATCTACGTGGGACGAGAGATAAGTATTACCAGTTGCTGTGGGTTACATCTTGAATTACATCTATATCTCTCTGAGTTGTTAGTATTCTTTCGTTCATTTGGATTGGTTCCTATATTTCCCTTAAGAACAACTAAATAAAAACTACCAGGCGAAACTTTTCCAAAGCTCTTTCCCGATAATTTTGTTTTCCATCCAGAAGGTTATTAACCCTAACGGTTTTTTAGTTTACCTTTTTCGCATCTAATGCTTTTGCCCAGTTACTTTGCTGCGCGGAAGTTAGTGAACCAAGTTACCACTAGGGCTACAAAACCCAGCTTGTAACATATCCCTTGATCTTGCCTTCCTCGATAGCCGGCGCTTATAGAGAATGTTCATTGCATTCCAGTGAAACTTAAAATTATTTATTCTTTTTAATCTTTGGCCACATCATTCTCCACCGGCGGATATTGCGGTACAACAATTAAACAACTTTTGAAAACCTTGATTTTTTAAATTTTTTGGACGTTTTAATCAAAATTCCCCTACAAAAATTTTTACTTTTTTAAATTTAATTTCTTTTTAAATTTAATTTCTTCTTAAATTTCGACTTTTCCAAAAAGTTCTTACCTTTTTTAAATACTTTGGATTTTTATTAAACATTTCTTTAAGATTTTGACTTTATTTGAATATTCCGAGTTGTTTAAATCGCGACATTTTCTTAAAATATCAACCTTTCTGAGATTTTACAAAATTTCGATATTTTGATACTTTCGCTGCTTTTTAAGATTCTCAGTTTTTTTATAAAGTTCAACTTATTTCAAAGGGGCGACTTTATGCAGCTTTTTTTAGATTTTGAGTTTTTTGAAAATCATTTCTATCAAAATTCCAATCTTTCTGAAAATATTCAATCAAAAATTTTGACTCTTTAAAAAAATGATACAATATTTGTTTCATAATTTTAACTAACAAAAATTTTATGCTTTTCAACATTTTTACTTTTCATTTCCAGTTTATTTGAAAGTTTAGAATTTATTGAAAATTTTCATTTTTCTTCAATATTTAGGCTATTCGAAAATTTCTGATTTTTTGAAAATTTAACTGAACGTGCTTCATTTTTTTAAATTTTTACATTTTTTTAAAATTGTCATTATTGTTGAAATTCGGATTATTTATCAAATTTTCAACGTTTCTAAAAGTTTTTTTGAAAATTTGTTCATTTTATCAAAATGCTTCAAAATGTTGACATTATTTTTTAAAAGTTTGTTTTTTTAAATCGTAATTTTCAATGAAAATTTCAAAAATTTTCGAAATTTCGTCATTTTTTAAAATATTAAACTTTTGAAAGTCCATTTTCTGTAAAACTTCGCCTTTATCTGAAAATATCATTTTTCCTTTAATTAATTTCTGTTAGAATTTTTGATTATTTTGCACAAGTTCATTGCATTTTAAAGTTTTTGAATTATTTCGAAAATTTAAACTTTTTTCAGAGGGTCAATTTTTTTCAATATTTTGACTTTTTTCCTAAAAACTTCGTCTTTATTAGGATTTGTGACTTTTCAACTTTTTTCCCAAACTTTTAGCTTACAAAAATTTCGAAATTTTTGATAATTTTGAGTTGTTTTCGGAATTTGGGCTTTTTAAAAATTTAGGTTTTTAGGAGATTTCATTGAGAATTAATTTTTTTTAAATCTTGACATTTCTTCATAGTTTCGAATATTTTTTAAATTTTAGACTGTTTTTCAAAATTTAAACTTTTTTTCGAAACTTTTTTTTAAAATGTTGATTTTTTTTGAAATTCTAAACTTTTTTGGCAGTTTAATTTTATATGAAAGCTTCGACATTCAAAATTTTGATCTTTTTGGAAATTTTGACTGTGTAAAGGATTTTCACTTTCTTTAAAATTTAGACATATTTAAAAATTAAAAAATCGAAATATGAAACAATCAAAAATGTCAAAAAAGTTACATTTAGAAAATAAAAAAAAATTCCGAAAAGTCGGCAGTCTTGGAAAAACCACGCAATTTAAAAAACCTAAATTTTTAGACAACGAAAAAACAGAAAAATGTTTATTATTTTGAAAAATAGATGAATTTGTAAAAAATGTCGCAGTTTTTAAAAAAGCCAAATTTTCCTATAAAGTAGAAATTTTAAACCAAATTTTGAGAAGCGTCGAAATATTATAAAAAGTTTAAATGTTCAAAAAAATCAGAAATTCTGAAAAAAAATTTATATAAATTTAAAAAATCAACATATTGAAAATTGGTTAAAAAACTCAAAAAATCGATTTTCGAAAAAAGTCTAAATTTTCAAAAGGAAATGGTTGAAATGGGGGAATTTTCAAAAATATTCGAAATTAAATAAATGTTTCAAAAAAACACTTTGAAAAAATTTACTTTTATAACGCGTAAAATAACGAAAAGCCGACCCTGCCACTTGGCACGGCGGAGATCGGGTGTTTCCGAAGAGAGTTCGGCATATCATAATCTAGATACCCGCGTTCGTTGTTGTAACCTAACCTAACCTAACATAATAAAATCCCGCCTAACATAGTTTTTCTCTGTTATTTCTGAAAACCCCAAAAAAACTCTTCACTAACCACCCAGTTAGTCATACTTTTTAAAAAAGTCAAAATTTGGAGAAATAGATAAATTTTAAAACAAGGTCGAAATTTTTAAAAGTCCGCAATTTTAAAAACAAGTCAGAATTTCGAAAAATTTCGAAATTTTAATATAAACGGTAAAAATTGAAAAAAAAAATGGAGATGTTCAGAAAAAAGTAGCAAGTTTCAAAAAAAGTCAAAAAGAAGTGTGACAAAATCGAAATTTGCCAAAAAAGTGGACATTTTTTTTTAATTTAATCAAAAAATGAAATATTGAATAATCTGGATTTTGAAAGAAATTTTAAACTTTGAAAAAAGTCGGGAACTAAAAAAAATAATCGAAAATGTGAAAATTGATCAAAATCATCAATAATGTGGAGATTTTCAAAAAAAAAATCGAAATTTTCGGAAAAATTTTTATTTGTTATTTCAAAATGTTCAAAAGTCGAAATTTTCGAAAAGATCGAACCTTTCAAAATACGATGTCGACACTTTAAGTAAAAAGTTTGAAAATCATCGAGACTTGAGAAAAAGTCAGAAATCTTAAAAAAAATGTGGAAAAAGTCCTAATTATGAAATAAAATCGTAAAAATATTTCAACCTTTTAAAAAGTTTAACAATAAAAAAAGTTTAAAAACTGAAAGTTTTATAAATAGTTGCAGTTTTGGAAGTTTAATTAAAAAAAAAACGAAGTTTTAAACAGAAGCAAAAGTTTTTTATTAAATGTCGAATTTTGAAAATGTCAACATTTTAAAAAAAGTCGATAACTTAAAATAACTAAAAATTTGTTTTAAAAAGTTGGAATTTTGAAAAAAGGGAAATTATGAGAGGCGAACCTCGCTGGTTGAGTAGCTGTATGGTATTGGATTTATAGGATACATCAAATATCAAATAAATTTACCGATGTATCAAAACATATCGATATATCTTTTTTAATACATCAATTGAATACAGTATCGATGTTTTAAAAACCTTGTGCCCTAGCTGAAAACCGATCTCATGTCTTTTTCAGACCTAAAAAGAGTTAATAAAATTGCAAGCAGTTTTTTACTGATTCACTCTTTACTATAGGAATTAATTATGTTACGTTATTTAACTAAGATCTAATATTATCTTTTATTTAAAGATAAATATTATCCAATGCAAACGGCTGCTCCAATATGAAAACATAAGCCGACGACAGTTAATAGGTGAAATGAAACACGGGAATTCCCTGAATCGTAAACATGAAGAAAATGGAGGACCATCAGGTTTTGTTTAGCCCTTGCAGTTGGCAGCACTTGTGTCACTAGTACAAAAAATTTCAACAATGTAAAACAGAAGGAAAGAAGCATTCATTGGGGTGAATGAGACAGATATCAGCGCGATAACTATCACGCATGCGCGGCGTAAAGCGCGAAGTTCAAATTAACATTAGAATTAGAATACTATTGCACGAGTGTGCGAGGCCCCTGCAAGAGCGAGGCCCCGGGCGGTTGCCCTGCTCGCCACCCCCAAAAGCCGCCCCTGCCCATATTGGATTAATCTGCTGGTCCAGAATATCCAGTGGGAAAGCCTCGATATGGTTATATCGTCAGAAGTCCTACTTAACCAAGTAGGACTTCATGACGATGTAACCATATCGTTGCTTTCCCATTGGATACCCTGGACCAGCAGACTTATTTTTCCATCTCGAACTTTGAACAGCTTAATTATCTACGTGGGACGAGAGATAAGTATTACCAGTTGCTGTGGGTTACATCTATATCTTTCTGAGTTGTTAGTATTCTTTCGTTCATTTGGATTGGTTCCTATATTTCCCTTAAGAACAACTAAATAAAAACTACCAGGCGAAACTTTTCCAAAGCTCTTCCCCGATAATTTTGTTTTCCATCCAGAAGGTTATTAACCCTAACGGTTTTTTAGTTTACCTTTTTCGCATCTAATGCTTTGCCCAGTTACTTTGCTGCGCGGAAGTTAGTGAACCAAGTTACCACTAGGGCTACAAAACCCAGCTTGTAACATATCCCTTGATCTTGCCTTCCTCGATAGCCGGCGCTTATAGAGAATGTTCATTGCATTCCAGTGAAACTTAAAATTATTTATTCTTTTTAATCTTTGGCCACATCATTCCCCACCGGCGGATATTGCGGTACAACAATTAAACTGTTAGAAGATTCTCCTTTACAATCCTGGTAGTGATAACGAAAACGTACAAATTCTTTAAAATTCGTTTACTAGAACCACCACGAAGAAAAAACTGCTTGTTTTCCCCTAATCAAGTTTATTTTTCCGCAAGCACGCCTTTTCGTGTTTTACGCTCGTAATATATCAGCTTACATTTGCAAAACAATATTTCCCGAGGTGCGGCCGTAAAAGGGCGGCAGTAAAATAGAAAAATAAGGTTTACGTTGACTCCATGCGAAAGCGGCCAAAGCCCTTATTTATTTTTCATAAATGCGCATATTTTTTGCCGCATGTTGACAACCAAAAAGTCACAGGTGGTTGAAATGCCACTGATACGAGACGTTCAAAATGCGAAAACGGCACGTCCTACATTTCGCTTAGCCCGTCGAATATTATACAATAAGACGGGAAATGTGACAGGCTTTTATGAAAAAAAAAAAAGATTAATAGCAGACGTTTGCTTTGAAACAATAAGTACATGATTACTTATCTATAATTAATTTCATTTTTTGAAGCTTTTGAAACGAAACAGTATATTGTGTATCTAGTAGTAAAAGCAAAACATTCCCGAGCGACGATGTAAATTGTGGCCGAGGCGTTAGCCGAAGCTAACATACATCCAAGACCGGGAATGTGCTTTTACTAAAAGTTACTGCTTTGGACTTTTGAGATGGTTCCTTAGCAATGAACTAAAAGACTGGAATAAGGTTGTTTGTGGTTGTTTTGGGGGTGAAATTGAGCTGTGAAAGTAGGCATTCTCGACGGATTTCTGAGGACAATAATTACATTTTGGCTAATTTTGCAAGAAATCAACTTTATTCTAGCGTTTTTGTGTGTTTCTAAACCAATGCTTTTACCTCAACTTTTTTTAATTATTCACTAAAAAAATATGTAATTCTAGATAGCCATTAATTCTAGATAGCCATATTCATGCATAATGGATATTTAATGAGGGATAAATTTAGATTAGCGCTTTATGTCAAAGGTTACTAATGCATTGACAAGATATTTGAACAATTATCTCCAAAAATAGTATGTTTCTGTAAACTTTTTTGTAAATAGGGGGTGATTCATTCACATTGGCACAGAATCCCTTTAATATGTTTGTCACCAGTAAAGTTTGATAATGAGGGCAAATACGCAAATAGGAACGAATTCCATTACGCAACAAAATTGGAAAACTTGCTTTGTATACCCCGAAAGTTAAATAAGATGCAAGAGCCATTAGCTCGGACGGCTTTAAAGGGAAAAAGGGGAATTTAATATACACACACACACACACATACATGCGAATGTGGTGTGGAAATGGAAAGATGGTGCGAAGTCACAGGAATGAAAAACGCCGCCGGTGACAATAACGAAGTCACGTAGAGAACGTAGTCCTGCTTCTGACACCCTAAGAAGTTGAAATATCTGGCCGATCAAAATTAGAGTCACGCATTTATATGCAAAAAGAATGTTTAGGGCTTCTCCAGAAGCTCGGTAATTGAAAATTATTTGCCATTCTTGACACATTTACAACCCCAGCTTGCTGATTCTCCCAAACAAACAATTTCCAGATACAATTTACGAGATAATTTGTTGATTGTCGTTTTTCTTCTTCTCGTATAGTGAAATGCGTCTTGTGGGAAAGTTTACCCCTAATTTATGCATTTGTAACAATTTGTGTAGTTTTCATTTAATTAGTTATTAGTTGTCAGTAATCGTAACGCGTATAAAAGCTTTAGATTACGTTATTCTTCTAAAATGTACTAGAATGAATAGGAACGTTGCGGAAGACTCGCCGACCACAGAATTAAACAACTCAGGACGCAAGTATCCATTTTGTTGTTGAGAATATCCACTTTTTTACATAATTGACATTTAACCAAAAATTTAACTTTTCTTCGGTTTTTGAACATTCTGTTTTTTTTTTAATTTATGATCGATTGCAAATCCCAAACTTTTTAAAAATCATTTTACTTTTTTTGAAAACTCTGACTGACAAAAAGACTCAATCTTTTTAAAAATGTTGACTATAATTTTTCTAAAAAATTCCACTTTTAATGAAAAATTTAGATTTCAAATAAAACGACTTTTTAGAAAATTTTGACGTGTTTTTTTTTGTTGTTGAAAATGCCAACCTCTCTGAAACTTCGACGTTTAAAAGTTTCCTCTTTTTTAATTTACACTTTTTTTAAAAATTGAAATACAAAAATTGTCCCTTGAAACCAAGAAAGATTGAAAAACTTAACAAAGGTTGCTCTAACGCGTTTTGACAGTCAAGCTATCATCTTCAGGGAGATACTGATCTAACTTAACAAAGGTTGCTCTAACGTGTTTTGACAGTCAACTAGCATCTTCAGGGAGATACTGATCTAACTTAACAAAGGTTGCTCTAACGCGTTTTGACAGTCAAGCTATCATCTTCATGGAGATACTGATCTAAGTGTTACCTTCAAGTAAAGTTTCAGTTTTATAGACCATGATGCCATAATTTTGGTGAAACGGACTGGGCCTTGGTTATCTTCAAAAATTGAAATTCAAAAATTGTCCCCTGAAGCCAAGAAAGATTAAAAAAACACAACAAAGGCTGCTCTAACGCGTTTTAACATCCAAGCTATCATCTTTATAGAGATACTGAGAGTATCTCTCTGAAGATGACAACTTGGCTGTCGAAATGCGTTAGAGCAACCTTTGTCGTGTTTTTTAATATTTCTTGGTTCCAGGAGACAAGACTTGTATTTCAATTTTTGAAGATAACCAAGATAAACCAAGATTTGTATTTTAAGCTCTTTATGTTGCATATTATCCGGTCTCTACTTATAACTTTGTGTCTGTCTGTAGCTCCTGCCCATCCTACTTGTGTTATTTAAGTTTAGTCAGGTCAAGAATTTAAATAGCACCCTCTGCAGGCTACTACTCTCTGATGATTTTTCTTGTCATTAATTTATAGTCAGATCCGGCGCATCCACCATATCATCTCAATGAAAATCCTGCTAAAGGAAGATTAAATCCAATTTTTAAAGATAACCAAGGACCAGTCCGTTTCATAAAAAAAACACTTCCATTGAAAATGTCTATTTTTTTTCAAAATGTTGGCCTTTTCTCGAAATTTTGTTTATTTTGGGAATTTCCATACTTATTTCAAAATTTTCACTCTTTCCAATTTTTTTACTTATTTTAAAAATTTTCTTTTTCAAACTTTGGATTTTTTAAAAATTTGATTTTACCTATTTTAAAAAAAATGACTTTCTAGAGCTTTTTACTTTATTTTTGAAATACTATAGCTGTTTTCTAAATTTCATAGTTTGACTCGAAATCTAGAGTTTTTTGTAGCTTTTGAAAGTTTTTGTAAACGAAACTTTCGTCTTTTTTCAAAAGACGTGCTTTTTTCTCGAACTGATAACTTTCTAATCTTATTTTCATTATTTTCTAGAGAATTCGAGTTTTATGCAAATTATGATTTTTCGAAATTTCGTCATTTGAAAATTTTCATTATATCAGTATTGTGTAAAAATGTTTTCAAATTTTCGACTTTTTACAAGTTCCCATTTTTATCAACGTTGCAATTTTTTCTTAAAATTTTGAACCTCTACTGAGAGTATCTCTCTGAAGATGATAGCTTGGCTATCGAAACGCGTTAGAGCCACCTTTGTTGTGTTTTTTAATCTTTCTCGGTTTCAGGGAACAAGACTTGTGTGCCAATTTTTAAAGATAACCAAGTCTGTTCCACCAAAAAAATACACTTCCTTTTAAAATCTCTATTTTTTTCAAAATGTTGGCATTTTTTCGAAATTTTGCTTATTTCGGAAATTTCTATACTTATTTTAAAATTTTCACTTCTTGCAATGTTTTTACTTATTTTAAAAATTTTCTTCTTCAAAATTTTGATTTCTTTAGAAAAATAATTTTACTTATTTAAAAAAATTTGACTTTTTCTAGAGGTTTTTACTTTATTTTTGAAGTACTATAATTATTTTCTAAATTTCATAGTTTGACCAGACATTTAGAGTTTTTTCCAGCTTTTGAAAATTTTTAAAATTTTTGTAAACGAAACTTTGGCCTTTTTTCAAAAGGTGTGCTTTTTTCTGGAACTGATAACTTTCTGATCTTATTTTCATTCTTTTCTGAAGAATTCGATTTTTATACGAATTATGATTTTTCGAAATTTCGTTATTTGAAAATTTCCATTATATCAGTATTTTGGAAATTGTTTTTCAAATTTTAGCCTTTTTATCGAAATTTTAACATTCTTATAAATATCAATTTATTAAAAAAATCGACTTTCCAAAATTTCCACTTTTTACAAGTTCCCATTTTTATCAACATTGCAATTTTTTCTTAAAACTTTGACTCCAAATTTTCTAGTGTTTCTAAAAATTTTGACTCTGTAAATTTTATAAAATTGACCTTTTTATTTGAAGCGTCTCGTTTTAATTTCAAATTCAAATTTTTATCAAAGTTTTTATCAGGAATTCGACTTTTTTTTCTATATTTTGGGTATTCGAAATTCGAAATTCGAAATTCGAAATTCGAAATTCGAAATTCGAAATTCGAAATTCGAAATTCGAAATTCGAAATTCGAAATTCGAAATTCGAAATTCGAAATTCGAAATTCGAAATTCGAAAATGTACTTGCTGCAATTATTGACTTAAGCTATTCTATTTTTTTCTCATTTTTAATTTTTGTACGTTATTAGCTTTCTATTTGTCAATTTCGGCTTTTTTCTAAAAAGCCCAACTCTTTCAGAATTTCAACGTTTTCCAAATTTCAACTTTTTTTCACCGCTTTCACTTTTTGACATTTTCGGCATTTAAAATATCTACTTTTGTTTTTAAAATTTTTACTTCTATCAAAATTTCTACTATTTTCTGGTTTTTCTAAACATTTTGATTTCAAATTTTCGCCCTTTTATTGAAATTTGAACATTTTTTGTAAATATCGATTTATTAAAAAATTGCCTTTCCAAAATTTTCACTATTTACAAGTTTTCATTTTTATCAACATTCCATTTTTTTCTTAAAACTTTGACTCCAAATTTTCTAGTGTTTCTAAAATTTTGACTTTTTAAATTTTATAAAATTCACATTTTTATTTGAAACGTTTTGTTTTATTTTCAAATCCAAATTTTGATCATAATTTGGCTTTCAAAATTTCGAGTTTTTTGAAAATTTACTCATAGGAATTCGACTTTTTTTTTCTCTATTTTGGGTTTTGGAAACTCGAAATTCGAAAATGTACTTTTTGCAATTATTGACTTAAACTATTCTATTTTTGTTCATTTTTTTCTTTTTGTACATTATTAGCTTTCTATTTGACAATTTCGGCTTTTTTCTAAAAAGCCCAACTCTTTCAGATTTCAACGTTTCCCAAATTTCAACTTTTTTTTACCGTTTTTACTTTTTGACATTTTCGGCATTTGAAAATCTACTTTTGTTTTTAAAATTTTCACTTCTATCAAAATTTCTACTGTTTTCTGTTTTTTCTAAAAATTTTTATTTCAAATTTTTGCCTTTTTATCGAAATTTAAACATTTGTATAAATATCTATATATAAAAAAAATCGACCTTCCAAAATTTTCACTTTTTTTATCAACATTCCAATTTTTTCTTAAAACTTTGACTTTGTAAATTTTATAAAATTCACATTTCTATTTCGAACGTTTCGTTTTATTTTCAAATTTAAATTTTTATCAAAATTTGGTTTTCAAAATTTCGAGTTTTTTGAAAATTTACTGAGAAGAATTCGACTTTTTTTTTCTCTTTTGGGTTTTGGAAACTCGAAATTCGAAAATGTACTTTTTGCAATTATTGACTTAAACTATTCTATTTTTTTTTTCAATTTTTCCTTTTTGTACACTATTAGCTTTCTATTTGACAATTTCGGCTTTTTTCTAAAAAGTCAAACTCTTTCAGAATTTCAACGTTTCCCAAATTTCAACTTTTTTTTACCGTTTTTACTTTTTGACATTTTCGGCATTTAAAAATCTACTTTTGTTTTTAAAATTTTCACTTCTATCAAAATTTCTACTGTTTTCTGTTTTTTCTAAAAATTTTTATTTCAAATTTTTGCCTTTTTATCGAAATTTAAACATTTGTATAAATATCTATATATTAAAAAATCGACCTTCCAAAATTTTCACTTTTTTTATCAACATTCCAATTTTTTCTTAAAACTTTGACTCCAAATTTTCTAGTGTTTCTCAAAATTTTGATTTAGTAAATTTTATAAAATTGACATTTCTCTTTTGAACGTTTTATTTTCAAATTTAAATTTTTATCAAAATTTGGCTTTCAAAATTTCAAGTTTTTTGAAAATTTACTCAGACGAATTCCACTTTTGTTTGTATATTTTGGGTATTCGAAATTTGAAATTCGAAACTCGAAATTCTAAATTCGAAATTCGAAACTCGAAATTCAAAATTCGAAATTCAAAATTCGAATTTCGAAAATGTACTTTTTGCAATGATTGACTTAAAAAATTCTATTTCTTTTATTCTTACTTTTTGTAGAGTATTAGCTGTTTTTTTTTGGAAATTTCGCCTTTTTTCTAAGTAGTCCAACTCTTTCAGAATTTCAACGTTTTCCAAATTTCAACTTTTTTTAAAAATGTTAACTTTTTTACATTTTTGGCACTTGAAAATATTTAATTTTTTTTTAATTTTCACTTCTATCAAAATTTCTACTGTTTTCTATTTTTTCTAAAAATTTTGATTTCAAATTTTCGCCTTTTTGTCGAAATTTTAACATTTTTATAAATATCAATTTAATAAAAAAATCGACTTTCCAAAATTTTCACTTTTTACAAGTTCCCATTTTTATCAACATTGAAATTTTTTCTTAAAACTTTGACTCCAAATTTTTTGGTGTTTCTCAAAATTTTGACTTTGTAAATTTCATAAAATTGACATTTCTATTTCGAACGTTTAGTTTTATTTTCAAAGTTAAATTTTTATCAAAATTTGGCTTTCAAAATTTCAAGTTTTTTTAAATTTTACTCAGAGGAATTCGACTTTTTTTTGTATATTTTGGGTATTTGAAATTCGAAATTCAAAATTCGAAACGCGAAATTCAAAACTCGAAATTCGAAATTCGAAATTCGAAATTCGAACTTCGAAATTCGGAATTCGAAATTCGAAACTCAAAATTCTAAATTCGAAATTCTAATTTCGAAATTTTAAATTCGAAACTCGAAATTCTAATTTCGAAATTTTAAATTCGAAACTCGAAATTCTAATTTCGAAATTTTAAATTCGAAACTCGAAATTCGAAATTCCAAATTCGCACTTCGAAATTGGGAATTCGAAATTCGAAACTCGAAATTTTAAATTCGAAAATCTAAATTCGAAACTCGAAATTCGAAATTCCAAATTCGAAATTCCAAATTCCAAATTCGAAAGTCGAAATTCGAAATTCCAAATTCGAAATTCGAAAATGTACTTCTTGCAATAATTGACTTAAAAAATTCTATTTCTTTTATTCTTACTTTTTGTGCTAGTATTAGCTGTTTTTTTTGGAAATTTCGGTTTTTTTCTTAAAAGTCCAACTCTTTGAAATTTTAACGTTTCCCAAATTTTAACTTTTTTTAAAATTTTAACTTTTTGACATTTTTGGCATTTTAAAATATCTAATTTTGTTTTTAAAATTTTCACTTCTACCAAATTTCTACTCTTTTTCAAAATTTCGACTAATTTTAAAAATTGCGATTTTTTTATCAAAATTCGGAAGTATGAATTAGGGCTTCCACTTCAAAAGGTATTAATTTTTTGAAAATTTCAAATATTGATATTGTTCTTTAAATTGTGGCTTAAACTCACAGAAATTAAAAATTAAATATTTAAATGAAGAGTGATGATATGGTTGATATTGGACCCAAAATAAAAATGTTCAAATTCTATGCTTTAAGCTCCTGTTTCGAAATTTTCATTTTTAATGGACAATTTTCCATTTTTATTGGAAATTTTTGAGACCCAATTTGAAAATATTTAATTTTTCTTTAGGTCATAGAAACGTTAAATAAAATGAATAATGTTAATGCTGCGTACCCATAAGAGTTTACTGTGACGAATAAATTATGAAAAATTCTAGAAAAAAAAATCAAGAAAAAGTCCCAATTCCTATTTTAAAGTAGATATTTTAGGTTTAAATATTTTTTTAATATTCACTAAAAATTTGTAGAGAATCAATGTCAATCAATTTCGATATTGAGAAAAATTGTAACTAAAATTGGCTTTGAGAAACAGTCCAGTTTCTGTTTGGAGCTGAAGTTCGGCAAAAAAATTAAACATCTGTGTTGGAGAAACATAAAAAGAAGATGATATTTTACCCTTAATTAAAGAAAAAATCTGGAAAAATACCATACGATTTTTAAAGTCGAAATCGTTAGAAAAAAAATGTAGCCTAAGCATCAAGAATTGGAAGGTTAAATTGGAAATTATTGAAAAATTTTACCATTTCCTGTTTTTAAGCTATAATAGAACATTCTACATGTTTTAATTGAAGTTTTCGACTTTGAAGTTTAATATAGCAAGATTTTGACTAAAATTTTGAGAAAAAAAGTCTTTATTTTAACAGTGACATTTTAAGTCCTTGGTTAACTTTAAAAATTGAAATACAAATCTTGTCCCCTGAAACAAAGAAAGATTAAAAACACAACAAAGGTTGCTCTAACGCGTTTCGACAGCCAAACTATCATCTTCAGACAGATACTCTTGTTTTCAGGGGGCAAGATTTGTATTTTAATTTTTGAAGATAATCAAGGATCAGGGTTCCACCAAAAATTGTTTTTAGAAAAACGTAACTAATTGTACTCGTAAAAGCTTCAGAAGGTGCGGAAATTTTAAAAGAAACTCAGCCTGGAAAAAAAGTCCAGTTTTAAGATTGATTAAACTCGAGATCCTAAGGCAAAATTTTGGGATTAAAGTCGACATTTTGGGGAAAGAAAATTAAAAATCTTACAAAGAAAGGCAAAATTTTGACTTTCAACCTAAAAATGTGGTCGAAATTTTTAGACGACAAACGAAGTTTCAAGATAGTTGAGAAATATTTGGTGGATCACGAAGAAGAAGAAGCATAAAAATTACCGGAAAATGACAGAAGAGTTTCGAAAATGCTGATACAGAAAAACTTTTTAGATTAAGGGCATTTATTGCCCTGAAGAGGCACAAAACGACGAAAATACTGAGAGATATTTAATTTGTAATTGGAAAAAAAGTAATGATCAAAATCGTCAATAAATGTTTTTCTTTTTTTTGGTAGAACGGACTGGTCCTTGGTTATCTTCAAAAATTGAAATACAGAACTTGTCTTCTGAAACCAAGAAAGATTAAAAAACACAACAAAGGTTATTCTAAAGCGTTTCGATAGCCAAGCTGTCATCTTCAGAGAGGTGCTACACCAGCTAAGTTGTGTTTTTTAATCTTTCTTGGTTTCAGGGGACAAGTTCTGTATTTTCAATGTTTTGCTTGTTAATTGTGGTTTTGACCTATTAATGCCATTTTTAGAGTATTTTGCCTTTTTAGTGCTGATTCCAGCTGTTCGTTTTTGCCTAATTTAATATTTTATTGACCCTTTTACCCTATTTGATTGTGCCTAAAATCCGGTCTCTAGTTATTATCGATTCGCTAAGATTACTTACGTGTGCAAATTTAACTGATCAATTCATAGATCATGTTTTTGTTTACTCGGTGAATTTCAGCCGTTAGGGTTGTACGCTTTAGTCGGCTGAAAAACTTTAATGAAGGCTTTATGCAAATTGTTTTAAAACGTTTCGCAGATTTCAGGAGCTACCGGCCTAATTTTCAGGACGCAGCTCGGAACTTTTTGACGCATTTTATGTATAAATATGAGGCGATGTTAATGTTAATTAAACTAAGCCGACCCCTAACCGTTTGGGAGCTTTGTTTCTGAACCGGAAACATGGCGTATTTTGCTTTTTGAAGTCAAATTCAGTGCGGTGACATTTTTCAGTTCCATTTAACGATCTGTTAGCTAATCGCTACCAAATGCAGTGCCAGTGCTGCATAAAATGTTATAATGGCACCATACGTTAGAAGACGTAACAAAAAGTGAGGTTATGATGTCTATAAAAGTCATTTCAATGTTAAATACATTCCACGGATTACAGAAGAAGGATAGTGCACAAATATCTTGTTCTCCAATAAAAATTTGGCCGCAGTCTAGAAAGTGGAGTAGCTTTGATTATTTCTTCTCTCCCTCTTTTTCTCCCTCTCTCTCCCCCTCTCACTCTCACTCTCTCTCTCTCTCTCTCTCTCTTTCTCTGCCCCTCCCTCTCTCTCTCTCTCTCTGTCTCTCTCTCTTCCATTGGAAATCATTTGCAAATGGTCATGTATGAGTGCGCAACCGTTGATGTCATAAGATATCATAATAACAATTGCAACTCAGTAATTTCGTTGAAAGACTACAAAAAATCCACCTAAAATAATTTTGAATTTCTCCCACATTATCTTTTTTGTAAAAAATATAAATATCTGCACTAAGAAATGACATTAAAATTAAACGAAGTCGGCAAGTTCTGACAGCCATATTTATTTACTTTGTCCTCACTGGTAGTAGAATTCCATCGCTTCTGATGTCACGAGAACGTACCACCTACTTTCTAGGCCCTTTTTCGACACTGTTTTCTGCAGTAGTGCACTATCCTCCTTCATAATCCGTATTATATTCATACTTGACGTGACGAAATACCACATACTCTTGTCAATTTGAATCTCAGGGAACCAGTTATCAAATTTTCTCAGATATTTCAAATCATCTAAATGATTAGCCTACCTACACAGGGTCCCATATAATCAAATTACAAGAAACCCTTTAAGAATTATTTGGCTCCATGCTTTAACACTCTTTTTTTTCAACGCACTCAAATTTCGTGGTGCAATGAAAGTTCATTCCAGAGTACCAAAACGCTTAGAAGATCTTCTTAAATTTTAAGTCGATGAACAACACGCAAATGGGAAATAAGGCCCCTGTAATTCTATTAGAAAAACAGCAGAAATAATTGCACGTTCATTACTTGGTGTTTGTTTAGCCTCTTTCCGCTTTGTTGCTGAGGGTGCAGGAAAACAAGGCGAAATATAATTAAGCAATTTCCGCCTTTGTTTTTCATCGCTTATTTACTCACTTGCATAACTCATATGTTATAATTTACATTTCAGAACATTACGCTTCTTGGGGCTCTGCTTTCAAAAGAAATTAAATTAAATTTCGCCCCGAGTAATTAAATGAAATAAATTCTGATAAAATGTTTAACTCCGCCGCACCTTGGCGGCACGAAACCCTTAATATAATCATATAATAACGGCTCGTGTGAGAGGAATTAGAGATTTTTTGGCAAAAACATGTAGAATTAACGATAGCTCGACTATTTTTCAATTTGGGGAAGTTAGCGGCGCGATCGGTCGCTCCAAGCTAGTTTTTGCATTCAATTAAAACGCGGGCAAACATTTCCGGCTTTAAAACAAACCAAACGAACCTTTTTTCCATTCAAAAGCCACGTTATGTTGGCCGGGGGGAAGCAGGCTGGGGCTGTGCAGTTTCCTCGAATGGTGTATCCGATCTCTGGAAGGTCAGTCTCCACGTAAATTACAGGATCTTCTTCTGGAACGTCTGAAATTAAATTTAATGTTGAATTGAAACTATTTGCAAACTATAAAAGTAATAAGATCATGATAAAGATTTTTTTTTTAGTTTAATCCACTCGCAAAGGGTAACCCCATTATGCTTTCAAAGCACTGCGAGTAGGATGCGGAAACAAGAATAGATGGCGATGAAAGATTATTTTGGGGGTTTTGTTACGTATTCGTTCTTAGATTTGACTAGCTTGTGGTCAAATTCGACCAATTTTTCAAACTCGCTTTTTCATATGGAACTTCGTTACCGAATGGAATTTTTCCCAAACATTACAACCTATTTCCCGAACATTATAACCTATACTTGTTTAGGAAGGCTGTTCGTTGCCATCTATCCTTGTTTCCGCATCCTAATCCCAGTGTCTTGAAGGCATAATGAGGTTACCCTTTGCTAGTGGATTAAACTTTAAAAAAAATGGATTTATATATACATAAATGTCTTGTCCTGATCCTGACGCTGCTAGCAAAATCATGGAAGTATAAAAATTTCGAATATTTCGATACCTTTGATAGAGACATATCGATACTATCGATAGTAGAAACTATCAATGTTTAGTGAACAATGTTGGCCACCATACGTGCATTAAGAAGTGACATCCTGCAACTGGAATTCATCTGGGACCGTATGAAAGTGTTGGGGGCAGAACGCAGATATTATAAGGCAGCAGTTGCCATGTATTTCTCGATTCTCGACCCTCTAAGGCGTATAACAATAGCCATCGCGTGGGCGAGATATATAAATTTTCTGTCTTTATAGTGCCATTACTGCTTATGAACTCAGTATTATTTTTAAACTGTAAGCACTAAACAGTTTCTCAAAATGGCAATTAAAATTGTAAATTGTCACTTCTTCAGTGAATCAATGAATTAATTATTTCGCATCATTAATAACAAAGCAGTAGTGCTCTATAAGCAAAAAACTCGAGTAAGAGATCGAGCTCTTTATGTCATGTAAGGAGTAGCTTAAACGAAAGAGATTAAATTGTATAATAGTCCATTAAGATTTAATTTTGGCTTCTTTAGGAGGCAGTCTGAATTACCCCGAACGAAATTAGACTTTTCATCAGATTCGTGAGAGGAGGCAGAGTTGAATGGGTTAATTTCCTCCATCGTGTCCTATTTTATGCGCTTTTTACGCGCTCCCTATCCATGGCAGTGTTATATGTTACAATTTCCATCCTATAATCCTCGCGCTCTCTCTCTATCCTTTGAGCCAATCTACGCCACGTATCTTGGTCCGACTTATAGCTGCGACCCCATTAAGCCTTGTCTCTAGGTTTGTAGCCCCCCGGTCGTCTCGTCGCTTAATGCCGGACGGCTAATCAACCAACCCTACTTGATGGATCGGTCCTGCAGTATTCCCGATAAATCCCCATCACTTTGTTTTTAACGCTAACTTTACATATCGGGTAATGTGCACTCTACTAAGTAAATCTTAGGGGATATTCTATGGAAAGCCTACAGGAAAGGCAAATAGAACTAATGGGACTCCGAAGACCTCATTTGTAACTGTCAATAGGAATATATCTTGTAGAATTGCCTTTGGGGCTACGCACCTTCACTTGAGCCACATCAAACATTTTTAGGGCGTTACTCATTCAACAATTAATACGAAGTTTTCTTTAAAAAAATCTACAATTAATTAATCTTGGCAATAATCCTAAGATGAATTCCCTAGAATAGAATAAAGGATAAAGAAAAGCGCTTTTCATCTAAAAAGCGACCCGAAATACAACGGAGCATTTTTCATAACAAAATAAGAGAAACGTTGGCAAAAACGGCCGCCGAGACGTTGGCGGAATTATTTTTCTACAATAAAATCGGCCGCGGACGACCGCAAAGAAAACATTATAAATTTCCCGCAGCGCCGCTTCTACCATCTACTATTAATGGCCCCCAAAATAGATTCTCGTATATTAGGTGCAAAGTTATAAAGTGACGTTTAAATATTAAGGGAATCCGTTCTGGATTTAAATATTCACTTAGAGGAGCATCGTAAATAATTTCCGACCCTAATGTCCATTTGATGTTTTTAATCTGATTGAACGTACGGCTCCGCTCGGTCGCATATGTTCCGAGTTACCGTCGAATAAATCCTGACTGCGGGCCCGGCCGCAAAATGGAAACTTAAAAAGCTCACGCGTTTAAAATGTTGCCGACTACTGTATAAATTATAATTCATTTTTTTCATTCGTTTTACGGACGCTTGACGCTAGGACGGGCTAAAACGTAACTAATTTAATATAACCGCTTCGCCTGTCAAGTGAAAATTATAAAAAATCTGATTTTTATCTCAGTGTTAAAATTTTTAATAAAGTTCTTACATTTTTGCATCAATTCTAATCTAATCAATGAGTAGATATATAAAGCCGGCTCTAATTGCAAATTAGGCATGTCGATCTGGGATCGATTAATCGAAAGATCGATTTTTTGAAGTCTCAAGGTCGATTTTTTAGATCGATCTTATATTTGAGATCGATCTAAAAAATCGACCTTTAACGACGATTTCGATGATTCGAAAAATCCTAGGAATCGGATCTATTTACCTTAGATGCAGGTCACTGTAAATTTAATGCCAACATTTTTTAATTTTTTATATAAGTGTATTTATGTCGTTATGTTATTCTCCACTTCCATCTACTAGCAATAGCTACGGTAATAAGCCAACAGATGGCAGTATTAACATTTCTTTTCATTCATTATATCGTTGACTGAATAGAAAAGATAACTGTGGTGCAGTGTTGCCATATATTTGAAATTAAAATTCCGTGCATACTCAGTTAAAATTACCGTATATTCACAAAAACGACCCGACGTAATTTTATTACCTGTTACCCGTCTTAAAAACTTTTATTTAGTGGTTGAACACGTTTTAATAAATATACAACTTAAAAAAAGTTTATTTACTTTTTTTTTGAAGAAAAGTTACAAGAGCGTAGAAAGGACATCAATTTGAAAAAAAAATATTACGGAATGTTGACTTTTTTCTCCTCTAAATCCTGAGATTAAAGTCAAAATTTCGACTCTAATGTGAAAATTTCGAAAAAAAGTCGATATTTGGTGTTTAAAGTCGAAATTTCTAGAAAAAAGTTGAAATTTCAATTTTTAAATCGAAATTTAACGAAAATGTTACAAAGGCGAAGAGAGAACATCAATTAAAAAATAATGTTATTTTTAGAAATTTCGACTTTTTTCTCAAACTTCGACTTTTTTTCTCAAATCTAGACTTTTTTCTCAAAATATCGATTTTCTTTTGGAGATTTGGCCTTTTTTATGGAAATTTCAACTTTTTTCGAAATGTTACAAAAGCGTAGAAGAGACATCGATTAAAAAAAATGTTATTTTAAGAAATTTTAATTTTTTTTCTCCAATATCGATTTTAAGCTCAAAATTTCGACTTTTTTCTCGAAATGTCGATTTTTTTTTCAAATTTCGACTTTATTTCTTAAAATTTCGACTTTTTTCTCAAAATTTTGACTTTCTTCTCAAATTTTGATTTTTTCTTAAAATTTCGTTTTTTTTTCAAATTTCTATTTTTTTCTCAAAATTTTGACCTTAATATCGAAATTTCGACTTTTCTCTCGAAATTTTGACTTTATAAACAAAATTTTGACCTTTTTTTTGTCAAAATTTTGTTTTTTTTTTCGCAAATTTCGACTTTTTTTGTCGAAACTCAAAATGTCGACCATTTTTTTAGAAGTGTCGACTTTTTCATCAAATTTCTACTTTTTCCTCGGAATTTCGACTTACGTTTTTCTCAAACTTTAACTTTCTTTCTCAAAAGTTTGACTTTTTTCTCGAAATTTCGCCTTTTTCTCAAAATGTCGACCATTTTTCCAGAAATGTCCACTTTTTCATCAAATTTCTACTTTTTTCTCGGAATTTCGACATACGTTTTTCTTAAACTTTGACTTTCTTTCTCAAAAGTTCGACTTTTTTTTCGAAATTTCGCCTTTTATCGCAAATTTCGACTTTTTTCTCGAAATATTTATGAAATTTCGACTTTTTCTAGAAATTTCGACGTTATTCTCAAAGTTCGACTATTTTCTCGAAACTTCGACCTTAATCTGAAAAGTTTGAACTTTTTTCTCGAAAATTTCGTTATTTTTTTCTCAATTTTCGACTGTTTTCTCAAATATCGACTTTTTTCTCGAAATTGTAACTTTAATAGCGCAATTTCGACATTTTTTTTCGAAGTTTCGACTTTAAACTCAAAATGTCGACTCTTTTTCTAGAAATTTCGCCTTTTTCTATCAAATTTCGACTTTTTTCTCGAAATTTTGACTTACTTTCGACTTTAAACTCAAAATGTTGACTATTTTTCTAGAAATTTCGACTTTTTTTATCAAATTTCGACTTTTTTCTCGGAATTTCGACTTACGTTTTTCTTAAACATTGACTTTCTTTTCGACAAGTTCGACTTTTTTCTCGAAATTTCGACTTTTTTCGCCAATTTCGACTTTTTTCTCGAAATATCTTGAAATTTCGACTTTTTCTAGAAATTTCAACGTAATTCTCAAATTTCGACTACTTTCTTAAAATTTCGACCTTAATCTGAAAAGTTCGACTTTTTTCTCGAAATTTCGTTTTTTTTTTCTCAATTTTCAACTTTTTTCTCAAATGTCGACTTTTTTATCGAAATTGTAACTTTAATAGCGCAATTTCGAAATTTTTTTCGAAATTTCTACTTTAAACTCAGAATGTTGACTATTTTTCTAGAAATTTCGACTTTTTTATCAAATTTCGACTTTTTTCTCGGAATTTAGGCTAACGGTTTTTGCAAACTTCGACTTTTTTCTCCAAATTTTGACTTTTTTCTTGAAATTTCGACCTTTTTCTCAAATTTCGACTTTTTTATCGAAATTTCAACTTTCACTCGAAATTTCTAAAAAAAAGAGGGCAAAATTTGCTAATTAAAAATAGCAATTATTGAACGCACCCTACTACCAACTGTCAAGATTGTTGGGAAAGAGAAATGGTGGAACGCAACTGTCATCTGCCCAATTTGACCATAGAGTATAGAAATTTCTACTTATTCTCAAAATTTCGAAAAAAAATTCGATAATAAAGTTGCAATTTCGACATTAGTCTCGGAATTTTAAGGAAAAAGTAGAAATGTCAAGAAAAAAGTCGAATTTTCGAGAAAAAAGTCGAAATTTCGGATGTAAAATCGAAATTTCGAGAAAAAAAGTCGAAACTTCGAAACAGAATCAAAATTTCGAGAAAAAAGTCGAAATCTCTTTTAATCAGTGTCCTTTTTACGCTTTTGCAAAATGTCGAAATTACTAAATATAATTATTTTTAATCGATGCTTTTCTACGCTTTTGTAAAATGTCAACTTTGGTTTCAAAAGTTCGAGATTTTTTTCGAAAATTCCACTTCATGCATACATATGTCAAGAAAGTCGAAATTTTGGGTAATAAAAAATTAAAATTACTGAAAGCACCCTACTGCTAAGTGTCAATATTAAATTGTAAAAGAGTTGGTGCTTAGAATAGTTTTTTATTCAAAGGGTGAAGCTAAACTGTCATCTACCTAACCTAACCATAGAATAAAAAATTTCAACTCATCTCAAAATTTCGTGAAAAAAGTTAAAGTTTCAAGATTAAAGCCGAAATTTCGACTTTATCTATGAAATGTCCTCAAAAAAATTAGAAATTTGGGGAATAAAGAAGAAATTTCCACTTTAATCTCGTAATTTCCAGTTTAAACTTCATATTTCTAAATATATGTTTTACAAATGAATTTATTTTCTACATCTTCGTAAAAAAATACAAAAATATATAAATAAAAAACAAAGCAGAAAATAAATAATTAAAATATAGATATTAGTGTTTAAAATCCAAGAAAAAACTTTCAAAATTAAATTAAATTTAAATTTGGACATAATGGTGGCGCCATTTATTTTAAGCTTTGCGTCGCCTATAAATTATTGCGTAATTTCCATTTTTGAATGCTTTGTCACAACATTATAACCTTTGTATCACTTACAGTTGATATTTTTGATATAGGAGATATGACGCCAACTCATCATTATCATTCAATTTTTCTTTTATTAGAAAAGTTTAAACATTTCACCAACAAGGCGATTAATCGATCTTTCAGCACCCAATTTTATCGGGAATCGATTCCTTCGCTCAAGATTCGAATCGATCCAAAAATCGATTATTTTAAAAAAGAATCGACATCCCTATTGCAAATCTTATATTTCTTCTTATGGAGCTTCATCGTGGTATGTCTTGGTACGTCGAGTCAAACATTTTGTCTGCTTACTTGGTTGCGGTCACAATTTCTGGCTGTCTACGTGACATTATATGGAAAAACAAACATATGCGAATAGAAACCAAAACCCCTATTTACAAGACATGTGTAGGATCAGTATGATATGGAAGCCAGAGCGGACACCAGGAAGACCAAGAATATGATGCGATCGCCAGAAATGAAGACTTTGAGGCAAAACTCTCTCTCAGAAAGGAACGATAATATTAGAAGAGCATGCGCAGTGCAACACATAGTTAGATGGGAAAGACAGAGAAGACTCTGGCACAAACACGTAAAAAATGGACCCAAACAGAAAAACTATCATTGCACTGGAAGGAAAACTGGAAGGAGAGCGTCCCCCTGGAAGACCACCCAAAATATGGCGAGATAGCTGGGACTCGCCATCACGAGAACAACCACACGATTACAAAAATCTACTAGAAGAAAAATAAGAAGAAGAAGACTTGATTTAGTTGACTCTAGGTACCAAAACTTACCACGATGGACTTCTATAAGAAGAAAACATGGGATTTTGAGTCAGAACCGGCTTTGCTTATCTACTTCACTGCATCTTTACTTTTAGACTAATTGTTGTTAATAATTATGAAAACAAATACGTGATTATCAAACATGATCGTACATTTTTTTAGTATTTATTATGGAAGAAGAGGAATGAAACTTTATATCATTCGAATGATGTGCCATACATACATAAGAATAAAAAAAAAGATGTAAAAGACGAAATCTGAAAGAGCTTCTGAAATCTTCTAGCGTCAATGGCTAACAGATAGGTTAGGAACACAAAGAAATATTGATAGAAGGGACTAGTCCTTGGTTATCTTTTAAAATTGCTACACAGATCTTGTCCCCTGAAACCAAAAAAGATTAAAAAACACAACAGAGGTTGCTCTAACACTTATACATAACCAAGCTATCATCTTTAGAGAAATGACTACTATTAAATTTTTGTTGCATCTCAAGGTCTCAGAGGTAAGACATCAGGATCAGGACTTACATAACTGTGGCATCACCAAATGCATCCTTCCAAGGTTTTTTATTTTATTGGATCCTTGAGACAATCTGCCACATCTTTGGAATAAATAAACAGTTTACACGACGCTTCTAGTTTTGCAAGCAAAAACAAGCCAAACGTATTTTATTATCCAGTCATAATTCAGCCGGCAAGACACATATTACGGCTCAGAGGGGAAATCTGGCGAATTTGCATTTAGAGCGTACTTGCCCTCGACTGGTTCGTCTTTGGTCCATTTCATAAAGTTCAAATATATGCCGGTACATTTTAAATTCACCTTTTAGGTTTAAAGGCACATTGATTTATAGAAACAGCGCGACTGTAACTCATCTCGATGCCAGTAATATACTTTCCCTAGTGAATATTTTATGATAATTTTTCGAGCTCAGAGCGTGGAAATATAAGGCAAAGGAAACGTGTGAATTCTTCGAATATTCTATTATGACATTTAAAATTCATGTCCGCTTTCTTTTTATTATTGCGTTGAATGCAGAGGGAAATGCATTAAAAATTATTAAAGTTGCAGGAGTTTGTTCTAGGCCTCGCCGCTCCAAACTCCATCTGCAATGGTACCTTGGAGAAAATCCCGACGTTTTAGAAATCGGGATGGAGCGGCTGCATCCCCCGGGAGGCCGCCTAACTCACATTTTAATGGGCTCGAGGCATTATTAAACTCTTAAGGCCAATTTCAACAATTCGTATTTACCGAAGGATGAGATTTTAATTACTAATCCTTATGTGGACTCTTTTTTTATTTCTACAACTTTCCAAAGAGTTGAAGCTTTGACGCTGGGCGATTTTTCCAGGAGAGTGCATTCTGATCTTAGCTGTCATCTATCTGATAAATGTGTGTCTGGTCAATGTTTGCAATTCCTCCTTTGGAATTGTGTTGCTTTTATCGAGTGATTATGCACTTTTATTGGTAACCGCCAATAAGATTGCAAACAAATTAGTTGAGTGTCAAATTCTGAGTCGTGTGGAAATGTTCCAAGTCATAGCTTAGTGTTTTCCTCCACACTTCTTCCAGCGATTATATTTCATGGACTTTATTTTTAAAAAATGAGCAATTAACGTCAAGTTTTTCTAAATTGCTACAGTCCATGTAGAGTCGCTTTGGGAAGAATTTCTAATTAAGCACACAAAACAGACAGAAGCATTTTGCATATTACACTTGCACAACCAGTCTGCTAAACTGTGAGAGGTTCTGTTCAATTTTCTTGTCACGGTTTCATTAGTTTTTGAATTGTTTTCTACAATCAGCAAATCTGGTCAAGAAGGACTTGGATATTTTAAATATTCAAGGATATTTTAAATATCTAAGTTCTTCAAAAACTAATGAAACCGTATCAAGAAAATTCAACAGAAGCTCTCACTCTTTAGCGTACTGACTATAACAATTTCAAGGGTCTGAGGCTTACATTTTATTAATTTGATTATAATACTAAGAGAATTGATAGATGAAATAGCACTAAAATATGTAAAATATACTAAAATATATCTCGCGCAAGCGAAGGCTACTGTTATACGCTTCAGGTTGTTGAGATTTGAGAAATCAACTACAACAGTTAGACTGTCCCATTGACTTACAGCAAATGAGTTCTATCCTCATTACTTTGCAACCGTCTGAGATGGATTCCAGTATGAAAGTTGTAGGATTATAAGCGAGATACCCTCTACTGCAGGCTTTGAGTCTGAACTTCAAAGTATGGGAAAGTAGCCACGACTAATTGTTAAATTTTCTTGACCCGGTTTCATTAATTTTTTAATTGTTGTCTACAATCAGCACATCAGGTCAAGAAGGACTTGGATATTTCATGTCTATATTAATTTCATAAGTCTGTGGCTAACATTTCATCAGTTTGATTATGATACTAAGATAATTCATAGATGCAATAGCATTAAAACATATAAAACATAATATCTCACGCAAGCGAGGGCTACTGTTACACGCTTCAGGCTGTTGAGATTTGAGAAATCAACCACAAGAGACAGACTGTCCCATAGCAAATGAGTTCTATTCTCATTACTTTGCAACCCTTTTAGATGGATTCCAGTATAGATGTTGTAGGATTATAAGCGAGATGCCCTCTACTGCAGGCTTTGAGTCTGATTTCAAGTCTGAGAAAGTAGCCACGACTAATTGTTAAATTTTCCTGACATGATTTCATTAATTTTTTAATTGTTTTCTACAATCAGCACATCAGGTCAAGAAGGACTTGGATATTTCATTTCTACATTAATTTCATAAGTCTGTGACTAACATTTTATCAGTTTGATTATGATACTAAGATAAGTCATAGATGCAATAGCATTAAAACACAAAAGATAATATCTGGCGGAAGCAAGGGCTATTGTTACACGCTTCAAGCTGTTGAGATTTGAGAAATCAACGACAACAATAAGGCTGTCCCACTGACTTACAGCAGATGAGTTCTATCTCCATTTGCCACCATCTTACATGGATTTCAGTCTAGACGTTATAGGATTATATGCGAGATGTCTCAGACTCTACAGAGTCTGGCTTTGAGTCTAAGAAAGGAGCCACCTACTAATGTCATTTTCTAATATTTTTGACAATAAATAAAAAATACCAGAAAAGATATAACAAACTTAATATTTACAATTAATATATCTGTTCTAAGAAACACTGGAGGAAGAGAGAGGACAATGCCTCGTTGCCTTCCCTGCATCAGCCATTACCATAGATTCCGTTAATGTACCTACTGATATCAAAAAAAGTTACTGCGTTACTGCTGAGTGTATGACAATTTATTTTACAATTTTTTTCCAGAGACAATAAAACGTGAACACCTTTGTGCTTTTCCTGTTCCAGGGAAATATTGAAAGACATTTTTGCAACTATAAAATCCGGCACGTAGCCAGATAATATCCACTGCCAGAAATGTTAGCTTTTAAGCTCTGGTTTTGCGGTATGCCCAGCGATGCTTTGAGGTCGGTGGTGGTCGAAGTCTGCGCACGATGTTGTTTGTACAGGCAATATTATCATGGCTTTATGCTTGAATAAACATCGCACACAAGGTTAACTCTGGATGTTTGCCTTCCAAAAACGCATTAAAATTACTTTTACGATGTATGCGCCCCCGATACTGGACGATCGGAATCTCGTATCGAATTTTATCCCAAGTGCCCGAGGATAACTGATCAAACATTAATTCGGATAATGCGATCAGTTTCCGAAATATTAAACCAGAATGAATTTGTTTGGTTAGTGGATAATGTTTTTTGTAGTCGATAGTTTTAACGGCCTCTTTCGTAAGGACATGTTTGACCTTCGATTTATTGTGGATAGAGAACTTCCAAACAAATATTAGTCTAATGGTTTAATCAACTTGATTACGTCTGAGCAAACCAAATATAATATGTTTGCGAACATTGAGATTGCCATCTTATGAAAATTCAAATTTTTTGCGGTGAGCCTCAATTTCGAACATTTTGTACAACCTAACAACCGTTGATCTATTGAGGCTTAGTGGAAATAGTCGTTCTGAAAATTTAGCAAATTTAATGCATAGACCTATAGGCCGATAGATTAAATATTTATCAGTTCACAATTTGGGAACCGTCAATCTTATCAGCTTCCGTCGCTTTGCTATGCTCTACTCAAATGCTGACAAATATTAGAAATTAATAATTGCCCATGTTATTTTTAAATGTAGGACCATCCATCATTAGACTTACGTCTGATTTCTCAAATTGGCCATTTATCTATGCGTCAATAGGTCAACTGTTGCTACTTTCAGTTACCACACGTTTAGAGGGCTGCTCTACTGCAGCCTAAGTTGTAGTTCTATTTGCATATCAATCTATGAGTGTTTATGGAACAAATTGATGAATAATGGAAACAATTGACATTTTTAACCCTTACTTTGTAAAATTCTTTAATATTCATAATTATTAAACTTTATTAACGATTCAAAAGCAGCAGATATTCAAAAATTTTACAATGTTTCAATAAATATTTGCTAACATCATACCAGGTTTCGCATTACTGCATCACTTGCGGTTATGCCAGGCGATGATGTAGAAATGCATCGAAATATTATAAAATTTTTAAATATCTGTTGCTTTTTAATCGCCAATAAAGTTGATTAGTTATAAGGAATAATGAAAATGCCAATTGATAGAAAAGTGGGCAAACTGTTTGTGTCTTTTACAAACCATTTGCCCACTTTTCACGATCTTATTTCTCACTGATTTTTCTTAGCTATTAAACTGCAAGTTCATTAGAAAAATGTTAATTTTGCAAATATATAAATGATTTTATTATTATTATTATTATTAGGTTCGTTGCAGAATTACATTACAAATTACATTGTTAAATATCAGGTTAGTTTAATAAACACGAATCAAATATAAAGTAAATACGGTTGGCTTATTCATGAGATTACATTTTAGTCCAAATAAATAAACAATTATACATTCGCGTTGGAATAAAATCGCACCTAAGCGGCTTTACCGTTTTCGCCATTGGGAAACAAATGTTAAATTAAGTCCTTATAAAATAATTTAAACAAACTTTAATAAAAACCCATGATCAGATTTTACAAAAATTAACAATTATTGACCCTGCTTGGGCCAATTAGATTGTGTAATAAACTACGTTTCTTACTTCAAAAAATTACCAATTATTGACCTGTTTGGACCAGTTAGATTTTCATTAGATTGTGTAATGTACTACGTTTTTAACTTTAAAAATGACGCACAATTGCATGCAAATTTTCATAACTTATTTTACTCTCTTGAGATATAAATTTTTAAAAGTGCTGATATAGTTGACTTTTATTTATAAACACAAGCCTAAATACCCATTTCTATATTTTTAATTTTAAATGTAACCAATTTTTATATAAACTTTTACCTTCTATTTGACCTGTTACGGTTTAAATTTCCGTGAGAAATAGTGCTTGTGGCTAGGCCACCAAACATACATTGGTTGGTTTTATAAGTGCTGGCATATCTTCTGTCAGTCTTGGTGTGGGGGAAATCGGCCATCTTCTCTCTTGTCGTTCACTTGGGTGTCATCTTTCTCAAGGTGAGGTTACAGCATTTTCCAAGTGCATCTTGGTTGGTTTTCCGGTAAGGGATTTAATGTAACCCATCTTCGGACCGTCTGGGGCGATTGTATTTCATGGTGTTACTAAGTTAGGACGAAAACCTCAGATGGTTCCGGTTTTTCGGGAATAAGAAGGAAGGTGCTTCCCAAGCACGCAGCAGAGCCGACTAATAACCAAGGCTCTTTTTTTTTTGGTTGGGATCCTTGTCGCTTTCATTTTTGAATCCTGCTCATCAGAAACTTTGGATTCATCTCTGATCGGCCAATCAGGACCTGAAAAGGGACACGAGGAGTTCCAAAGAAGTGGTCACCGTCTTGTGGAAACCTCCAAGTGTGGGCTTCGAGGACTTCGGTGAAGGGAGTTCGTGTAAATCGATCCAATAGCTGCACGAAATACCAGCATCCCTTTCGACCTGGGACCCTTCACGACGACCACTTAAGTACCCCCTTTTTTTATATTCTTATTTGGGGATTGTCCCAACCATAGATGTGTCAGATTTTTGGATGGCAACCTAAATTATAATACCGTTTGAATTTTTACATACAGCCTCTTTTCGGTTGCTTAGGTAGCTTGTTCTGGTGAGCTTGGGTCCAGCCAGGGTTAAATTTTGTGTATGTGATTTTAAAATTTTAGTTGTGCTGAATAGAGTATTTTAAATTGATATTAAAGGTATCGTTTACCAACTTTTGTAAACAGCTGTACGGAACAAAGTGCGCACTTTCTTTCCAATAAATCGTGTCCGTAATTTAAGACCAGAATAAATAAGTTTTTAAAAGATACACGTGCCTTGAGTGCGTACTTTATCAAGTGTACAATACCGTGCGTACATTAGAACTTATTCTGCCTTTGAAATATTTTGTTTTATTGCTTCTAAAAATTATTTTCCTGTCTGTCTTAATTGTGAGGTTAGAGCATAGACAGCAACACTCTCAATAAGGTAGGTCCCAGAGAGAGTGGCAACGAGAACGAGAACTACGCCATCTAGGAGTAAATTGTCCAGATTCCGTGATTGAGTATCTTTTGGTGATTTTTCGACGTCTCTGTTAGGTATATTGCGTGATTCAAAATCACCTGGCGCCCCTTTTTGGTATTCTTTAGCCGTCGTGCCAAACTTAATTCTATTTAAGCGGAATCTGGGACTTAGAAATATTTTCACTCCCGAGTTCTGGACTTGTCAATTTTTGAAAAGTTTTCCACCCCCTAGATTATCACATCGGCCCAAACGAGGGGTCCTCACAGGGGTGTACGACTTCCAGCCTGCAGCAAGAAGAGGCTCTTGCTCTTTCCCCAACGCTAGCCGGCGATAGTGAAGGAAATTATTTCATAGCTTGATAGTGGCACTTAGAAGAATTTCTCGGAAATTATAATTACTAAGCCACCGATTTCTTCTTCACTGGGGAAAATCCCGTAACAGACCTTCTAAGGAAGTGAAAAAAAATCGTTCTTGCTACTCACCTACGTTATTTAAAGAACTGATGTGCAAAATTTCATGCATCTAAACCATCCGCTTTAGGCTGTGCGTTGTCTTTAGTGGGTTTTATTATGTAAACAACTATGCAAATATTAAAAATTTCTCAGAATGTAGCAAAGAAAATAAATGACACGTAAGTTTGTTTTCTTTGTAAAATATTTACTGAAAAGAAAAAAAATAATTTTTTATCAGGCCGTAACTAGAAAATATTTTTCTTGTATTCTCCATCGTTTTTCCGAAACACGTTTTATTCATCGTACTAAAAAATGATTTTTAAAAAACAACAACCAACATTGTAGAATGTAAAAAACAAAATAAATGATCCTTAAGTATGTTTTACTTTATGAAATATCTACTAAATAGATGAATTTTGAATTTTTTATTGAGCCGCAACTAGTAAATATTCTTCTCTATTCTTCATTCTTTTTATAAAACAGGTATTATTCATCGCACTAAAAAATAATTTTTAACGAAACATCAACTAACATTGTAAAATGTTGAAAAGAAGATGAATAATATTTAATTTTTTTTCTTTATAAAATATCTACTGAAAAAAAAGAATTTTCAATTTTTTATTAAGCCGTAGCCGGTAAATATTATTCTCATGTTCTCCATCTTTTTTCCGAAACACGTATCATTCATCGCACTAAAAAATGATTTTTGACGATACACCAACCAACATTGTTGAATGTAAAAAATAAATGATACTTAGGTTTGTTTTCATTATTAAATATTTACTGAAAAGAAGAATTTTTAATTGTTTATCAAGTTGTAACTAGTTAAGTAGTAAATATTCTCGTATTCTTCATCGTTTTTCCGAAACACGTATTATTTATTGCACTGAAAACTGATTCTGAACAAAACACTAACTAATATTGTAGAATGTGGAAAAAAAATGATATTTGAGTTTTTTTCTTTATAAAATATCTACTAAAGAAAAGGATTTTTAATTTTTTGTCAAGCCGTAGCTGGTAAATATTATTCTTATGTTTTCTATCTTTTTTCCAAAACAGGTATTATTCATCAGACTAAAAAATGATTTTTGACGAAATACCAACCAACATTGTTGAATGTAAAAAATAAATGATACTTAAGTTTAATTTCTTTAAAAAATATCTGCTAGAAAGAAAAATTTTAAATTATTAATTAAGTTGTAACTAGCTAACTAGTAAATATTCTTATATTCTCCATCGTTTTTCCGAAACACGTATTATTTATTGCACTGAAAAATGACTTTGAACGAAACACTAACTAATATTGTAAAATGTAGAAAAGAAAATAAATAACATTTAAGTTTTTTTTGCTTATAAAATATCTACTGAAGAGAAGAATTTTCAATTTTTTATTAGGCCGTAGCTGGTAAATATTATTCTCATGTTTTTCATCTTTTTCTCAAAACACGTATTATTCATCCAAATAAAAAATGATTTTTGACGAAACACCAACCAACATTGTTGAATGTAGAAAATAAATGATACTTAGGTTTGTTTTATTTATGAAATATCTACTGAAAAGAAGAATTTTTAATTGTTAATCAAGTTGTAACTAGTTAACTAGTAAATATTTTTATATTCTCCATCGTTTTTCCAAAACACGTATTATTTATTGCACTGAAAAATGATTCTAAACAAAACACTTACTAATATTGTAGAATGCAGAAAAGAAAATACATAATATTGAAGTTTTTTTTTCTTTATAAAATATCTACTGAAAAAAAATATTTTCATTTTTTTATTAAGTCGTAGCTGGTAAATATTATTCTCATGTTTTTCTTTTTTTCCAAAACACGTATTATTTATCAGACTAAAAAATGATTTTTGACGAAACACCAACCAACATTGTTTAATGTAAAAAATAAATGATACTTAAGTTTGTTTTCTTTATAAAATATCTACTAAAAAAAAAAAAGAATTTTTAATTATTAATTAAGTTGTAACTAGTTAACTAGTGAATATTCTCATTATCTCCATCGTTTTTTTGAAAAACGTATTATTTTTTGCACTAAAAAATGATTCTGAAGGAATCACCGACTAACATTGTAGAATAAAAAAAGAAAATAAATAATATTTGGGTTTTTTTTCTTTATAAAATATCTACTAAAAAAAAGAATTTTTAATTTTTTATCAAGCCGTAACTGGTAAATATTATTTCTATGTTCTTCATCTTTTTTCCAAAATACGTATTATTCATCGAACTAAAAAATAATTTTTGACAAAACACCAACCAACATTGTTAAATGTAGAAAATAAATGATACTTAAGTTTGTTTTCTTTATGAAATATCTACTAAAAAAAAAGAATTTTTAATTGTTAATCAAGTTGTAACTAGTTAACTAGTAAATATTCTTATATTCTCTATCGTTTTTTCAAAATAGGTATTATTTTTTGCCCTAAAAAATGATTTTGAACGAAACACCAACTAACATTGCAGAATGTAGAAAAGAAAATAAATAATATTTGCGGTTTTTTCTTTATGAAATATCTACTAAATAAAAGAATTTTTAATTGTTAATCAAGTTGTAACTAGTTAACTAGTAAATATTATCATATTCTCCATCGTTTTTTCAAAACACGTATTATTTTTTGCACTGAAAAATGATTTTGAACGAAACATCAACTAACATTGTTAAATGTAGAAAATAAATAATACTAAAGTTTGTTTTCTTTATGAAATATCTACTAAAAAAAAGAATTTTTAATTATTAATTAAGTTGTAACTAGTTAACTAGTAAATATTCTTATTATCTCCATTGTTTTTTTAAAAAACGTATTATTTTTTGCACTGAAAAATGATTTTAAAAGAATCACCGACTAACATTGTAGAATAAAAAAAATAAAATAAATAATATTTAGGTTTTTTTTCTTTATAAAATATCTGCTGAAAAAAAGAATTTTCAATTTTTCATCAAGCCGTAGCTGGTAAATATTATTCGTATGTTCTCCATCTTTATTCCGAAACACGTATTATTCATTGCACTAAAAAATGATTTTTGACGAAACACTAACGAACATTGTTGCATGTAGAAATCAAATGATACTTAGGTTTGTTTTCTTTATAAAATATCTACCAAAAAAAAATAGTTATTTATGATACAAGTGTTAAAAGTGACATTTTATTTTGTGAGTGGGGAGTATTGCGGAACGAGCGTAGCGAGTGGAGCAACCCCACGAACAAAATAAAATCACTTTTAACAAGTGTATCATACAATATTTTTTGTAAAACTGTTAAATTAAAAAAGAAAATGCTGTCCCTAGGGTTGAATTTTAGATTTATTGTTTGCGTGTTGAATTACATATTTGACATTTACATCTGACAATCAAGTCAGGTATTGGATAGAGTGTAACCAAGTAAAACAATTGTAAGTTGTTTAATGTTAATTAGTAACCACAATTGAACCTGTCCTAAAATATTGTAGATTTTATGGCTAATGAACATGAATTTTAAAGAAAAGATTGGAAATTAAAGCAATTTTATTATTCCATCTGATGTTGAAGAAACAGCAAATACATCAACTGAGATTTATTGCTCCAGAAATCGGGACAAAAATATGATGGTATGAGATAAAGAATCTAGCGGATAACTTCACTAAAAATATATTTTTGGTTTACGCCGAAGGAAATTCTAAGATATGGAATCTCTCTATGATAAAAGCTAGTTTTTAAATCAAACTAGGATATAAGCAAGTATTAAAACCAGCGTACAAGATTTTTTTGAATGAAGCTCCAGACACCAAATATGCAGTAAAAAGTTGCGTCAGTTTTTGGATTATTTGGAGTCTGTCGCTCTCAAGAATTTTGTAAATTAACACTGGATGATATTGAAAAATCTTTGTTTTATATTATGAAGACTAAAAGCAACATCCGTCCTGGTTTTTGCACGGATTACTTTGCATAAATACCTCTGCAATTACTTCTCAGGAAAACTAAAATAATTAACCGTTCAGATTGTAATAGTAATATTAATATTATAAATAAATAATTTATAACTATTTTGAATGTTTTAATGTTTGGAAACACAATATTGTTGGGCCAGTCCGTTCAACCAAAAAAATATCTTTCTAATTTTACCAGTACAGCTTTCTATTTTATATTGCATATTGCTATATATCAGTGTTTCCTAAACAGTGGGTCACAACCCGGCAGCGGACCACAAAAATAAAATACCAGGCTGCAGAATTGTCTTCATACTCACAAATGATTAGTTCTTTCCAGCATTAAGATATAATTAAAACATCTTTTAGTGGGTGGCGAAGGGAAAATATTAAAAATAACCGGGTTAGGGCAAAAAAAGTTTGGGAAACACTGCTATATTTACTTTTAACACTAGTGCGAAAAAACTTTTTCGCACTAGTGTTAAAAGTGTTTTTGTCACGTGTCATTATAAAAGTCAATTTTTAGTTCACTTATCAATGAACTAAAAATGTCACTTTTAATAACAGTTTTACAAAAAAATTTTTAATTGTTAATTAAGCTGTAACTAGTAAATATTCTCATATTCTTCATCGTTTTTTCAAAACACGTATAACTTGTTGCACTGAAAAATGATTTTGAACGAAACACCAACTAACATTGTAAAATGTAGAAAAAGAAATAACTGATCTTAACTTTGTTTTCTGCTATCTGCTAAAGGGAATAATTTTCAATTTTTTACTAAGCCGTAGTCATTAAATATTCTTATATTCTCCACCGTTTTTCCGAAGAGCTTATTATTCATCGCACTAAAAAATGATTTTTGACGAAACACCAACTAACATTGTAAAATGAACAAAAGAAAATAAATGATAATTACCTTTGTTTTTTTTTAAACATCTGCTAAAAAGAAGAATTTTAAATTTTTTATCAAGCCGTGGCTAATAAATATTTCCATAGTCTCCATCGTTTTTTCGAAACACTAAAAAATGATTTTTAACAAAACACCAACTAACATTGTAAAATGTAAAAAAGAAAATAAATAATACTTAAGTTTGTTTTCTTTATAAAATATCTACTGAAAAAAAGAATTTTCCATTTTTTATTAAGCTGTAACTAGTAAATATTCTTTGCATATTCTCCATAGTTTTTCCGAAACTGGTCTTATTCAACGCACTGAAAAATGATTTTTGACGAAACAGCAACTAACATTGTTTCAGTTTAATTATGTCAAATACTTTCGCTTATATACTCACAAGGTAAATAATAATTGTTAAATAAAAATAATTTTTAAGGAATGCAATATTTCAGCTTTCCCTACAAAAGTTTAGAAATATCCGTAAATAAGTTTTTCATTCTTCATAATTTATTTTAAAAACACTTTTATTCGATATACGCTTAAATATGTAATATAATATTTAAAAGCAAAGCTTACATAATTTTCACTATAATACCTACAATTAGGTAAACAAAATGCCATGTTTGTAGATCTACCGGCTACCGCTACCCTTTTTTTCTAATAAATGACTAAATATATTTAGGTAAGTTATTAAGAACTAACAGTGTTCTAAATTTTAAATTTTCACGCATCTTATTTATCCAGGAATCACTGTGTCAAACGGAAGGACCGACGTCTGAACATAAGAGGGATAGATACATTTTAAGTACAAAGTCCTAAAAATGTCCATGATTGTGTAGAATACTTTATGACTTTCTGATATTTTACAGTCATCCTTCTAAGGTAAAAGTAAGCAAAACTATTTGATATTTAATAAGACGTTTCTTCTACAGATGGATTTAAATAAATGCAAAATTTACAAGAATATTGAAACATTTTCTTGTCAATGAAGCGAGAGAATAATTTCTGAACAGTTTCAGCATCGAAAGATTTTGTACTCAAATCTTCTTTGTAAGAGGATGAGACGTTTAAAATACCATCAATAAAAATGTTATAACGTCTTAGCCGATTGACAGAAAAATTAGAAGTGAAGTAAGGAACATTACGTACAAATACAATTTCCTCGTCTTGAACATTTTTACTTTTTTGAATTTCCTCACTTTGCGATTTTAATTTCTTCGACAATTAAATTAGGAAGTTAGAAAGCCATATTTCAACTTTGATTGTCTTGTACGTTTTACTCCGTGAAAGCAAATTAAAAAAGATGAAGTTAATGCGAAATTACTTTAAATCAGCTTTAAAATTCCCTTTGATCCGGCGGCCCCAACGAAAATGGGACGACGCGAAGCATTTCCATATTCATTTCCACTTTTTTATTTAAATGACTTTTTATGTTTCTTAACGTTGTAAAGTACATTTAACATATTTTCCGCATCTGCTAATTGTTTCCGAAGAATTCGCCTGAGCGAAAAAGCGACAGACAAGAGGGACTTTCCTAAAAAAAATTTGAGTGCTGATCTTCAAGAAAAAGTGGCTTTATTAGGGAATGGAAGTGCTTTCGTGTTGCGCACCCGTCAAAACAATTTAGAGGGCTCTTACATAGAAGGTGTCACTGAGGTATTCCACTCAGGTATTTGAAGAATCAGGGCAGTTTAACACTGTTATCATTGAAATCAGAAGACTGGAAGGTCATGTATAAAAATTATGTATGGGAATTCTGTCCCAACTTGATAAATTCTGATATACTCTCAGCGTATACCACTCAGACTGATTAAAATTGTTGATAAATTTTGCTATTTCAGTCAAAAATGTATACCTAATCAGTGACAGTTTTTGTCGCTCAAGCAGCCTTCTAGAATTCCAAAGTTTTCGTACATTATTGCAGAAAAATTCGTAACATTTTTACATAGAAAGGATTCAAAAAATCAGAGCTATTAAAATATCTGAGCACTAAATAAAGGACAAAACCATTATTTTTTACAGAAAATGATTTCAATTTCATCGCTGTTTTCGAACGGTGGTATATGTGATATTCTTCACAAACTATTGAATCATCGTAACTTGGGTCAAGAAATATTTGTAGTTTGCTGTTTAAAATCGTAACCAAAATTGATTTTTAATATTCTAGATTTTAGACAGGGGTTGTAAAAATAAATTTATTAATAACAAATTTCTATAAAGAGCATTTAACAAATTATCGCAATTTTTATAATTTTACAAATCTCTTAAGAAACAGACTTTCTAAATTATTGTAAATCTGGTCTTATTTCAATGCTTGAGACAGTATTGGTCACAGAACAATTTAGTTTATTTAAACTAATTTTATACATGAGGAAGTATTTTTGAGCGACAGCGCTATCAATTGCTATCCTACAGCAGAAATAACAGATCTAAAATCTCTCTTTAACGTTAGACAATTTTCCCGTTAAGTCATTAAGGCAATTATTAAACAAATGCCTTAAACAAAGTCACAAATAATAGCCATAAATAAACTTAAGCTATTGTAGATTGTAAATCTAAAGCAAAAAACAGGTGATGAAAAAACTCACTAAAATAAATTTTAAAAAATTTAACAGTTATTTAAATTAACGTTTATAGTAAAATAAAGCCTTAACATATTTGATAACAATATAAATCAACAATGACTTACCAACAACAGTACATGTAACCCGACTTCAGCAAAGTGTAAAAATTGGGTGCGTCCGATGATACTTCACATTTATACCGACCGGTGGCGTTAACGTCGACGTTTCTGAGCACCACTTCGTTAGAATTGGATTTGCTTAACTAAAACAAAAGACAATATCAGCTCCCGCATCCTTTCGTATAATCCTAAACTGTTCAAACTTACATCTACGTCCATACTGGCGAGAGGAAACACTTGCGTGTTCGGCAACTCCTTGGGGATAAATCTAAAAAACTCCCTCTGTCCCTTATACCATTTGACCGTGTACAGCTGTTCGTCTTCCAGGTCGTATTTACATTGTAATGTTACCGTGTCTCTTGTCCTTACCGCTTGCGGAATAGTAACGATAACATCCTTCAGTGCTTGAGTGCCTGTAAAATAAACGTAGCACTATTACAAAGATGTCTCTTGATGGTTTAAGCGAATTTTTGTCATTTTCTCTCGCCTTCATGGTGACGCCCCAATGTAAACATTATGAGCCTTGTTCAGGCCAAATCAAGTTACTGAAGGTTAAATGTTCACATTTTAACAGGACGATCGTATACTTCCACATACATACAATATAATGAACCCATACAATTGAAAGGTGTTCCGAAATAACAAATTAGAGGACAATGTGATTGCATAAAAAATTATCCTCTTTTCAATTTTGATTTTGGAATTTTTTTGATTAAAATCAAAATGTGAAAAAGGGAGTTTCCAAAGGATCCGAAAAAGTCAAACATTTCACATCTTTAATTGGTCTCAATTCTGAAACTTAATTCTATACCAGCGATCTCTCGATTGTTACGACGTTGAATTCCGAATATTTGATCAAGCAACAATAAATAATCTAAAACTAAACATATTAATTTGCAGACCCTATTTTCAAAGGGACCAAATACGTTGAAGAAATAGGAAATATCTAAATTTCAGGAAAAAAATCGTTTTAAAAAACGAGCGGCTTCAGCGGGGTTTGAACCCGCGTTTCATAATTACTAGAATGACGAATCGGCAACTGAGTCTCAGACTAAGGAAACGACGAGAATTTAACGTTAGCCGTATGTCGGCAGAAAGCTTTTAAATTTTGATTGGAACTTTAAAAAAGTCTCTTTTGCATCTATTTCGAGAGCTGAATCTTTGAATGTAAAATTTATTAATCATTAAATTTCACAAGTAAGTAAAAAGACAATAAAAGCATCGAAACTTGTCGTGTTTCTCCAAGCGGATGTAAGTGTGCGTCTCAGAGAGCATTTTCCGTCGCTCCGAGTTCCCGACTTTTCCCAAATGCGTACAACTGGAAGCCCGGGAAAATTACTAACCCCATTTGTGTAATAGCTCTTGCTCCGAATGCTCGGCATGTCATGGAGTACTTCATGCGTAAGAGAAACTATAAGTACCTCCCGTCGTAATCGTGTGCTGCCAAGATTTCCGACTTGTCTAACTTTATAAACAGCGTCATCTCAAAGCCGCGTTATAAACTTATTAGACGGGGGCGGCTCGCGAACATATTTGCGTATATTTCGCAGAGGGAGCGGCCGGGATTAATTGCCTCATATATTAGCTGGCGGAAAAGCTGGCCTTTAAACAGGTCCCGGAGGATTCGCCAATGGAAACTTATTTATTAACTAATTTATTTGGGGGCGTGCAATGCAATCTGGAGATTTTCATAAAACTACAAATTTCGTTAGAGAAACAGGGGAATGGAGCAAGAAGTGGATGAAAGGGCTGCAAGCGACTAGCGCGTTACACCGTGAACGGGAAAGTGTTTGATGTCTGTGAGGAGTGCGGCTAAAGAGATCTTGAGCGTCGAGTGTTTAGACATTTCTCTTCATCAGAGGTGCAGAAGCCCTCAAATTCCAGGTCCCTTCAACTTTCTAATGACGCTGATACTGAAAATATGCAGATGGCGTCTTTGAATGTGAATACAATAAACATTTTTGACACAAACACAACGAAGGCGATTTCCCTAATCTTGCTTTAGCAGGGTTTTCGTTGAGATAATATGGTGGATGCGCCGGATCTGAGTCTAAATTAATGACATCATCAGAGGGGAGTAAATTTGCAGAGGGTGCTCTTTGAATTAGGTTAACAAAGCAAAATTTCATTAAAGCAATCTGCCAATTGCGCCCTCCATTTCAGAAAACTCCAAACACAAGATCTGTACACGGAGGACGCCCCGCGAATCAAACTCGAAGCCGATAGCGAATTTTACAACCGCAACATGGCATCGGATCTAGACAGCTGACCCGTTTCCTATCGAGGTTTTACTACCGCTACACGATCGCCAGCATTTTACAAAATCCCGCCCTCCCGGGAGAACTTTAAAATTAAACTTATTCTCCTTTTATGGACACTTATTGACCGTACTGCGATAAGAAAGTTTTACGCGATTGGCGAAAGCGGCGGGTGCCGTTTAGATTGCCTTCGACCGCCACCGGAATTCCACCGAAAAAGTTGTCGATTTGGGAAGTTTCAGCTTTTTCGTTTCGATTGCGACGGGGAATGCGACCATTTTTTGGGACGGGGAATGCGACCTAATTCAATTTATTTTAATATGGGCTTCAAAATTCATCTTTTTTAATAATAATCAGGCAGTTAGTTTAACTATACATCAACTTACTTGGAAAAGTAGATGTAGTGTTACGTTCGCCTTATTTGAAAGGCAATATGCACGCTCTTACTTTGTCTGATAAAATCGAATGAATTTGTAAGCTAACACCATCAGTTTCAATTTAGTACTCCGCATGCTTGTGTAGGGTTTTATCAGCTTAAGATTTGAAATAGTATCGTGGCATATTAAAGGGAGAAGCTTTGTTAAGGGGCGAAGATACATTCCGCGATGTGACGGGCTGCCGTAAAAATTGAATTTATTCAATAGGAGTGCCACACTTTACGCTGTGCACATCACATTTGCATTCATGGAATATCAGTTTGACTTTAAAATGTATTTACTTTATTCGAGACAATTGTTCCAGTTTAGTTTCACTATCGGTGTTAAACGTTGGGATGCATCTGAACGTTTCAATAAAATTCGAAACTTCTGCGGCTTCTGTATTCTGAGCTGCGAGCGAAAAGCTTTGTGTTGTATGACGTAATTTGATACAACGTAGAAAGATACAAGTAATTGTCAATAGATACGTAACATTCTACAGTTCCTCCGACGATTTTACTGATTGAAACTAATTTAACTTTAGCAGGATTTTCATTGAGATGATATGGTGGATGCGCCGGATCTGGCTATAAATTAATGACAAGAAAAATCATCAAAGAGTAGATCTCCATTTAAATTCTTACCTTGATTAAACTTAAATATAGGATAGGCAGGACCTACAGACAGACACAAAGTTATAAGTAGAGACCGGATAATATGCAACATAAAAAGCTTGAAATACAAATTTTGTTAAAACAGCCTGGTCCTTGGTTATCTTCAAAAACTAGAATACAATCCTTGTCCTCTGAAACCAAGAAAGATTAAAGAGCACAGCAAAGGTTTCTCTAACGCATTTCGATAGCCAAGCTATCATCTTCAGAGAGGTACTAAAGTCAAGATTTGTATTTCAATTTTTTGAGATAACCCAAGACCAGTCGGTTCTACCAAAAATAAAAAGCTTAAAATCTTTATGCAAATATGCTCGAAAAATGCATAAAATATGTATGGCACGCGTCAAAATATGCAACTTTAAATAAAAATGTTTGGAAATTTGAACAAATTTGCTTTTGAATTGAACAGTTTCCCTTTTCATTTGAACAAATTTGCTCCTAATTGCTCTCTAGCCTTTTAATTTCAATACGTTTGCTTCTAATTTGAATAGGTTTGACTCTAATTTGAATTTTGTTATCAATTTAAATAGGTTTGTTTCTAGTGTGAACAAATTTGTTTCTAATTTAAACAGCTTTCCTTTTCATCTGTACAAATGTGCTGCCAGTTTGAACAAATTCGCTTCTAATTGATTTTTTTCTAGTGTGAACAAATTTGTTTCCAATTTGAATAGGTTTCCTTTTAATTTGTACAAACGTGCTGTCAGTTTGAACAAATTTGCTTTCAGATTCAATAAGTTTGCTTCCAACTTGAATAGGTTTGACTTTAATTTAATATTTAAATAAATTTGCTACTAATTTAAATAAGTTTGTTTCTAGTGTAAACAAATTTGTTTCCAATTTGAATAGGTTTGACTCTAATTTGAATAAATTTGCTATTAATTTAAATAAGTTTGTTTCTACTGTGAACAAGTTTGTTTCTAATTTGAATAGGTTTCCTTTTCATTTGTACAAATATGCTGCCAGTTTGAAGTAAATTGCTTCTAATTGATTTCTAGTTTTAACAAATTTGCTTTCAGTTTTAATAAGTTTGCTTCTAACTTGAATAGGTTTGACTCTAATTTAAATGAATTTGTTATTAATTTATATAGGTTTGTTTCCAGTGTGAACAAATTTGTTTCTAATTTGAATAGGTTTAACTCTAATTTGAATAAATTTGCTATTAATTAAAATAAATTTGTTTCTAGTGTGAATAAATTTGTTTCAAATTTGAATAGGTTTCCTTTTAATTTGTACAAAAGTGCTGCAAGTTTGAACAAATTTGCTTTTATTTGATTTCTAGTTTGAAAAAATTTGCTTTTAGTTTCAATAAGTTTGCTTCTAACTTAAATAGGTTTGAATCTAATTTAAATACATTTGCTATTAATTTAAATAAGTTTGTTTCTAATGTAAACAAATTTGTTTCTAATTTGAATAGGTTTGACTCTAATTTGAATAAATTTGCTAATAATTTAAATAAATTTGTTTCTAATGTGAACAAATTTGTTTCCAATTTGAATAGGTTTCCTTTTAATTTGTACAAACGTGCTGCCAGCTTAAACAAATTTGCTTCTAATTAATTTATAGCTTGAACAAATTTGCTTTTAGTTTCAACAAGTTTGCTTATAACTTGAATAGGATTGACTCTTATTTGAATAAATTTGCTACTAATTTAAATAAGTTTGTTTCTAGTGTGAACAAATTTGTTTCTAATGTAAATAGGTGTCCTTTTAATTTGTACAAATGTGCCGCCAGTTTGAAGAAATTTGCTCCTAATTGATTTCTAGTTTGAACAAATTTGCTTTTAGTTTCAATAAGTTTGCTTTTAACGTAAATAGGTTTGACTCTAATTTAAATAAATTTGCTGTTAATTTAAATAAGTTCGTTTCTAGTGTGAACAAATTTGTTTCTAATTTGAATAGGTTTGCTTTTAATTTGTACAAATGCGCTGCCAGTTTGAACAAATTTGCTTCTAGTTGATTTCTAGTTTAAAAAAGTTTGCTTTTAGTTTTAATAAGTTTGCTTTTAACTTAAATAGGTTTGAATCTAATTTAAATACATTTGCTATTAATTTAAATAAGTTTGTTTCTAGTGTGAAGAAATTTGTTTCTAATTTGAATAGGTTTGACTCTAATTTGAATAAATTTGCTATTAATTTAAATAAGTTTGTCTAGTGTGAACAAATTTGTTTCTAATTTGAATAGGTTTCTTTTTAATTTGTACAAACGTGCTGCCAGTTTGAATCAATTTGCTCCTAATTGATTTCTAGTTTGAACAAATTTGCTTTCAGTTTCAATAAGTTTGCTTTTAACTTAAATAGGTTTGACTCTAATTTAAATAAATTTGCTATTAATTTAAATAAGTTCGTTTCTAGTGGGAACAAATTTGTTTCTAGTTTGAATATTTTTGCTTCTAATTTGTACAAATGCGCTGCCAGTTTAAACAAATTTGCTTCAGATTTTGACAAATCTGTAGTAATTAAAAAGTATTACTCAAAACTTAATTTTTTTTCTCCAAATCTAGTGTATAAATCTTAAAATTTCCTGTTAAAATTTGTGTTTCATTTTATTGTCCTATTTTGAAAATTTGAAATTTTTTCTCAGATTTTTGACTTTTACATTAAAATTTTTGAACTGAAATGTTCTAGAGTTTTTCTATAAATTAAATAGGGATTTAAGTCAAAATTCTAAGTAAAATAAAATAGAAATCTCGAGTAAAAAGGGGAAGAGTTCAAAAGACTTATTTATGCAAATAACCCTCTTCTATTTTTTTAAATTGAAATCGTGAAATTTTTGACATTCCTCTTAAAATTTTCAAGGAAAATTTGCATATAATGTATGGCTCTTGTTTCAAATTTGATTTCAGTTTTATATTTGAAATTTGTCTTTAAATTTTTTTCTTTTTTCCCCGGATCAATGTTTGATTACAAACTCTAAAATTTTGTAATTTTTTTTTAATTTTGACTTTATTTTCGATATTTCATCTGTATCCAAATTCGGTTTTAATAAATTCTGGGATTTTGGTTATAATCGTAATCTTCAATTTTAAAAAAATATTCTTCAAAAATTCAAGTTTACTTGACTTACACACATGTTTACAATTCTTCGACTTTTGATCCTTTCAATTTTTTTTCTTGCAAGTTTTTCAGAATTTTGACGTTTTCAATTATCCAAAATAATTTTTTTTACAAATGCTGAAGTTGCTATAAATTTAATCCTAAAATGTCGAGATCTTTCACAAATTTCAGGTTATAAATTTCTCCTCAATTTTGTTTCAGAATTTCCACTTTGTAAAAATTGTGATTTTTCATTTCCCCCTTTTTTAAATACTCTAAATTTTTTTCTAAATTTTTTCTTTTATTTTTTAAAATAGAAAATTCAAAATTTCGACTTCTATTTAAAGTTCGATTTTGTTTTCAAAATGTAGGTATTTTTACTTAAAATTTCGATATTTTACAAATATATCACTTTTTCGAAATGGTCACTTTCAAAATAGTGATTCTTTCAAATTATAATCTTCGAAAATTCATATTCAAAATTTAGTTTTAATGAATTCTAAATTTTTTTGTTCTGAATTTTCAAGTTGAGATTTAAAAGTTTCTTAACAAACTTCGGAATTAACTTTTTTGAAAATTTCAGTCTTCTTCCAGATATTTGTTTTTTTTCAATAATTCGATTATGATTTTTTTAATTTTGACTTTTTTTGAATATGTCAGAGTTTCTTGCAGATCTCGTTCTTTTCTTATCAAAATAGTAACTTCAAAATGTTGACTTTTCTCAAAATTGAACCTTCAAAATTACGACATTTAAAATTTTGAATTTTCAAAATTTTGACTTTAATTTTTGGTGTTTTATTTTTTAATTTTTGATGTTTTATTTTTTAATGTGGATGCCTTAAAATTTAAACTTTTTCACAAAATTTTCTTTATGTAAAATTTACATAAACAAACCGAGTTGCAGACATCGCATTCGACATTTTAAAACGTTGAACTGTTTTTTGGAAATTTCTATCTTTATTTGAAGATTTAGATCCTTTTTGTACTTTTCTACCTTTTTCTTTATTTTTGAAAATTGTAATTTTTGTTTAATTTTACCTTTTTAGGAATTTCGCTTTTTTAAAAATATTTTTTTTTAATTTCGACCTTTTAAAATGATTTCTAGTTTTTTAAAATCTCGTGTTTTTGTCAAAATACACATTTATAATACTTCGAATCCTTCTGAATTGTTACTTTTTCTTTTGCAAATCTGGAGAGAAATTTGTGAAATTTCAGGTTATGAAATTTCTCTTTAATTTTGACCTTTTTCAAAATTTCGATTTTATAACAATTTTGGCTTTTCAACTTCTCCCTTTTTTTGAATATTGTAAACGTTTTCTTTGAATATTTTCTTTTATTTTTCAAAATAGAAAGTTCAAAATTTCAACTTCTTTTAAATTTTAGATTTTTTTTTTAAATTTCGATTTTTCTCTCGCAGAATTTCGATTTTTTACAAATATAACACGTTTTTGAAATGGCGACTTTCAAAAGAGTGGCTCTTTCAAATTACAATTTCCAAGTTTAATTTTCCAAATTTAGTTTTAATAAAATCTAAATTTTTTCTGTTTTGAGTTTTCAATTTTTAATTTAAAAGCTTTTTCTTAAATTTCAGGATTGACTTTTTTGAAAATTTCGCCTTCGTTTCAAAATTTTGATTTTTTTTCAAAAATTCGATTTTGAAAATGCTGTTTTTTTTAATTTCGACTTCTTTCGATTATGTTAAAGTTTCTTAAAAATCTTGTCCTTTTCTTTTCAAAATAGTTACTTCAAAATGTTGACTTTTCTCAAAATTGAGACTTTCAAAATTACGACTTTCAAAATTACGACTGTTAAAATTTTGAATTTTAAAAATTGGAACTTTAATTTTTGATATTTTATTTTTTAATTTGTATATCTTAAAATTTGAATTTTTTCACAAATTTGGTATTTTGCAAAATTTACATGAACAAACCGTGTTACATTTATCGCAATCGACATTTTCAAACGTTGACCTTTTTTTTGAAAATTTTTATCTTTATTTGAATATTTAGATCCTTTTTGTACTTTTCTACCTTTTTTTTTAAAATGTAATTGTTTTTTACTTTTTCTTTTTAGGAATTTCGTTTTGTTAAAAATATTATTTTAACTTCGACATTTTAAAATGATTTCTAATTTTATTTAAAATCACGTGTTTTTGTCAAAATACACCAAACATTTATAATACTTCTAATCCTTTTCAATTCTTACTTTTTTTGAGAATTTAGAGTTTTTTCCTAAAAAGTATTTTCTTAAAAAATGATGGCATTTCAATGAAGTTAATTTTTCAACGAAAAAACCAAAGAGTAGAACCTCGAGAATAAAACCGCATTTAAGAAAAAAAAACATCTATTTTGAAGGAAAATAGCAAAATTTGAAAATAAAATGGACCAGAAAAAAATGAATTTTAACGAAAAAGTCGAAAAATCCAGGAACTTAAAAATCCAGTCAACATTTTTGGAATTTCATATTCTAAAAGATCGAAATTTTTGGAAGAAGAAACCTAAAATAACAAAATTTCCAAAATTTCAGGAAAACGATCGAAATTTCCACGTTTCTAGGATAAAGAAAAAATTTAAAATTTTCCAAGGAAAGTGAATTTTAACAAAAATACAAGAATGGGCAAATTTTGGGAAAGAGTTGACATTTTTGGTTTAATATTTATTTTCTCTTCGACTGCTTAAATCAGAGGGAGACAAGTGCCCCACCATGAGGTCAGAAAATGTCTAATATAAAAATAAATTTCAACAATTTGAAAAACAAGTTGATATTTTCAAAAAATTTGATTAAAAAAAATCTTGAAAACCTTGCAATTTTCTAGGATTTTTTTTACAAAATTCAAGAATTTCCAAAACAACATTTTTTCAAACTTTTTACTTTGTCATCAGAAGATCGACCAAATTTTGAAACAGAGGCAAGTTTTGATAAACAAATTGTTATTTGCAGAAATTCGGATTTTAAAAAAGTTGAAATTTTTGGAATAAATCGAATTTTGAAAAAGGGAAATTTTGAGGAAAAAGGAAACGAAAAATAAATTGATATACAAATCTTGCCCCTTAATACTAAGGCAGAAGAAAAAGACAATTAAAGTTGTTCTAGCGCGTTTCGATAGCCAAGATATCATCTGGTTAAATTGAAATACAATCTTGTCCCTTGAAACAAAGAAAGTATCTCTCTGAAGACGATAGCTTGGCCATCGAAACGCGCTAAAGCCGCCCTTGTTGCGTTTTTTAATCTTTTTTGGTGTCAGAGGACAAGATTTGTATTTTAATTTTTGAGGATAACCAAGGACCAGTCCGTTCCACCACAAAATAAAAATATATATTATCTTCTTCTTGAAGATGATACCTTGGCTATCGAAACGCGTTAGAACAACTTTTGTTGTATTATTTAAAAATTGAAATACAGAATTTGTCCCCTGAAACCAAGAAAGATTAAAAACACAACAAACGTTGCTCTAACGCGTTTCGACAGAGAGATACTACACGTTGTATACGACACTTTGTATCTCTCTGAAGATGACAACTTGGCTGTCGAAGCGCGTTAGAGCAACGTTTGATCTGTTTTTAATCTTTCTTGGTTTCAGGGAACAAGTTCTGTATTTCAATTTTTGAAGACAACCAAGGACCAGTCCGTTCCACCAACTTGTATTATTTAATATACAAATGCCTGCCTATAATCCGGTTTCTAGTTATAAGTTATTTCTATTTTTTCCAACTATTTACTTCTTCAACAATTTATTAATGCTGTAGCTGTCAAGTCTTAACTGTTTAAAGTGTTTTTTTGCAGTTCATCAGCTCTACGAAGCACAGTTGGGTGTGGCTGCTGTTTCTAGCGTTGATCAGGAGCTACTTTATATTTACACTGATTTAATTACATGCCCAAGATACTTCCGAAAATACAACACCAATAAACGCGAGGCGTATGATTAATGATTGGACAAGGGTAACGACATCCACGCCGCAGTTGATGTAAAATGTTGGTAGGCTCCAGGATACCTCATTAATTAGCCAACATTACCAGTCATCGAGCCTTTCTACGATCACGTTTCCGGACACTTGACGCACCTGATCATATTTATTTTAAGCCCAACAGCGTTGCCCTCTCGCATTCATTCATTCATTCTTCCCTTTCGGTTTAGTCGAACCGGCACATCTTAAATATATATAGCAGATAACATCTGGAATTGGGGAACTCATTCATAACTGGAGCGGGATATTCTTGCCAAGAGCTTTGGAATACATAGCAGTTATCTCCGAAATAATTTCGGTTTATGTTGTTTCCCTTTGAGAACAATTGCTTAAGAGCTGCCGCAAATTCTCTTTGATGTGAGTGAAGATTTCTATTTGCATTAATATCGTTCAGCGCAAAAATTTAATGATGAGCCCAATTTAGATCAAATTTACTACGATTTTCGCAAGTAATTTACCCACAACTCAAGCTATAATTAATAATGGAAACGAAAAATAAATATAAAAATTTCACGTAAATAAAACTTTAGATTTAGAGCACCGTCGGCGGTTTGGTAAGTTTCCTTGACCGTTTTTATTCCAATTTATTTCATTAAGCACATATCTGTATCTTATTGTTAGAGGCAACTTAGATCCAATTTCTCCCAAAATGAGTTAAAAATGTTATGTCTATCAGAACAACACCATCTTTAATTTGCTATCTTCAGCATCAAGATGTCTAAAAAAAAACAGCAAATTGAATTTTTCGAAAATGTGAAGTCCCAGATCTGAACTGCGTTGAATGATTTCAAGTTTGTTTATCATAAGAATGAGTTTTATGACTTCACATCTGGAGTACAGATATTTTGTTTAAGCCGAATTCCCATTTAAATTTTTTACCAAAGGGTGTATCCAGGAGTTATTTCGTCAAAGCTTTTAAAAAATAACAACTAACGACTTCAATACGCAATCAAATTACCTAAAAATATTCTCCTAATGATACGGCACTAGGATAAGCTATCAGAGTTCTACAACTTAAGTGACGTCGCGTTTCGCAAGAGTGACGGGGCGTGTTGCATATTCAGTGAAAGGGCATGGGGTAAAGAATAAGATGGCGATAACAAAGCATGTCAAAAATTAATTGGAAAAAAGTGAAGGAAGCAAATGTAATTTTACCGAATCTTTAAAGTATAACCTATTGTCTCTTTACTCCTGCTTTGGCAACTGCACACTCTTTAGTGTACCGCTTGCCTTTAACAATCACTTTTACAATATTTTGCAACTAATTGTTTCAATATTTTTCTCACAATTCGATGACGTTTTGTTTCAAAACACGGTTTTCGTTTCGATCGTTCCCTATCAAAATTTGAGCTGCCCTCACACCCATAATCGTTGAATTGGGAGTGCCTATTGTATCCCCTGAATACTTCGTACGGTTTCCCTTTTGTATTTTGATGTTTTATTTAGAGTGCCCTAAGGACACCTTTGGGACGAAAGGGAATTGACCATGTAAAGCGGTTTGATTTTGGACCCTTCCATATTTGAATAATTTTAACAGATGAAGCAGAAGTTTCCAGTGTGGAAATTTCGACGACGCAAGCTCGAGTTTTACTCTTCATTAATAAAAGATGCATCGCGCGTTATGCTAAAAACTTTGTTTTCTAATTTTTGCACGAGACACGTCAGCTGCAAGCGGTCTTCGTTCTCGTTTCAGTTTAACTCGATATCTCGGTTTTATTGGAGTTTTACTTGGAATATTCACTCGAGTTTGTAGCTTAACTGGGTCAAACAATTGATACCTGCCGTAAAGTATCCGAATTAGCGTAGTTTTATGAAAAAGCGAGTCGCTGGGAAGGAACACAAATCCGAATTACGATGCATTGTCGCAAGGCGAACGTTACCAAAGTTAATAAAAGCCGGAAAGAATGTGATAAAATAAAACTTACCGAATGCATATTTTCCCGGAATTTGCAGTTGCTAGAACTTGCAGCAACTTGCTAAAGCAAGTAAAATCTTTAGTAAACTTTGTTCATATTTCCGTACATTTTTTGTATTTATTATAACAGAAAGGAAATGTAATTACACAAGATTTTTTATTTCAGCTCACCAAGCAAAATGTAACTTATTTTATTAACGACCACAGATGTGCACAAAAAATTATACATGCATATTTTTAAGGTAGTTTATAGGCAGTATTCGCTTTTAATAGATTTAGAACGTCAGTTCTGCGGTGGGTATATCGAGACGTAAGCGCCTGACTGCCACCACTACTCGATTCTTAGCATAGACTCTACGCTTGGATACAATAATATACCTCAAGTCATTTTGCAGTGAATTTTCCGAGCCGACAACACTTTTGCAGTAGATTCCAGCAACGCACGCGGCTTTAGCCGAAGCCATCTAGACGTGCTAGTGGAGTTGCTGTATTGCCATTACTTCAAGATGTTTCCTTAACGTGTGAAATGAAGCATCAAAATTCCGTGAGATGTATAATTTCAGATTGCGATTACGCAAAATGTGTACCGCTAGAAATCCTCCCATTTAACTATTTCATTTACAATATCATTTGACATAATATATTACTATTTTATCAAAATCTACGAAAAGATTTGGATGCCATAAATTAAAATCTGTCACTGCTTTGCTTATACCTTACGTATTAAAAATAGTAAGTTTGAGATTGAATTTCTCGACTCCGGCACCGACACAGATCGTTTAATTTAGTAGGTGCATAGCTACCGATGCTAGTAACATGTGAAATTTAAAAAATATCCACAAAAAAAAAACAGTTGAACGGTTAACTGCCTTAAAACAAGTAAAGTCGATTCATTCTGCAAGCACCACTGCTTGAAAAAAGCAAATTATTCTACGAGCGGGCAAGATATCGCTAGAGAATGCGACAGCTGCGTCACAACTACCTAATGTTTTTACTGTAATCTGAATAAATGTAACAATAAATCAAAATCTCGATAAGCAAGAAAAGTAAAAAAAGGCAAATAATTGAGTAATTCCAACAGATCAGACCAATGATGTAAAATTGCTACAAAAGAGCAACTTGAATTAAATTATCCCTCCCCACCCCTTGCGTCCAGGTAACCAATTATTTACTATGATTTATTAAAGGACTTCAATCCCCTTTTAATAATCTGGTGCAGCACTGAATTTGTGCGCGTTCTATTGTAGGAATTATTGTCGAGATAAAACAATGATTTATTAATGACTAGATCTTAGAACTTCCAGCACACCAGTACAAGTCGTTAAGCTCATTTTCAACTCTAGCGAACGTCCGACTGTAAAATTAAAAGCGAATAGTTCACCCTTAAAGTACAAGTAAATATTAGTAGGTTTCATTATTAAAAAATACGAGACCATCCCCCAACAATTTAATTGAATTTCATGAAAGAGATTCAAAATATTTTCTGAGTTGAAAACAAATATCCTTTCGAACAAAACGGACAAACAAATCGAAAAGGGCGGAAGTTCAATATTTTATGCCAATACCATGTTTCATTTTCATTTGCGGTTAGAAAGAGAAATATATCTTTGTGCAAAACAGAGGAAAAGATTCAATGACATGCAGAGAACTGAATGAGCGCAGGGAAGTTAATCCCGAGTTTGTTTGCGTATTTTCCGACGTTACTTTATTATATTACTTTTTTTTTTTCGACGAAATATTGGTTTATATCGCATTCGGAAATATGTTTTCCCGCGAGACATGGAAATTTATAACTTCGATTTAAAAGCAGCATTTGGCCTAAGTTACGACACGAACATAAACTGAGTTAAACACGTTTACTTGTTTTTTATCATATAAATCGGTAAAACTTTTCCAAGACAATGCTTCTTGCGTTATATTTTTCATTTACTAATTATATATTTTCTAAAAATTTTTACATAAACGGTACCTTAGTCATTATTTCATTAATTCTGATCAGGTATTTGGAAAGTTTAGCCGAGGTAGATCTTTAAAGAATAAAATTTTTTCGACCAGTTAAGAGTTAGTCAATAAACCCCCTAACAGGTCGCATACGATTTGCAACAAACAAGTTGTTTACAACTGCATATGTCAACAAAAGCTTACCTCGTTATTAAATCACCAGATATGCACATTAGGGATGTAATGGAGCTCGTAATCGTAATGGAATCGTAACGGAAACTGTCGGATATCGGAAATAAAAACATATCCGAATCCGTAACAGAAACCGATCTAAATGTTTCGAAAATTTCGGATGTTATTTGAAATAGTTTTTCTAATTCCAGGCGACGACTTTTTTTTTGGTCGATTAATATTATAAGACAAATTTTCTGATATGTCACCCTACCTAACCCACTATTGTCACGATCACTACTTTCTTTAACGAGTTAAATGGAACCATTTTTTTTTATTTCATCATTCCAAAAATTTCGATTATTTTGAAATATTCTCATTTTTAATTTTTTTTTTAATCGCCTAGTATTATGAGACAAACTATCTGATATGTGACCCGACCTAACCCACTATTGTCACGATCACTCCTTTCTTTAACGAGTTAAAAAGATCCATTTTTTTTTATTTCAACATTTTTCAAAACATTTCAATTTTTTTTGAAATTTTCTCATTTTTAATTATTTAATTTTTTTCAATCGACTAATATTATAAGACAAACTATCTGATATGTCACCCGACCTAACCCACTATTGTCACGATCACTACTTTCTTTAACGAGTTAAATGGATCCATTGTTTTTATATCAACATTTTTCCAAAAATTTCGATTTCTTAAAAATTTTCTCCTTTTTAATTATTTAATTTTTTTTAATTTTGGCTTTTTGGAAAGGTACGAATGTTTCTCAAAATTTTGAATTAATTTCAAAACTTCGATTACTTTAATCTTTCTATTAAATTTCGTTCTTTTTGAATATTCGATTTCAAAAGTTTTACATTTTAAAAATCGTCGTTTTGAAAATTTTGACATTCTTCAAACCTGTTCCTTTTCGAGAATTTTAGATTTCTTTGAAAACTACAAACAATTTTTGATAATGTTTTGTTTTTGCAAAATTTGGACTTCTTGTCAAAATTTGGGCCCTATTTAAAATTTTCTACTTTTCCAAAATTTGACCGCTTTTAAAAATTCGACTTATAAATTGTTTCCAAGGTTGCGATTTGGGCTTTCACTCTTTGAAAAATTGTACTTCTAAAAATTTTGATTTTTTTATTTTAACTTTTCTAAAATTTGGCAATTTTTTATTATCGACTTTTCTGAGAATTCCTTTTTTGAACATTTTTTTCTTTTTAAAAATCTTCACTTTTTTGAAAATGTAGTTTTGGAAAGCTGAACTTTTTCAAAAATTTCGACCTTTTTAAATATTCGACTTTCTTAAATTTTCTACTTTTTCAAAATTTCGCTCTATTTTTAAAATTTAAAATATTTAAAAATTATAATTTTTCAAAATTTTGACTACTTTTTTAAATTCCGACAATTTCAAAATTTGGACTTTATTTAAAAATTTCAATTGTATTATTTTATTTTAAATTGCGAAATTTTTTGGTATTTTATATATAATTTCTTGATAACTATCTTAAATTTTTTTTAAAAATTTCGACTTTTTCAAAAAGTCAGCATTTTTTCAAAACTCCAACGTTTTTTGAAAGTATTTTTTTAAAAATTACAAAATTTTCTTCGCAATTTTAATTTTTTTGAAAATTTCTAATTAAAAGATTTTTAATTTTCCAAAATTTAATTTTTCAAAATTTCGACTTTTTTTTCGATATTTAGATTTCTAAAATTTCGGATTTTATTTCAAATTTTAGTAAAAATGTTTTTAAATCTCGACTTGTTTTAAAATTTTGATAATTTTTGAAATGTTAGATTATTTTTTAAAACTAACTTTTTAAACATTTCGAATTTTTGAAAAATTTCCCATTTTCATTCATTTTCAAATTGATTAAAATCTCGACTTTTTAAAAATTTTGATTCTTTTTCAACATTTTAATTTTTTCCCAAAAATCTTAATTTTAATTTTCCATGAAAATTTCAACTTTTTTTTTTAAATTTTACGTTTTTTTTGGAAATTATAATTTCAAAGTTGTATCAAAATTTTATCCTTCTTAAATATTTTCGAGGTTTCCCAAATCTGCGACTATTTTAAGAATTTCTATATTTTTTGAAAGTTTCTACTTCAAAATGTCATTTATTTCTTTCAAAATTTCTACTTGCTATGGAAATTTCGAATTTTTTGAAAATTTTGTCTTATTTTTAAATTTTCAATTATTTTAAGAAAATATCGTTTTCTTTAAAATTTCATTTTTTAAATTTTCAAAACTTTAATTAGTTTTTAAGATTTCGTCTTTTGTCTAAAAATGTTGACCTTTTTTTAAATGTCAAATTTTCAAATTTTCAAATGTTTTAAAATTACCCACATTTTTGAAAATTTGACCGTCAATTTTCAATTTTTTTAAATTAATCGACTATTTGTCAAAATTTAACATGTGTATTTTAAAAAATACTTAAGTGTGCTAAATTGTCAAAAACACGTAGTATACAACTAACTGCTGGATCGTGAAATCAATGTTACATAAACTGAAGGTAAGACGACTTCAAGGTCACGTGCAGTCAAGGTCATCTGAAGTCAAGATGGCAACTGTTCAAGGTCAAGCGAGGTCAAGGTCGCAAACTTTCAAGATTACAGGAGGTCAAGGTCGCATGTGTTAAAGGTCAAGGTCGCACGCGTTCATGATCACACAAGGCCAAGGTCGCATGTGTTCAAGGTCACATAATGTCTAAGTTGCATATGTCCAAGGTCACCCGGGGTCAAGGTCGCGTGTGTAAAGCTCACGCCATATCAAAGTCGCGTGTGTTCAAGGTTACGTGAGGTCAAGGTCACATGCGTTAAAGCTGATCTTATATGAAGGACGTGCATGTTCCCGTTCACTTGAGGTCAAGGTTGTATGTGTTAAAGCTCACGTGATATCAAGCTAGCGTATGTTCAGTTACGCGAGGTCAAGGTCGCATATTTTAAAGCTTGTGTTATATCAAGGTCGTGCAAGTTTAAGGTCACATGAGGTGAAGGTCGTATGTGTTAAACGTCAAGGTCGCACGCGTCCATGGTCACATAAGGTCAAGGTCGCATGTGTTCAAGGTCACATAATGTCAAAGTTGCACATGTCCAAGGTCATCCGGAGTCAAAGCCGCGTGTGTTAAAGCTCACCTTATATCAAGGTCGCGCGGATTCAAGGTCACGTGAGGTCGCATGTGTTAAAGCTCACGTTATACAAGGTCGTGCATGTTCAATTCACGTGAGGTCAAGGTCGTATGTGTTAAAGCTCACGTGATATCAAGGTAGCGTATGTTCAAAGTTACGCGAGGTCAAGGTCGCATATTTTAAAGCTTGCGTTATATCAAGTTCGTGCAAGTTAAGGTCGCACGCGTCCACGGTCACATAAGGTCAGGGTCGCATGTGTTCAAGGTCACATTATGTCAAAGTTGCACATGTTCAAGGTCATCTGGAGTCAAAGTCGCGTGTGTTAAAGCTCACCTTATATCAAGGTCGCGCGGATTCAAGGTCACGTGAGGTCGCATGTGTTAAAGCTCACGTTATACAAGATCGTGCATGTTCAATTCACGTGAGGTCAAGATCGTATGTGTTAAAGCTCATTTGATACCAACGTAGCGCATGTTCAAAGCCACGCGAGGTCAAGGTCGCATATTTTAAAGCTCACGTTATATCAAGGTCGTGCATGTTAAGGTCACATGAGGTCAAGGTCACATTAGGTCAAGATCGTATGTGTTAAAGCTCACCTGATATCAAGATCGCGCGTGTTCAAGGTCATACAAGGTCAAGGTTTCATGTGTTCAAGGTCACGTTAGCTTAAATTTACGTAAGTTCAAGACCGCGTGACTCAAGGTCATTTCAATTCAAGGTCACACTAACTTAAAGTCGCGTAAGTCAACGTCGCTTGATTTAAAGGTTGTAGAACTCAATGTCCAGAGATGAAGATCACATGAGTTTAAGCTTACGTGGCCTTGAGCTCATGTGGGTTCAAGGTCACACCTCTTGGGAACTCAAGGTAAAAATAAGATAGCGTGAAGCAAACAGTTCTCCGAAATTTCGAAAAAAAGGGGAAATTTCCAGTAAGAGTTGAAATGTTGGATTTACAATCGAAGTTTTGTGGAAGAAACAAAAAAGTACAAATTTTGGAAAAAACCTGGATATTTATTTTAAAAAGATTCTCGATATTTTGGGTCAAATTCCAAGAAATTAAAGTTGACGGTTCGAAAAACAAAAAATTAGGATGTTTCGTAACTGCACTGTTTTTTTTTTGTGATGATTTATGTTGAAATTGTTGAAATAAACGAATGAATAATCAATACCTTTTTAATAAATATTTCCTAAACGAAACGCGATATGAGAACAAGTTTTTTTTTATTTTATGTTTAGAATTATACTTTACATTTGACACTTAGTTGTGGCTGTCCAGCTTCCAAACATCTTGTTTAGTCGAAATGAATTCAAAGTCGAAAAATTATAGCAAAAGTGTAAATTCAAAATTTCGAGAACAAACGGTTTGTAAAAACGCTAGAAATTTATTAAACGAACCGTAATTTTCAATGTTCTCAAAATTTAAATAAAAGGTAAAAAATTATGAAAAAATGGAAATTTGCTGCCACCATAAATTATAAATATAAATGAAATAAAAAATGACTCCCCAAAAAATTGCGTTTCAAGTTAAAATTTGGGGAAAGAAGGCAAAATTTTAAAAGATTGAAGTTTCAAAAATAGTTCCAATATCTAGAGATCGTCAAACTTTCAAGTTTACATCGAATTTTTGCAAACAAAAAAGGCGAGGTTAAACTGTTTTAGGAAAAAGACCAAAACCCTGGAAAACTTTAGTTCATGTTTATTTTAAGAAGAAAATCGATGTTTCCATATTAAAATCAAAATTTCTATCAGAAAAATTGAGCTGTTTTCAAAAAAAATTCCAAATTACATGGATTAAAAGTTGGAATTTATAAACTGAAATTTAAGCATCATTTTCATATTTCCAACTTCAAAAATAAGGAACTTTCATACACATTTTTATCCCCCATTTAGCACCCTTGCAATAGGAATTTTTAAAAATCCTTTCTTGGTGCTCACCTACTCTCTGCTTCTAAACCGATCGGTTTAGGCTATAGGTTGTGTGTCAGTGTTTAGTTTTATTAAGTAGATATACATAATCTGAAGACCTTTTTTGATTTACAAAAATAGCCTTTTTTGATGTAAATTTTTAGCATACTTCAACGTTTTGGTGTTTGCAATGACAAGACAAATTATCGATAATTTGCTTTAACAAAAATAGTTTAAAGATATCTGCAACAGAAATAATATTTGAAGTTATCGGATAATCGAAATAATTTCATATCCGTATCCGTAACCGAAACCGATATAATACTCAAAATATATCCATATCCGTATCCAGATCCGAAATATCATAACTCTAACAACCTTAATACACACACACAAATATCGCGAGCAACAAATTTTTACTTATCGTCATACAATTACTTGTAGGTCCAAACCTCTGAAACTAATATGAAAATAGTTACATTTATTTGGCTTCTTTTATTAACTGGTGCGACTAAAAATAAAACTGATATAATTTTAATTTCATGTTAGACATTAATTTTCTCAGAAATGTAGTTACAATATTTTGAATAAAAAAAGCTTGCCACATAAAAGTTTAAAACAAGATCCATTTTTATATAGCAAAGTTGATAAATAAATAATTAACGTTGGACTTTATAAAACTAGACTTCAGTGGCATAAAATCACAGAAAAACCCCAGGAGTCCGAGTATTACCTTCCCAATCTTAATTGAATGAATTCCGAGCATCTTTTTCCTTAGGTCTTATTGTCTCTGGGAGGCTGAAAGAAAGCGGTTCCTTTTTAAGGCATTCCGCTTTCTAATCAATATGTTGCCATAGCCTTAACGAGCCACTCCATCCTAGTTAAGCTGTATAGGTCTTAAGACATAAGGACGAGATACGGTTAGCAGAGCACAAAATTGCTCCTTTTGCTAATGTGGGTTAAAGCGGAAGTTCCACCGGGGATTTTCCAACAAACCAGCTGCCGAGCTCCCTTATACCATTCCAATATTGTCTAACGTGTTCTGTATTGAAATAAGAAGGTTCTTCCTACAATTTACACGCAGTTACACAAAATTGAAAAATAGATTTTAAGGTTCGGTTATCCTCCGGAGAATACAACCCATTATTAAAGTAAATTTTATAAGCTTCAACGTAATTTCGACATTTTTTAGAAAATTTCTAGTTTTTGAAAACTGTCCCTTTTTCGTCGTGATTAAAACCAAAATTTAAAAATAATAGTCCTTTTCGTGTCATCGTTTATGAAATATACGATTGATAACATCCCAAAAATAGAAAATAAAACGAACTGTTTTGTTGACCAATTCAGCAAGTTACAAAAGAAAATAAGCTTAATCATCATTAGGTCGGAAAATCCAAAATGCTTATAAAACCTGCAGGAGACAATTTACATGGCAGTTAAGCGCTTTTATCCTTCAAAGTAAAAAAAACTTGGTCGCATTGTGTCCCATTACAAAGAAAGGGAAGTTAACAACAGCTTTGAGATTTATATTTCATTCAGGAGCTTTCCTTGTATCTAAAGCAGCATCTGCCTGAGTGATAACGCAGGCTCAATTTCCATATTATTTGGATTCCCAATATATTCCAAGGAGGACATTATTATACTCCAGGCAAACAAATTTAGGGGCCACATATTGCATCGGGGAGACACGAAAAGGGCCACCGCTTGGAATAGAGGTTGACTTTCGGTATAATTGCTAGTTTTTATTACGTTGTGCCGTCTCTTTATTAGTCTTCTAGTTCGCATTTACATCTTCACGTTTGCATGTAAATGGCATTTTAATAATTTTTATATTTTCTTCCATTCTCCTTAAGTGGGGAAATCCTGCGCTTTTCCTTATCCATTTCCAATTGTAAAAAAATAAGAATTCCTGATTAACAACCTTTTATCAGCTTTGAAGCTGTTTGTTTCAGTGGTTGCTGATTTCGGAAGGATAATAATACATTGCCCTTCTAAAAAATTTGCATGGATATCTTTATTAGTAAATCGTATTTGTTATCAAATATGTCGAAAAGTGATAATTGAGAGTTATTTCTCCCTAAGAATCAGTCGCCGTCCGTTTGTCATTTGGTCCCCAGCATCTCGCGTATATTGCAGTCCTTCTTATAGGACTGTAAAAAAGGTGGGGAGAGGACGCAACTACTGCAAGATGGTGAGATATTTTGCCGGTTTCCCTGCATTTCTCGAATCTCGACAACCTAAGGCGTATAACGATAGCCTTCGAGTCGAAACATAACTTTGCTTAGCGGGTAATTCGGAGCCTGATTGTTAAATCGAACAAAACCTATTAATCACAACTAACAACAATTTGTGAACAGATACAAATACAACTTGTTTTATTTGTTTGGAGAATGTAATCCTAATACTGATTTATCCTTGGCAACCTTTGAAATACACTGTTATCCTTGTAAGGGTTCAATTTCGTAAAATGTTCTCTTAGTAGATCCTTGCCTACAAGCTGGTAAACTCCAAAATCAAAGAGATTTTCTCAAGCGGAAATGGTTGGAAATAATCATGCACCAGAATTTTCGGTTCAGATTTATTTATTGGTCTGAGCTTCAAACTATTCGCTCGTAATCCATTTTGCATCGACGCTGGAAACCAAATAGACCATGGCGCCTTGCTATCGTGCGTTATAAGTGGATTAACAAGTTGAAGTAAAATCGGGGTGCTAGAGAGCAAGCCCTAGGGCAATTCAACTGCTGTGGGTGAAGCACAAATAGGGGAAGTTTGCATAATAGTTACATAAATTTATCTGGGAAATCAGCATGTGGTTCGGTTAACCTTTCAAAGATTCGAAATTAACATGCCGTATTGGCAGCTTCGGTAATTCGTCTCGTTCCTATAATTCAGCCACTGAAACGAACGCATTCGATTTACAAGAATTTAGGGTGTTTTTTAGCCGCACCCCTGCATTTAATAGAGATAAATTAAACATCTGAAGCTGAAGGACTAATAGCGTTTAATAGCTTAATTCTTGCGCTCGCGACAAATAATTAAAGCGGTATTAGAACCAAAAACGAAAATACTACCCCGCTTGCATTCTCAATTTAAATGCTAAAGAGTTATTTTTAGCGAATTAATTAGAAGTTTACGACGAATGTAAATAGCAGACGGCAGTTTCGTATTATAAGGTGGGATATTAGATAAAGAAATTGGGAATATTTCGTTTTGTCGGATTGGAAAATTAATTTTCTTTTGTACTGATTCCTCAGGCGTCATCTGCCTTCTGTGAATCCCCCTAAGCTTCATTGTCGAAAATCTTGCTTATTTAACAAGGTGGTTGGTGCTAATCAATATTTTTGATGCATAATAATTCCCTATTGTGAGTGAATTTGCATGAGGAATTCGATTTGCGAAATCTACATTTTAAATTCGGATAAAGACGGAGATAAAATTACTAATCTGTTGAGACGAATTCAGTTTACTAAGACTAATTTTATTGCCACATATTTTACAACGTAGAATATGTGATAGATAATGTATGGATTCCGAAAATTTGTAAATAAAGATAGAAACATAAAATATACGTATTACTTACGAAGGTAAATGGCTTCGCTGATAATTCAGATAAAGTAATGTCATCACATTTAGCAATAATTCAGTTGTGTAGAAAACCTTCGATACAACAATTTATTTTATCTGTTGACAGCATATAATTGAAAAATCAACTTATCTAAATTTTGACATTCAATTTCACCTCTTTAGGGGCTCAATTTCAATTTTTTTTTGTCGTTGGATTCATAAAGCTTTCAAATTCGAATACAAGTCAACGGTAAAGTAACAGATCTATTGAGGCAACTTAGTTTACTCGAACTCTGAATTTACCTCTGAATTTACGTAATATTTTATAGACCAGACCAGGGGCGCCATGTAGTTACTTAGAAGCAATACAATATTAGTAGCTTTCAGTAATCACCTTAGCATATTACGTATTACATCAAATTAAAAAAAAATATTTAAGATACAATTTATCGGTAGTAATTGTGGCAAAAAAGTAATTATTCAATTGCAAATATGGCCCCTGCAAATGCCGATAATTGTGTACTCTAACCCCCAAAACTTGTTCATTGTTTCGCTATCAATCACCGCAGGCACCCTCTTGCATTTTATTACACAAACCGATCGATTTCATTAATCAAAGTCTTTGTTTTTGGTAATTCAATTTCGCTTCCTTTTGTTTGAAGGGGTGCAGGAGGAATGTCATCGCTGCAGACCACTAACTTTTACCGATTGGGTCGTGTCGCACTCGTGGTGGTTTAATTTGCACGAAATTGATTAAAATTACCGTCATGGTGAATGGTATTACAGACTTCGAGAACGATAATAATTTATAATTCTCAACTAATATTCTTTTATTCCAAAAATAGGTAGTACTTTCACTCTACAACTTTTTCGAAAATTATTGGAAGGAGTATTTCGGTTTCTGGTTCAATGATTTTCCGAATTGCAGCGTATTTCAAATGAAACAGGTAAATCTCTAAAATAAAATATATTAATACATATCAATCATCTAAATGAACCCAGTTCTTCAGTTGAAACAGAGTTTCTTAGTTGAAACATAGGTTATTAGTTTAACCGCTGTTTCTTACTTGAAATATAGATCTTAATTGAAACACAGTTTCTCAGTTGCAACACGGTTTCTTAATTGATACACAATTTCTTTGCTGAAACACAGTTTCTTTGTTAAAGCACAGTTTCTTAATTGAAAGAAAGTTTCTTAGGTGAATTAAGTTTCTTGGTTTAAATATAGCTTATTAGTTTAAACATAGTTTCTTAATTGATACAGAGTTTCTTCGCTGAAACCAAATTTCTTAATTGAAATACAGTTTCTCAGTTGAAACATAGTTTCTTAATTAAAACAGGGTTTCTTGATTGAAACACAGATTCTTAGTTAAATTAAGTTTCTTAGTTAAAACGCAGCTTATTAGTTTAAACGAAGTTTTTTATTTGAAACACAGTTTCTTAATTGAAACACAGTTTCTTAATTGAAACACAGTTTCTTAATCGAAACACAGTTTCTTAATTGAAACACAGTTTCTTAATTGAACGACAGATTTTTAATTGAAACACAGTTTCCTAATTGGAACACAATTTATTAGTTGGAACACGGTGCTTTAATCGATACACATTTTCTTTGTGGAAACACAGTCTCTTAGTTAAAACACGGTTTCTTAAGTTTCTTTGTTGAAACACAGTATCTTGGTTGAAACACAGATTCTCAGTTGAATTAAATTTCTTAGCTAAAACACAGTTTATTAGTTTAAACGCAGTTTCTGAGTTAAAGCACAGTTTCTTAAGTGAAACACAATTTATTAGTTGAAACACGGTTTCTTAATTGATACACAGTTTCTTCGCGAAAACACAGTTTCTTAGTTGGAACACGGTTTCTAAGTTAAAACACGGTTTCTAAATTAATGCGCTGTTTCTCTCTTAAAACACAGTTTCTTAATTAAAACACAGATTCTTAGGTAAATTAGACGTCTTAATTAAAATACGCCTTATTATTTCGAATACAGATTTTTACATGTAAGACAGTTGAAAGGCAGTTTCTTGGTTGAAACACAGTTTCTTAATTGAAACACAATTTATTACTTAAAACACAGTTTCTTGATTGGTACACTGTTTCTTTTTGGAAACACAGTTTCTTAGTTGAAGCCCAATTTATTAATTAAAACACGGTTTCTCAGTTAAAGCACGCTTTCTTAGTTAAAACACGGTTTCTTAATTAATACACAGTTTCTTTGTTGAAACGCAGTTTCTTAATTGAAACACAGTTATTTGGGTTAATTAAAATTTCTAATTGAAATACCCCTTATTATTTCGAATACAGATTTTTACGTGTAAGACAGTTTCTTAATTAAAAGAAAGTTTCTTAGTTGAAACACAGTTTCTTAATTGGTACACTGTTTCTTTATGGAAACACAGATTCTTAGTTGAAGCATGATTTATTAATTGAAACACGCTTTCTTAGTTGAAACACGGTTTCTTAATTGATACACAGTTTCTTTGTTGAAACGGAGTTTCTTAACTGAAAGACAGTTATTTGGGTGAATTAAAATTTCTAATTGAAATACGCCTTATTATTTCAAATACAGTTTGTTTACTTGTAACACAGTTTTCTAACTGAAAGACCGTTTCTTAGTTGAAACACAGTTTTCTAATTGAAACACAATTTATTAGTTGAAATATGGTATTCTTTTAATATACAGTTTATTTGTGGAAACATGGTTTCTTAGTTGCAACACGGTTTATTAGTTGAAACACGGTTACCTAATTGATACATAATTTCTTTGTGGAAACATGGTTTCTTAGCTGAAACACGATTTCTTAGTTAAAACACGGTTTCTTAATTGATACACAGTTACTTTGTTGAACACAGTTTCTTAATTGAAACACAGTTTCTTAGGTAAATTAAAATTCTTAATTGAAATGCGCCTTATTTTTGAAAGACAGTTTTTTACTTAAAACACAATTTCTTAGTTGAAAGACAGTTTCTTTGTTGAAACACAGTTTCTTAATTGAAAGACAATTTCTAAGGTAAATTAAGTTCCTTCGTTAAAATACAAGCTTATTAGTTTAAACATAATTTCCCAATTAATACAGAGTTTCTTCGTTGAAACACAGTTTCTTAATTGAAATACAGTTTCTTAGTTGAAACAGAGTTTCTTGGTTAAAACATGATTTCTTGATTGAAACACAGATTCTAAGTTAAGTTAAATTTCTTAGTTGAAACACAGTCCTATTAGTTCAAACATAGTTTTTTAATTAAACCACATTTTCTTAATTGAAACACAATTTATTAGTTGAAACACGGTTTTTTAATTGCTATACAGTTTCCTTTCACGGTTTTTTAGTTGAAACATGGTTTCTTAAGTTATACGCAGTTTCTTTGTTGAACCACGGTATCTTGGTTAAAACACAGATTCTTAATTGAATTAAATTTCTTAGTTGAAACACAGTTTATCAGTTTCTCTCTGAAGATGACAGCTTGGCTGTCGAAACGCGTTAGAGCAACCTTTGTTGTGTTTTTTAATTTTTCTTGGTTTCAGGGGACAAGTTCTGTGTTTCAACAGTTTATTAGTTTAAACGTTAAAACACACTTTCTAAAGTGAAATACATATTATTAGTTGAAACACGGTTTCTTAATTGTTACACAGTTTCTTTGTGAAAGGTGAACTTCCTAATTGAAATACGCCTTATTATTTTAAATGCAGATTTTTACTTGTTACTCAGTTTCCTAATTGAAAGACAGTTCCTTAGTTCCTCAGTTTTTTAATTAAAACACAATTTATTAGTTAAAACGCGGTTTCTTGATTGGTACACAGTTTCTTCATAGAAACACGGTTTGTTAGCTGAAACATGATTTAGTACAGGATATACTTCTTCCGGGATTGGACCGTGTCACAGAACTACTAAAAGTGTTCGACGTTTCGCCCACCATCGTAGGGGGCTTCTTCAGGAACAAAGAAAGAAAAATAGATGAAATGAGGGACTATGCAAAAAAGAAAAATAAAAATAAAAGGCCAATTTCAAAGCATCAGAGCACGGTAACTCAGTATGTCCACCATACCAGAGGCGAAACTCTTCTGAGTTTCGCCTCTGGTATGGTGGACATACTGAGTTACCGTGCTCTTCTGCCTAAATTTTCTTTTGTACAAAGTTTCAATTCAGAAGAGTTTCGCCTCTGGTATGGTGGACATACTGAGTTACCGTGCTCTTCTGTCTAAACTTTCTTATCCTTTGTACCAATTTTCAATTCAGAAGAGTTTCGCCTCTGGTATGGTGGACATACTGAGTTACCGTGCTCTGATGCTTTGAAATTGGCCTTTTATTTTTATTTTTCTTTTTTGCATAGTCCCTCATTTCATCTATTTTTCTTTCTTTGTTCCTGAAGAAGCCCCCTACGATGGTGGGCGAAACGTCGAACACTTTTAGTAGTTCTGTGACACGGTCCAATCCCGGAAGAAGTATATCCTGTACTGACTCTGGCCGTGGAAGCCTTCGTTATCTGAAACATGATTTATTAATTGAAACACGGCTTCTTAATTGATACACACTTTCTTTGTGGAAACACGCTTTCTTAGTTGAAGCACGTTTACTTTGTTAAAACACGGTTCCTTAATTGCTACTTAGTTTCTTTGTTGAAACGCAGTTTCTTAATTAAAACACAGTTTTTTAGGTGAATTAGACTTTCTAATTGAAATACGCCCTATTATTTCAAATACAAATTTTTTACTGGTTTCCAGTTTACCAATTTCCTAATTTAAAGACAGTTTCTTAGTTGAAACACAGTTTCTTAATTAAAACACAATTTATTAGTTGAAACATGCTCTCTTATTGATACACAGTTTCTTTATGAAAAACGGTTTATTAGTTGAAACGCGGTTTCTTAATTGACACAAAGTTTCTTTGTGGAATCGTGGTTTCTTAGCTGCAACACGGTTTCTTTATTGAAGCACAGTTTCTTTGTTGAAACACAGTTTCTTAGTTGAAACACAATTTCTTAGGTGAATTAAACACAGTTTTTTACTTTAAGCACAATTTCTTAATTAAAAGGCAGTTTCTTGGTTGAAACACAGTTTCTTGGTTGAAACACAGTTTCTTGGTTGAAACACAGTTTATTGGTTGAAACACAGTTTCTTGGTTAAAACACAGTTTCTTGGTTGAAACACAGTTTCTTAATTGAAACACAGTTTCTTAATTGAAACATAGTTTCTAAGTTGATTTAGATTTCTTAATTGAAACATAGTTTCTAAGTTGATTTAGATTTCTTAATTGAAACACAGCTTATTAGTTTAAACACAGTTTCTTAGTTGAACTACAGTTACTTAGCTTCCAAAGGGAAAATAGTTTCTAAACTGAATCAAATATGCAATTTTGATGTACCACCAAATTAAAAAATAGAAAAAAGTGTTTAAGGAGCAGAAGTCCTTCGATTGAATTGTGTTATATTTCCTGAAATCCTGCTTAGGTTATTTTGGCTTCCTCACGCTTCTTGGATTGGGGTCAGCTACGATGGCATTCAATTTCCAATTTTCTTATTGTAGATCCCCTAAACTTCCTCATGCATAATCAGCTTTTTTTCAGTTGCTGGTTATCATTTTAAAATGACACTCGTTGCAGCCAAAAGCTCGTTCAGGCAGATTTTGAAATCATACAACTTCAATTGTAAGCATGTTTATTATTAGTAACAATCGGAGGTGGATTCATTGGTTGGAAACGATGAAACCCAGTAGCTAAAATGTATTTGATGGTGATATAAATTTGGACGTTGCCGAATTGTTAACAAAATAAGCTTCGCTTATAGCTTGGCAATAAAAGCCATAATTACATGGGTCATAAATTTCGTCTTAAATCTGCTGTAACTTGAAAGATAACATTGTTTGCTATGCAGTTGCCCCATTCCAAGATATGTTGCAATTTTTATTATCTGTCTCGTTTTTGTAAAACATCCTCTGGACTGGAAGTAATATACGTTTTCTACATCACAACAGTAATATACGACAAAAAAAAATTCCTTAAAAATATTAACTAGTCTAAATTATCCCATTTAATAGACATCTATTTGAGAACTCCTCATCTGCTGGACAAATTTGAGTTGGCCATATTTTGTCCTTCATAAAAAATTGGCCATATTTTATCCCTCATATAAAATTGATCATATTAAGTCCTTCATATAAAAGATTATGTTTTGCAGGAAAAAATGGTTTCATTTATCTAAAAATGTTTGCCAGTTCCTTGTTCAGTTTCGAAGCTTTTCTTCATTCTAGAGCTTGCGATTTGTTGAGAAACTTTTGTCCGCCAGCTAACAAACTTTCATTCATTCAGATGGTTTTGTCTTTAAGCTAAAAAACTGTTGAGAACTTAGAAGCAAAAATGTCCAGTTTGAAAAATAGTTTCTCAGTACAAGGACTAAAAAATTTTATGTGAGCAGTACACAACACTCTTGAATTAAAACTAGCCCTAATTTACAGGATAACATGTTTTAGATAGAAAAACAGTTTTGTAGCTCAAGAACGAGAATCTTCCGAGTGAAAGACAATGTCAGACAATGCGAGTCAATTTTTCAGCTTAGACACACTCTTACCCATTTTTTAGTTTTTTAGATCAAGAAGACAAACTTCCCTAATGAAACGTCCCTAATGAGCACAATACATAAAGCTCTCTAATCGAAACCAGAAAGAACTTCGAGACCGTTTTAAGTAACGGTTTTTATCCCTCTAAGGAGGAATAAAAATCTCTTGCCTAAAAGATGGTTTTTCATATCAAAGACAAAACTCTCCTGAATGAACTACAGGGCCAAATTCAAAAAGCTTTTGAATCAAAATCAGTTTTCGAGGGATGAAAAGTTCCTCAATGATAAAAACATGTTACGATTTTAAAGGTCGTCAAGAAAATAGTACCAACCAGAAATCTCTTAGTGCGCTGTTCTTGTTGCCAATCGGTCATCCATTTGGTATAACCACAATGTGTGTCACGGATTTCTGTGGCGTCTGGCCATAAATCATGGTCCCATTTTGCTTTTGTAGTTAGTGCTATCGTTTGACACCCAAGTCCAGCCCATACAATTTGGAACATATGTGCTTCCCACATTCAACGGAGCCGCACATCATCAAAGGTAGAGGAAGTGTTTTTTAGTCTTTGCTGATCTATGAATCATTTAAACAGTTTAATCTGGTGTCATCGGATGTTATTTGCATTTTTCGAAATGTTGTTTCAGTTGAATATGATAATTTGAATTTGTTATTTATTTTTTAAAGATTACAGGATTTTGCTTTTATAAAAAGAATAATTCAAACTGCATAAAATGCCAACGAAATTTTCATGATAAGCGAAATAACTCAACTATTTGATCCATTCTCTGTTTTTAATTTTGATTATGCAAAACGCTGTGGAATGTTTTTCAGAAGATAATTTAATATTATTTGTTCGGAATTTTATTTGCTTAGATTTGAAAATACACAATCCACGGAATAATTTTTCCTAGTCATAAATTCGTTACGATAGAAATAAATTTGAAATGCTCTCCATTAAATACCAGACACATTTATGTTCCATAAGTTACTGCATTTGAATAAACCTCATTTTAAAGCTAAAGAACCCTCAGCTAAACCCCCGATGTTTATCTTAAATAACACGAAAGCTATTCTTTTCATTTCAGTAAATTTGTGTTATTGGATTTTCCACGAAGTGAAAAGTGTAATTTCCCGGTAGCAGCTAATACATCAAACATTATAAATATTTGAAGTTTGCGCTCCACGTTCTCTCCCCGAAGCGATATATTCTTTTACAACCGAATAAGCGTATGACAACATCTTAAATCAAAAATGAATTTAAGTGCGAAATTCACAATTTCGCCCCCGAATGTAAATCAGCCATTTCGAATAGCTTCCGCCCCATTGACATGAAAAGCTACCCTTTGTATATTAAAGGTTAGAAAAAAACAAGATTTTTATAGATCAGTTGCCACACACGTCACTGGCGTCATATCAGCTGTTCACGAGCTTTTCCTGAGTATCAAAATTTGACCTGAATTTGGGACAACGCAACGGAATTTTAAACAGGGTGGAGTGTGGAGCATTTAAAATGAAATGAATAAGACAACCGGTTGAATTTATAATTAGAAAGTTTCGAGGCACGTTAAAAATTACCTTAAAGCTCGAGGCTTTGGCGGTATAACTATATTAAACTAAAGTTTTAGCACGTACCCTCGAAGATTACTCGGGAAAATAAAAACAAGTGGTGCTTTGGAGCTGACAGGAACAAAAATTTACGTACAAATATTTGCTTTAATTTCCACACTTAGTTTACAGCTCTTTGGCTTGCTTATCGAGGAAAGAAAACAAAAATCTCTCTTTGAAACTTAGACAAACACCGTTTGATATTCTCGGTGCTAATGTTTCTTTCATCTTATGGAAGAGTGCACGAAACCGTTTTAAAACAAACTGCAAGACCTTACAAAGCATCGTCCAGGTTTAATGTGTCAATTAAAAATGAAATTCGGGTATTATATGCTTGCAAAGGTGATAATGATCAAAATTCAGACAAGGCGGGAGCTTCGATTTATTTATTTTTATTCGGTAACGCTATGAAAGGCTCATTTTAGAGTACAAGATTTTAAGCTTTAGCACCTCGCCCACTAACAGTTATTTGAGATTGTTAGGTTATTAAGATTACAAAAATTATGGATATCGATTCATTTCTTTCGTAACATAAACTTTCAATTCTACGTGGTTATTAAAGAGCTTTCAAAGCATTTCGAGCCCCATTATAAATGTTATAGTTTATTTATAATATATCAACTCCTTGCTTATAATTCAATATCTTTATGATATTCGTTGGAAATCTTGGTCAGCTTGTAGGACGATACTGTTATAGATTTACCACTCTTGGCAAGCCCATATAATCGGGGAATATAAATGCACGGCTGTTAGAGCCGCATACCATCAAAGGTTTGTGATTATTTTTCATTCAGTCGTGAGCTTGACGGTCATGTTCTCGTTATTTTTAGGCTCCTAGAAATTTCGAGGGAGCCTTAATATTAGCTCTCTTGCAAACTTCAAAGCTCTGTTTTTCGTGCTGTGTTTTATCAGCGGAGTTTTATATGGAGTTGATTCCAGTCTGGGGGATTCGCTGCATTTTTGTTCCAGAGGGTTTCCGAACGCAGGACAATTTTTCAGCTAAGGAACAAAAATCTCTCGAATGAAATACAGTTTTTCAGTTAACATGAAAAAAGCTTCTGGGTAATTTTTTGATATAATGACACTTCCCCGGCTCGAAACAGTCTAAATTATTTAGCAGATTTGGATTACTTTTGCTAAACTTGAGGTTGATTATTTTCGATTGCTAACTTTGTCATTTAAGGTCTCTGCTTATTATGATACTACATTTAGGGCACGGAAGACTTCGAATTCAATTCAAGTTGTGATAGATGATGCCGTACGATTAAAAAATCATATGTCACTCTTGTAATCTCAATCATCGCAGCGCTGGTAGCGGTTAAAATTAGAAAGAACTAAGCTCCACCCATCATAAAATGTCATATGCACAAAATTGATAGTCATATGACATATTAAACTTCCCACGCACGCTATGAGGTAATATTTCGGGATGGTTTCCAAATGTGTTCCCTATACGTAACGCTGAAGGCCCGTGCAGATATCAATGTGCGACACGTGCATGGAGATTTCCTCGTCGTTATATCCCTCGTGTTTTTATTTGGTCAGCGGACATCCAGCATCCGGTCGTATGTAGAAATATTCTAGTTTCTCCAAAACGATATGTTGAATGGACTTCCCGAGAGATCTGCCAGGAAGGTGACTGAACTTATTACATCTGCACACGTTTTAAATAGATGAAACGTAGATATAATTTCATTGATGGACAAAGCGGATACTTTTAGAAAATTTTGATTTGTAGTTGTTACTAATCAATGAGAGATGGTCATCTACTACTTCCAATTGAGAGAATATTTCTGAAATATCTTATCGTCTTCAGCTGGGTGTTCCGGAAACGCTAATTGATTATTAAAACAGTCAAAATGCCGTCTCTTTTAATACAGAGCTCTGCTTAATTTATCATCATTGTTTAAGGTAGTACGGAGCCTAATTAATGGCCCTTTATGATTATAAAGCACCAACGCACCATCCAGTAAATTTAATTAAAAATGCCTCCAATCTCCTTTTACTCGATTTATGTTCCGCGCTTAAGAAAGCATCTTAAATTTCATAAATTGAGCCTGGAATCCAACGCGCACTCGTCCAATGCATACCTCACCTGATAACAATGGTCGTATTCTTACCGGAAACAAAATTGGAAAATTAGCTCTAACAGCAGCTAAAGAAGGATTAGAGTGTTTTAAAAGCATTCGGCGTGTTCGGAGTGAGTCCCCTGGGGCGGTTTTTCTCGTTTGCGGATAAAGATCTTTCAGGGTAGACAACTGCATCATTAGTAGATCCTGATTAAGATTTGTGATCACGCAAGAGGGGAGGATAAATTAGCCCTAGCAGCAGTTTTCGCTGCATCCTCATAACTAGGATGGATTCGACTTCGAGACAAAAAATTAAATCGATAGATTTGGCTAATTTACATCTAGTTATAGGGACGCAGGTTTCTGGAGTGCAGTAAATCAATTAACGCCTTATTACGTTAATAAAAGCGTACTTAACACGAGGATAAATTGGTAAGGTCAAGTGGTGACTCAGTAGACGTAAAACACCAGGAATTTGTTAATGACGACCGACACTTTGATTATGATAAAGGACGTGTAGATCACTAAGAGGTGGAGTAGACAGGATGATAAACTTCCATATTTAATGGCATAATGGTGGTCGTTTTATTAAGAAAAGTGTAATTTCGTCCCTCACATGTTGGGAATGAGAATCAGTAATTCTGAAAGCTTGAAGTGTGTTTTATGTTAAATGTCTTCATTACACTAAACCATAAACCTTAGTAGACTGGTCTATGGCTTATATCTGAAGAATTCCAACTAAAAACTCGTTTAGAAAATGTAAAGTATTCCACTCTTTTAATAAGCGCCTGGAGTGATAATAAATTACGATCCAATTAAAGGCTCCAAAATAGAAGTCTCCTTGCTTAATATAAGAATGGAAGAAGGAAAATATTCCACATTCCATCTCATTCGAGATATTTGCGATTAATGTTGGGGTACCTCAGGGGTCTGTTATATCCCCTACTCTGCTTGTGTTACACATAAACGATCTCTCGCTGGTGATCGTAGCCTGGTGTCATACTTTTTCTCCGACAAACCATCATCCGTCGCTGCTTGTCATTTGAGATCCAGTTTTCTCGGTGACAGATTTCTTTAGCTCGTCATCGATGGCATCTCATAGCGGACATTTGGGATCAATGAAGGGGTGCCTCGGGGGTTTGTCATGTCTCCTACTCTGTTTCTGTTACACACAAACGATCCTTCAGTTTTAACTTCCAATCCGACATACAGCTACGCAAATGATAGCAGCCTAGTGTCAACCTTTTTTTCCACTAAACCATTATTCGTCGCTGCTTCAGATGAACTAAGGGAACAGCAGATACAGATGATTAATTGGGATCTTGAAACCATTCTGGAATAAGGTAAGGAAAATCTGGTTGACTTCAAAACTCAGGCCACAGTTTTTTCTAAGAAAACATTAATGGATAAGGGCCATTGAAAAGGATTAGATTAATAAGCTTCGATGTGTTTGGAGAGAGCCCTTGGAATGTTAAATTCTTCTGATGGGGTCTATCCTAGGAGTAAATGCAAGCACCAACTTCTCTTGAGACAATTATGTGCGCGCCATCGCCAAGTCCGCTTCTTAGAAGCTATGCTTTCGAGCTTTCTCTATACAAAGCTCAAGTGAGGCCAACACCAGACTACTGTTCTCATGTTTGGAATTCGGCCACAAAGCACATTTTGGCTCTTTTGGATTTAGTCCAAAGAAGAGTGATTCGACTGATTGATAAAAAGAGTTTGAGCGCTCTCAAAGCACTAAAGCACAGGTGAATGGTTGATGACTCTCTTTTCTATAAGTACTTTCAAGGGGGATGCCCGCAGAAACAAATAGGATTAATCCCTCCAATGACAAGATTTTTAAACAATACAAGAGAGCCAGAGACAGCAAATTCCTGGGCCTTTCCAGCTTGACACATTGAGGACTTCTATCTATGGAGACTCTTTTTTCTATAGAACTTCCAAGCTATGCAATTTGTTACCAAACGGAAATTTTCCCAAAAATCACAACCTATTCTTGTTTAAGAAGGCGATTCATCGCCATCTATCCTTGTTTCCGCATCCTACTCGCGGTGCTCTTAAGGCATAATGGAGTTGCCCTTTGCGGGTGGATTGAGCTTAAAAAAAATACTTTTGAATAAGTGAAAACTACCCGAAAAGCCAAACATGTGACTAAATTAATCACATTTAAGTTTGTTTCTAGCTTAGTTCTAAGCTTTCATTAGGTTGAGTTCTAAGGAGGTAATTAATTAATGAATCATTAACGCCATCTTTAAGTCCAAAGAAGGTTTCACCCCTTTACCACATCGGCAATTAAATAAATAATTACGCGATACGTATTTCGCCAGCAGAACTGGCATTTTCAAGCGCACTAATCTTAAACGATTAGCAAAAGATTAACATTAAGATTAGTGCGCTTGAAAATGCCAGTTCTGCTGGCGAAATACGTATCGCGTAATTATTTATTTAATTGCCGATGTGGTAAAGGGGTGAAACCTTCTTTGGACTTAATCACAAGCCACAGTGTTTAGTTCAGTGCTTTAACGCCATATTTGGCAATCTTCTTAAGGTCAAAATGTACCGTATTTTAAGATTGTCACAATCTTAAGTACAATAGTACTATCTTAAGATGGTCATAAAACCAATTCAAAATCATAGCCAGAAACGACGTTAAATCGAAATTGCTAGCTTTATCTTGAATTAAAGTTAATATGTGTATGAAATCTTAAGATTGTGTAGTTTCCCTTCTTATTTTTTATTCATGTCGTTTCCAGCCAACAACGTTTACATGTTTTACAGATTTGAAGTATACCGATTAAGATTGTACACGTTCTAATTTTAAGATAGCCAATGGTTGTATTTGTTCTGTTTTCTTGTTCATTCCTTTTAATGTCGAAGAGTCACAATATTTAAATTTAGGACATAATGTTTAAGATTGCACTGAGGTTTAATTTGAGGATTGTCAATGGCCTCGTTTATTTTTAATTTTCAATTTAGTTTATTTTCTACCAAACTCTTTTTAATATATTGGTCGTAATATTTACATTTAAAGATTGTACATGATCCTAATGTTAAGATTGATTGACAGTGGTCGCTTTTGTTCTTAAAGTTTTATTTATATCGTTTCATGTCTGAAATATTTTAATATATTAGGAGTAACATTTAGATTTGCTTGAGATAAAACCAAATAGAATTTTAAGAATGTCAACGGTAGCTTTTTTTTTCTTCATTGATGGCTTTCCTGCCAAAAAGTTTTGATATACTTGGGATTGTATTCAGATTTGTGACATATACTGCTTAAGATTGTACCCTGCCCTAATTTTAAGACTGCCAGGTTTGTTTCTAATTTGTTTATTTATAATATTTTGCTCAAAAAGTTTTAATATGTAATTATTTATGATAGATTTATTATATCATACGTTTCAGATTTGGCACATTTAATTTAAGATCGTATAAGATACTAATTTTAAAGATTGTGTAGCTTCACTTCTTATTTTTTATTCATGTCGTTTTCAATCAAAAACGTTTTCATGTTAGGGATTGGATTCAGATTTGAGATATACTGATTAAGATTGTACACGTCCTAATTTTAAGATTGCCAATGATCGTATTTGTACTTGTTTTGTCGTTCATTCCTTTTGATGTCGAAGAATTACAATATTTAAAATTGGGACATACTGTTTAGGATTGCAATAAGTTCTAATTTTAAGATTGTCAATGGCCTCGTTTATTTTTAATTTTCAATTCACTTCGTTTTCTACCAAACTCTTTTTAATATATCAGTCGTAATATTTACATTTAAAGACTTTTTTTAAAGATTGTACATAATCCTAATTTTAAGATTGATTGACAGTGGTCGCTTTTGTTCTTAAAGTTTTATTTATATCGTTTCATGTCTGAAATATTTTAATATATTAGGAGTAACGATTTAGATTTGCTTGAGATAAAACCAAATACAATTTTAAGAATGTCAACGGTAGCTTTTCTTTTTTTTCTTCATTGATGGCTTTCCTGCCAAAAAGTTTTGATATACTTGGGATTGTATTCAGATTTGTGACATATACTGCTTAAGATTGTACCCTGCCCTAATTTTAAGACTGCCAGGTTTATTTCTAATTTGTCTATTTATAATATTTTACTCAAAAAGTTTTAATATGTAATTATTTATGATAGATTTAATATATCATACGTTTCAGATTTGGCACATTTAATTTAAGATTGTATAAGATACTAATTTTAAAGATTGTGTAGCTTCACTTCTTATTTTTTATTCATGTCTTTTTCAGCCATGTTAGGGATTGGATTCAGATTTAAAATATACTGATTAAGATTGTACAAGTCCTAATTTTAAGATTGCCAATGGCCGTATTTGTTTTTGTTTTGTCGTTTATTCCTTTCAATGTCGAAGAGTAACAATATTTAAATTTGGGACATAGTGTTTAAGATTGCATTGAGTTCTAATTTTAAGATTGTCAATAGCCTCGTTTATTTTTAATTTTCAATTCACTTCGTTTTCTACCAAACTCTTTTTAATAAAGCAGTCGTAATATTTACATTTAAAGATTTATTATATCATACGTTTCAGATTTGGCACATTTAATTTAAGATCGTATAAGATACTAATTTTAAAGATTGTGTAGCTTCACTTCTTATTTTTTATTTATGTCGTTTTCAATCAAAAACGTTTTCATGTTAGGGATTGGATTCAGATTTGAGATATACTGATTAAGATTGTACACGTCCTAATTTTAAGATTGCCAATGATCGTATTTGTACTTGTTTTGTCGTTCATTCCTTTTGATGTCGAAGAATTACAATATTTAAAATTGGGACATACTGTTTAGGATTGCAATAAGTTCTAATTTTAAGATTGTCAATGGCCTCGTTTATTTTTAATTTTCAATTCACTTTGTTTTCTACCAAACTCTTTTTAATATATCAGTCGTAATATTTACATTTAAAGATTTTTTTTAAAGATTGTACATAATCCTAATTTTAAGATTGATTGACAGTGGTCGCTTTTGTTTTTAAAGTTTTATTTATATCGTTTCATGTCTGAAATATTTTAATATATTAGGAGTAACGATTTAGATTTGCTTGCGATAAAACCAAATACAATTTTAAGAATGTCAACGGTAGCTTTTCTTTTTTTTCTTCATTGATGGCTTTCCTGCCAAAAAGTTTTGATATACTTGGGATTGTATTCAGATTTGTGACATATACTGCTTAAGATTGTACCCTGCCCTAATTTTAAGACTGCCAGGTCTGTTTCTAATTTGTTTATTTATAATATTTTGCTCAAAAAGTTTTAATATTTAATTATTTATGATAGATTTAATATATCATACGTTTCAGATTTGGCACATTCAATTTAAGATTGTATAAGATACCAATTTTAAAGATTGTGTAGCTTCACTTCTTATTTTTTATTCATGTCGTTTTCAGCCAAAAACGTTTTCATGTTAGGGATTGGATTAGATTTAAGATATACTGATTAAGATTGTACTACGTTCCTAAGTTTAAGATTGGCAATGGTCGTATTTGCTCCTGTTTTGTCGTTCATTCCTTTTAATGTCGAAGAGTCACAATTTTCAAATTTGGGACATAGTGTTTAAGATTGCACTGAATTCTAATTTTAAGATTGTCAATGACCTCGTTTATTTTTAATTTTCAATTCACGTCGTTTTTTACCAAACTATTTTTAATACATTAGTCGCAATATTTACATTTAGAGGTATTTTTTAAAGATTGGACACAATCCCTAATTTAAAGATTGACTGACTTGCTCTAAATTTTTGTTTATATCGTTTCATGTCTAAAGGGTTTTAGTATATTAAGAGTAAGACTTTTAATTTGCCTAAGACAATACCAAACCTAATTTTAAGATTGCCAATGGTCGGGCTTCTTAATTTTTGACTGATGTCTTTCCTACCAAAAAGTTTTTATATATTTGAGATTAGATATAAATTTGTGACATATACTGCTTAAGATTGTACTCTGCTTTAATTTTAGGACTGTCAGGTTTATTTCTAATTTGTCCATTTATGCTAATTTTGCTCAAACTGTTTTAATATGTAATTATTTATGATAGATTTGGTAATGTCATAAATTTCAGATTTGAGACAAACAATTTAAATTTATTAGTTTTATTCACCATTTCTAATAATTAATAATTATTAAACATTATGTTTTCGACCAATAAGAGTTCACCATAAAGAATATACAATTTAAGATTGTATAAGATACTAATTTTAACAAGGTCAGTCAAATGTTCTTGCTTTGTCGTTTATTTCGTTTTCTGTTGAAGTTTTTAGTTAAAAGATTGGGACATACTATATGAGATTGCACGAAATTTTAATTTTAAGATTGTCACTAATCTCGTTTACTTTTAAATTTATCATTCGCGTCGTTTTCTGTTTTTGTTTTTGTTATTTATATTATTTCCTGCTAGAAGTGTCTTACTACATTAGCAGTAAGATAAAGATTTGAAATGTACTTTTAGATTGTGGCAAATCCAAATTTTAAGATTGTCGATGGCACCTTTGTTTTCAATTTATTTTTCATGTTGTTTTCTGTCAGAATTTTGTATGATCGATACTTATAGCCCATGTGTACTATCTTTAAGGAACTTTTTCTACAAGAGATCTTTTAGTGGCGTAGCATGATATGCCCTATCAACGAAGACAACTCTAAATGATGAAATGTTGAATGGCTTACAAGTAAAATTTTTTTCGACTGATCCAAACGATTGCAGTATAAGGGTATATATTTGAAACTCGACGTCATAAGGTGTCACAATTTGGTTTGAAAACGTCTTTAACATTTCAATTCGACTCCAGGTCGTAATAAGCTGTAGAAGTAAAGAATTTCGTTATCGCCCCTGGAAGCAGGAAACTTTTGTTAAGAGTCAAGATATTGCAACACGTACAATTTAATCCTCTCTAATATACGCACAACAAATAATTTCGAAGTTTCATGATATTAAAACGTCTTCCCATATACTCGAAAATAATTTCGCCTGCGATTTGCGTAAATATTTCAGAGAGAAGTTCAAAGAAGAAATAATTCTAAAGCAGCTTACGCTTTATGCTACATTTTGAATAATATAACATTACGGAATCAAAAGGGGGAAAAGCTTTAACGTTATTTGCAAGTTAATATTAAACTTTTATATATCTTCGGAATATATGTTTGTATCTTTTGTAGATGTTTTGCGACAGTCCAGTCGATGACATGGAAATTTAAATTTACTTTTTTTAAAAAGGAACAGATTTAGATACAGCTTGACAAAAGACCCTTTTTGCGCTCAAGATATTCGATCTAGATGTCACGTAAGGTCTTCTAGGTTTGATAATTTAAGATCAATATGGCGTCATCTTGCGAATTTCAGGCGGCTAAGTCGCTGTCGAACAATGAACGGCTCAGCTCGTTAACTTGTCGATCTGTTGAACAATGGTCAACGGACGGTTACAATAAGCAGCTGCGGCGCCTGTTAAGATAACAACTCGATTGCGGGAAAGGTCTGCCCAGGGACCCGTTCAAACCCTTTTATCAGCATCGGCACGGCTTCAAACTCCGCTGGCTGTCTCACCAGCCCTCGACTACCTAACATATACATCCACCGTTTTACACCCCCTCAAACAATGGCTGTCGTAAAACCTGAAATCCGCGATATTATATCATTTAATAAAGGTTGTGTTGCAGCCGATTTAATTACTTTTGAGGTGTTCAGGATTTATTAGTTGCGATTATATTTTGACAGCACGAAGTCGAGGAGAATTGGGGAATATTCAAATTGTGGTAATCATGTTTATTTGTTGGGCAATTTTAACACCAAAGACAGTAAGAAATATATTAGTTGGTAATAAAAGGGTGTGAATACTGATAAAGTATGGTCACGCCCCATTGTAATAATAATTATTGACGAATGTCATTTCGGATTTCTTAAATTTCATTTTACTGTTTTAACGGCGACCTGGCGCATCCACCAATTCCAATTCTTACAATTGGACTTGCAGCTTCTTTCCTGTTTGTCTGAATTTTGAAATGGCGGATGCGCCAGGTGTTGATAAGTAATATGCCTTCTTTAGAAATAAAATATATTATTATTGTGTAAATTTTGTTAATTTCAAATTATTGCTTTCTATTACTGGAATGCATAGATAGAATATTTTTGATATGGGGTGCCCATTGGTCAGTAAGCGGATATTCAAACTTTTTCTTCTTTGCGTGCTTAGCTTGTATATCTGGCAACATATTCGACCAGGTTTATACTTTGTCACGCATTATTTAATATGACTGACCTCTTAGGTGATCTTTTCTGAAAAGAAAGCGACGTTTTTTGAACCTTAAAAGTTATTCCATTCCTGTTGTGTGGTATTTTCTTCGCCAGTTGCTTCTTACAAACGTCTAAATTTTCAGTTACCTTTTTTGTATCTGTAAGAAGCAACTGATGAAGAAACAACAACAGAAGTGGAATTAGCGAAACTTCGCAAACAAAAAAACAGAGAATATCTTACAAGTTATCTTTGAAAATTTCTGATTACACACCAAAAGGACCTTAGATTTCGTTTTGCTGTTAATTCTCTATCCTATCCTTCAGATTTATCGAGCAGTCGGGATGTATAACTAACCAAGCACATGTCGTATTTTGAAAAGTAATCCCATCGGAACCACATGCGAGTTCTTCGAGCGGAATGACGCCGCCACCTCCGTGGGATGTTAAATCAATTCCTCACCTGTTCCTTTAAATTGATGGGGCGCACAGAGTCTAGCTTGGCGCCTTTCGCGGCTTTAGTTATGCATAGACACTCGCGAGCGTCACCTTTTACGCTTCGACGCCCCATCAGCCTAAATAGCGACAGCTACTCCAAGTTTCCCTTAGGCCCCCCTTTTCTCATCAACATACGACCGCACCCGTTTTTACTGTAGGACTAATTTTACTTTTAAAATTGGGCGAAGGAGCGGGAATTTACCAGACGGGGATCTTGTTCGATTCTACGCTGATTTCATTTCGATTTGTTGCAGAACATTGGAATACAAATGATAGGGATGAAGCATAAAAGCTGTGAATTTAGAAATACTTATTGGAAAACTAATGAACAAACGGTTTTATTACTGGTTAATATTTGATATAACCAACTTACTTCGATACATAATGATTTTGAAAGACATATAAAAGGCTAACCATTGAGTAAGCTTTACCAATTGTCATGAACCATAACCAAGTGTTAGTACTTTAAAAATTCATTACATTCGACCTGTGTTGCCTTTTTAAATCTCTACAATTGCTGAGAAAATACCTATAAATGTCGTGGACCCGGAAAGTTCCCAGTTTTATAAATTGGAATCAATCGCTAAAAATCAACTAAAAAAAGGTAACATCACTGAGCTCTTCTTTTTGTATTTCGATTTAAGTTAATTGTGTATTGCTATCAATTAACAAGTAAATGAAGAAAACGTACTTAATTTTATTGCTAATTTTGAAGGTAACCTCCTAACCTTAACCGATAATATTTGTTTCTAACAAATAGTTTGGAGAAAAACATTTTGATTGAGTTCCATTTACGTACTGATTACATTTTTGACGTTATTATGTTTACATGTAGAATATAAAAATAGCGATTTGTCTGGCAAATGATTTCAAAATCGCACTAACTCTTAACGTGCTTACTGACCATTCATCAGAACTTTAATAAGTACAACTAATAAGACTCTGAGGTATACAAAATTTGTTCGATTTCTTTGACACTAATGGCCTAAATCATGATTACATAACTGGCATTATTTTCAATGTTTTTTAACAGCGCAAAATTCTTGTAAGGTTGAACAAAATAAAATAAATAAGTTGGTAATATTGTAAGCATTGGCATTCTATTGGGTGTATTAATTTGATCATGTTCAATTGCAACTCTTAGCAATAATATTGGTGAAACGGACTGATCCTTGGTTATCTCCAAAAATTGAAATACAAGTCTTGTCCCCTGAAAACAAAGAATGATTATAAAACACAACAGAGGTTGCCCTAACGCGTTTCGATAGCCTTTGGATCTCCCTGAAGATGATAGCTTGGCTATCAAGACGCGTTAAAGAAACCTCAGTTACGTTTTTTAATCTTTCTTGGTTTCAGGGGACAAGACTTGTATTTCTACTCTAGGTGAGATTAAATGATTATTTTTAACCCTAAATTGACATTTTTTTAGGCTAAATAACCAATACGTATTTCAGGTACAACTGACCATCTTTATATATATATATAGCTCACAATAACCCAAAATATATAATAGGGTTAGTTATGCCAGAAATATTAGTTATTTAACCCACAAAAATTTTAGCCTTAAAAATAATCATCGAATATTTACCTGCTTTCTTTTCGAGCTTAAGTAGTCAATTTTTCAAAATTGAGGTTGACCACCTTCTCAAGATTAAATTATAAAATTTTGTAGGTTAAGTAGATAATTCTTTTAAGGTTAACATTTTAAGGTCACCATTTATAAGCAGAGCTGGCAGTCTTTTACTTGTTAAATATCTAATATTAATTTGGTAATGTTTGTTTGCGATGTTAATAACTTCTATATTAAATTGGCAACATTGCTTTTAAGGCTAAACTGTTAAGATTTTCAGGTTGAACTGACAACATTTTAGATATTAAAAGCAAATTATATTTAATATTATTTTATTTATAATTTATTTATATTTGCGTTACTTTTTTAAACTCAAATTAACAATCTTATGAAGACTAGGTTATTATTTTTAATGTTAATTTGACACTATCTTTAGAGTTAAATAACAAACGTTTTGGGATAAAACTAAGAATATTTCAAAAACTAAATTAGCATTCATTTTAACTTTAAACTGGTTATTTTTTAGCTCTTAGTTACCAATTTTTCAAAGTTCAAAATAGGATCCTTTCCTGACTAAATAAAGCTTAGATTTTTAAATAAAAATAAACAATTCTTTTAAAGCAAAATAGAATTTTTTTTTAAATAAAGTAATTTTTTGATCATGAAGCTTCCATTTTGTTCGATATTAATCCATCATGTTTTTAACCTTAAAATAAAAATCTTTTCCAAGCTCAAATTAGCAATGAAGAGTACTTTTAAGGTTAAATAAGCAACGCTTCCAAATATAATTGAAAATATTTTAAATACTAAGTTGTAATTCTCTGCAAAATAATTTGGCCATACTGTTAAGATTAAAGTAACCATCTTATTAAAATCATGTAATTATTTTTAGGGTTAAATTGACAATTTTTTATAGTTGGCTGTCAAATATTTCAGGACTGAGTTGGCAATATTTTAAAAATTAATTTAAACTATATTAACAGTCTTAGTCTAATCATTTGTCGTTACTTAAGATCACGATCTTTTGAAGAATAGATTATTATATTTGCAAGATTTAAATATTTTAATATTCTTTTAAGGTTAAACACTAACGTTTCTCAGTATGGCTAGAGAGAAGTAACAAGCTTATGTTAAATTTCCAATTATTGCAGAAAGACTTGTTTATATTTTTAAGGTTAAATCTCCAATATTTTTAAATGTTTAATTTTTTTAAAACGTACATTATCGACAGTTACAGATAAAGATAATATTATTTTATAGGTTAAGGTCGCAATCTTTACAGTTAAATCTCGCAATCTTTAAATAAAAAAATTGAAAACTTGTGCAGATAAAGTTGGTGTATGTACGCTGTCTTGACAAAGTTAAATATCCAAGCTTCGTTAGGGATGCAACATCTTTCAAAAAAACATCGATATATAAACATCGATATTTTTTTCAATGAAACATCGATGTCTCAAACATAGGTATTCGGTAACGGTAAATCGATGTGTTTCTGATGTTTTTTAATTATTTAATTGTGAATTTAAAAAGTCAAAATTAATGGTGTAGAAAGGACAGTAATTGAAAAATAATTTTTTTAGAAATTCCGAAGATTAAAGTTAAAATTCAACTCTAATCTTAAAATTTCGACCTTTTCATCCAAATTCAATTTTTTTTCAAAATTTTGGCTTTACGTAATTTAGAAATTTAGCCTTTTTCTAGAAATTTCTAGATTAAAGTCAAAATTTTGAAAAGGGTTAATTGCAATTTTTTTTGAAAAACCAGATGTTTCTTAAAATTTTATTTTTTTATGTAAATTTCAACATTTTTCAAAATTCAAACTTTTTTTAAAAGTTCCTCAAGAGTTTAGGTTATTTTTAAAATTCCAAAATTTTGTATTAAACCTCGAAATGTCTACTTTTTTGAAAATTTTAATCTTCAAACGTAATTTTAGGTTCCAAAAACATAGATTAAAGTCAAAATTTTGACTTTAATCTTGAACTATCGACTATAAGTAAACAAGTAACTAAGGTTAGGCATACAATATTGATATTGCAAAATTTCGACTTTTTTCTCGACATTTCTAGATTAAAGTCGAAATTAAGATTGAAATTTTGACTTTTAATCCTGGAATTTTGGAAAAAGAACTTGATATTTTAAAATTAAAGTCAAAATTTTGAGAAAAAACTCGAAAATTCACCTTTAAACCCTAAAATTAAAATACAGAACTTGTTCCCTGAAACCAAGAAAAATTAAAAAAACACAGCAAAGGTTGCTCTAATACGTTTCGACAGCCAAGCAGTCATCTTTCTGAAGATGACAGCTTGGCTATCGAAACGCATTAGAGCAACCTTTGTTGTGTTTTTTTTAATCTTTCTTGGTTTCGGGGACAAGTTCTGTATTTTAATTTTTGAAGATAACCAAGGACCAGTCCATTCCATCAAATTTAATCCCTAAGTTTATAAAACTTTTTTTCCAAGTTGATAGCCTTTTTGTGCGCTATCTATTTACTTATTTGTTATAAAAGCACAATTATTTTCCTTCTGAATTTAAACTTATATATTTTTTTGTTTATTTTTTTCTTCCAAATTTTGATTTAAAACACAAAATCTACGTTTTTTGAACCTAAAATTACGTGTAAAGATGAATATTTTCGAAAAAGTAGACATTTCGAGGTTACAGCTCTACGTTGGAGAAAAACTTCAACATTTAAAAATAAAACTCAAAATTTTAAAAATTCCTACTTTGATCTCAAATATTTATGTAAAAATGCTCGAATATTAGATAAAAATTCAAGATTAAGCTCCGGATTTGAAGAAAAATCTCAAATTTCGGGAAAAGCTAAATTTGGTTTAATACAAAATTTTGGAATTTTGAAAAATAACCTAAACGCTTGAGGAAATTAAAAAAAAAAGTTTCAATTTTCAAAAATGTTGAAATTTTTATAAGAAAATAAAATTTTTAAGAAACATCTGGTTTTTCAAAACAAATTGCAATGAACCCTTTTTAAAAAAGTTAGACAAAATTTTGTAAAAAGGCTAAACTTTATAAAAGTCGGAATTTAAGAAGAGCGAATTGAATTTTAAAAACTTTTGATGTAGCGCTAATTGGAAAAAAAAATTCAAAATAATTCAAAATTTAAAAAAAAACGAAATTTTTAAAAAATTTCTTTTTGAAAAAGTTTATATTTTAACAGACCAATTTTAAATCAAAATTTTAATAGTCAAAATTCAGAAAAATATCAACATTTTCATAAAAAGTCAAATTTTCCAATAAAAAGATTTCCAAAAGTGCCCTTGAGGAAATTTAAAATAAAAGTTTCAATTTTGAAAAATGTTGAAATTTTTATAAAAAAATAAAATTTTTAAGAAACATCTGGTTTTTCAAAACAAATTGCAATGAACCCTTTTTAAAAAAGTTAGACAAAATTTTGTAAAAAGGCTAAACTTTATAAAAGTCGGTATTTAAGAAAAGCGAATCGAATTTTAAAATTTTTGATGTAGCACTAATTGGAAAAATAATCATAATAATTCAGAATTTTGAATAAAAACGAAATTTTAAAAAATTTCATTTTGAATTTTTTTTTTGAAAAATGAAATTTTTAAAAAATTTCTTTTTGAAAAAGAAATTTTGATAGTCAAAATTCAGAAAAATATCAACATTTTCATAAAAAGTCAAATTTTCCAATGAAAAGATTTCTAAAAATGTGGAAATTCTGAAAGAATAGTAAACAATTTCAAAGCAAAATTGTGAAAGAAATTTTTAAAAATCCAATTTTGAATAAACTGCGAAATTTTTGGAGTCATTTGAAGATAAATCGTAAATTTGACCAAAGTAAAGATTTTTAAAAAAGTTGGAAACTTTGAAAAAAAGTCAATATTTCAAAGGGACAAAATTTCGAAATAATGTCGAGAATTAAAAAGTATCAAAATATTCAAAATTTCAGTACAGGATATACTTCTTCAAGGATTGGACCGTGTCAAAGAACTAGTAAAAGTGTCGACCCACCATCGTAGGGGGCTTCTTCAGGAACAAAGAAAAGAAACAATAAATGAAAAGAGAAATATGAGGGAATATGCAAAAAATGAAAGAATGAAGAGGCCAATTTCAAAACATCAGAACAAGGTAACTCAGTATGTCCACCATACCAGAGGCGAAACTCTTCTGAATTGAAAATTGCTACAAAGGATAAGAAAGTTTAGACAGAAGAGCACGGTAACTCAGTATGTGCACCATACCAGAGGCGAAATTCTTCTTGGGCGAAACGTCGAATACTTTTAGTAGTTCTTTGATACGGTCCAATCCCGGAAGAAGTATATCCTGGACTGACTCAGGCCGTAGAAGCCTTCGTTATCATGTTCGAAATTTCAATTGGAAAATTGCAAAAAATGATGAGATATTTAAGAAAAATTCAATTTTTTTTAATGTAAAAACGAACTTTTCATAGAGGTCAAATTTTTTTAAAAGTCGTTCTAATTTAATTTAAAAAAAATATAATTCCGAAAAATAAGGATTTAAAAAAATCGAAATGATGAGAAATAGCCAAAAATTTTTAAAATATCAGATTTTAAAAAATGTTATGATTTGAAAAAGTCTGAATTTTCAAAAAAGTTGAAATTTTAAAATAAAGTCAGAATTAAAAAAATATTTCATAATTAAAAAACATCGAAATTTTCAACAAAAATTCGAGATTTCGAAAACTTACAAACTTTTGATTTTTATAAAATAGATATTTTAAGAATGTTGATATTTTTAAAAAGAGTCACAACCAATTTTTAAAACAAATTAACATTTTTAGAAAATTAAGCGTCGAAATTTTGAAAAATGTTGAAGTTTTTATAAAAAATTACAATTTTCAAAAAAACTTCCAGATTTTCAACAACAAAAAATCGAAATTTCGAAAAAATTCGAACTTTTCAAAAAAGTCAATTCCATATAACAGGTGACGCTAATTCTGTCCCTATGTGATACATCGATTGTTCAAATATCGTTTAGAAACTGAACGATGTATCGATATTTATTTTGCTTTAGCATAGATGTTGTAACATCGATGTTTACAAACGATACATCGATGTTTTCAAAACATCGAACTATAGTTTGCATCCCTAAGCTTCGCAGATGCACATATAAAACTTTTAAGGGTTAAATTTCCAATTGTTGCCGATAAATTAGGCAAAAATTTGAAGGTTAATTACATAATATTTTCAGAGTAATTTGGCAATCCTTTAATGGGAAAGTTTTCAAGATAAAAAAAACAAAGATCCAAACATTTCCAATAGACTTAGTTCCCAATCTATACAAATAAAGTTGAAACTTTTTAAAGACAGTTTTTTAGAAAAATATCAACAATTTCCATTTATTAAAAAAATAAATAAATAATATTTTTTCAGAAAAATCTCAGCCATTTCTATTTTAGTGAAAACGGCCTGGTCCTTGGTTATCTTCAAAAATTAAAATACAAATCTACAAAAAACCCAAGAAAGATTAAAAAACACTTTTTTTTGGTGGAACGGACTGGTCCTTGGTTATCTTCAAAAAGTGAGATACAAATCTCGTCCCTTAAAACCAAGAAAGACTAAAAAACACAACAATGGTTGCTCTAGCGCTCCGAAGATTATAGCTTGACTATCGAAACGCGTTAGAGCAATCTTTGCTGAACCAGTACCACAACCTTTGCTGTGTTTTTCAATCTTTCTTGGTTTCAAGGGACAAGATTTGAATTTTAATTTTTGAAGATAACCAAGGACTAGCCTGTTCCACCAAGAAAAAAAATCTTGGTTATCTTTAAAAATTGAAATACAAATCTTGTCCTCTGAAACCAAGTAAGATTAAAAAACACAACAACGCGTTTCTATAGCCAAGCTATCATCTTCAGAGAGATACTCTTGTGTTTTTTAATCTTTCTTGGTTTCAGGGGGAGAAGATTTGTATTTCAGTTTCTATTTAATAACACAAATTAAATATTTTTCAAGCAGAGTTTCTAAAAGGTTAGATAAACTAATTTAATCAAGGTTGAGTGTCTTAACACTCAGTAGATACCTCTTAAGGTATCTAAAAAAAATTAACCAAGGTTAAATCTGTTATATTTGCAGACAAATTTAACAATCTAGAGGTATTACATCTCAATTTTTGGACACAAGTTGCCAATCTTATGTAAATTTACAATCCTTGTAGTTAAAAACGACGTCTTTTTGAAGGTTAAATTCCCAAACGTGACCAATAAAGTTGTCAACCTTTTAAAGGTTAAATTAATAACCTTTTTAGATAAAGCTGGTAACCTTATAAAAATTAAATTGCCTATCTTCATAGACAAACTAGGCAATCTTTTGAAGGGCAAATTTGCTATTGCTTTGAAGAAACTGGGTAATTGTTTAAAGCCTAATTTGCCGTAATTCAGGTGAAATGAATTGCACTCTTTAGCCCACGAATTCTTCTAGGCTCAAACATTTATTGGATTCAAAATTTGGAAACCAAAGACGGGTTTCGATCTTGTTAGATCTCGTCAGTTTGGTATATTTAACTTGGTCTTTGATTACCAAACTTCGAATCCAATAAATGTTCAAGTTTCTTAGTCTGTGTATTAAAATTGTTGTCTTCTGGGACCTTCCTAGAGAGCAATCGCTTTGCTAGGTGTTTGTGTTTCAACTATTGGTAGTTCACTTATCTATAATTCACTAGACCTAGAGGGCTACGTGAATGCCGTCCAGGCTGCATTCTATTTGCATTCTTTAGCCCACTAGAGGCATCTTGTATAACTCGTATGTCCTTGTATAAAAGGTGGTGAAATTTTCACTGACAGTTGTTAATATGAAAAACTACTTGAGCGAAGTTGTAGAAAAGATTATTTAAAATCTTAAAAACAAACATGAAATAAAAAAGTCGAACAACCCGAAGCGAATACTTAACCACCAGATTGGCGTCAAGTTCTAAATTAATCGCCCCCCTTTTGAAAAACTTCAGATTCCTCTGGTTAATAACGATTTTAACGCGGTGAGTTTTTCATTCAAATGAGCCTTGTACATTTCTTTTTATCTCGATTTCCGCTTCAAATATTTCCCCCGTTAATGGAATTCCGAATCGAAAATCAAAGAAATGAATTCTTTAACACGTCTAACTCGATTCAAAAGGGCCAAATTACCCTCGACGGCGGGGATTTAACCCTAATAATATTAAAATACAGAATTCGCGAAAGTCATCAGTCGCTTCGTACATTGTAGCGTTCGGTGCGTGTTCGGAATTCTTTATGGATCCTTTCCAGTGGCTGCGGCTTGTTTTTAATTGGCGGGGTTGAAGCCCGACGGGTCAGACGACAAACGGAAGTGTCAATATACGTTTAATTAGAGTTACTTTGACACTTACGCCCGTTCTGATAGTTTTAATTAATTTCGCCCCGCCTTCGACTCTTGCTCGATAAAATTCTTTGGCGACGCCGGGGACTTCTTTAATTATTTTCAGCTAGTTCCAATTAGGAATCTCGCCGATAGGGTAATAGGTTTTTTCGCTACGGTGGAAAACCGTCGCTTTATTATTTGCTTGCCATGGCTGGGATAATATCTCCGAGTGAAATGCGGAAAATGAAGCGAGAAATGTAGCTGTATGCGTTTGTTTGCAAGCAGTCTTACCGAGTTTGTTTTCGTGTTTTCCAATTGTTCGGCGAAAAAGGAATAATCTTCGTGTTTGCAAATAGAAACAAACAAGCCACTTTAATATACCTCAAAGTGAGCGGGAAAGAGTTTTTTTTTACAAGTGCAGCGCGGAACGAGGATAATGCAAAAGCTCAAGTTGATAGAGACTTATAAAGTGCAATGAAGATCCCAGCCATGTTGAATTACATTTTCAGTTCGTAATAGTTTTTAAAATAATCAAAATATTGCCCAAGCTTGACTATTCAATTTTACATTTTTCCAACAGGCTGAATGAGTGCATGCTGCATACATTATCAAATTAAAGTAAAAAAAAAACCGATTTGAGTGTATTAAAAGCACTCCAGTAATAAGCTCTTTGCGTGTTATTCAATATTATGCATTGTTATGTTAGAAGTTTCCTTCTAAAGGAAAAAGTACTTTGGAAACTTAGTTTCGCTAATGTATTATACACATACGGTTGTAGTTGCTATACAATTTTCAGATAATATTATTGTATGCACCAGAGGCGGATAACCCACAACTTCAGTTAAGTTATAAAACGTTTATTTTATCCAAGAACAATATTATCCTTCTGCTACACTTTTGCAAACTCGAAATTGTCTGGTTAAGTCATGGGATTAAAAAGAGTGGATTCGGTCTCGAATCTCGAATAGATCAAATTACCAAAAGTGTTCTTTTACGAAACCTTGATGAAATCTGATGCAGTTTTATACCCTGTAAGAGATTCAAATTCGTTTTTTCGCTTCGAAATAATGGTCACCAAACGTGTTTACTTGATTATTGGCTTTTCAGAAAAAAAAAAGGTTAATTTAGCGCCTCCTGGAAATTTACCAGTACATTACAACTTTGCAACTGCAAACATGAAAGTTTCTAAACGAATAAGAGCGTCTTACTTGAAAAAAACTCCTGCGTGGGAGATTTTTCTAAGGTAAAAAGATTATCAAATGTTTGGGAATGTTTTAAATTAGTGATTTGCCAAACAGTTTTCTTGCTGGCCCCCTTTATAAAACAAATTACTTAACGTCTTCTGTAAACCTATTTTTTCTAAACAAATACAATAATATGAAAAGTCACTCCTCTGCTTACACAGAGTGCTCAAGCTCGTTTAATATTGGAATATTGAATTACAGAACTCAAAAATTGTTTTTTGTTTTTGTTTATTCGCGGTAATTGGCTGAAACATAAAGTGTAGTAAAGAACTTTTGCTATGTGTATGGATTTTAGAATGGTAAATTCAATACTTGGCAGCCCGAGGTATGATTTTATAACCCAAAAAAGCTAGGATTTCATCCCTTTTTAGAATATTTGATTTTTAGATTTTGTTCGATCACCCTTAGTCGCTCGTGAATAGAGTTACTTATTATGACGTCCTTGTCCATTCCCTGTAAAGTGCTAGAAGGCTAAAGTAGCATTAAAGAATTCGTTCGATCACACTTATTCATTCGTGAATAATTTTTAAAGAAAAGCTGTTCTTTGTGTAATTCATACATTTTTATGTTCTGTGGTAGAGTTAAGTAAAACCAAGAATAATTACTACTTTTTACATGTAATTTATTTTACTAAAGCGACCAATTTACAAATACACTAGGCACATAAATTACAGGATATAAAAATTGAGCATATTTTTGAGTAACATTTCAAAGGCTGTAATTCAAAGAAAAATGGTCATATAGAAAATGAAAAAAAAATACAGCAACGTTAAGTACAACTTTCTAGTTTTCAAATCTTGGCCTAAAAGAATTTTAGCTTCAGTAGTTTTTGACTAACCATGGGGCGAAAGTTTTCCAAAATTTTGTTTATGTTTGAAAAGGTTCACGAATTTTAATCATTTTTTTCAGTGATCCCATCATCAAATTCTTCTTATAATTTAAATCCTCTTTAATTTGACTAGATTTGAACCGTGTACGATGATTTTTTACTGACTTATTGTCGTCCAAATAAAGTCCTTTTTGATTTTATTTATCAATAACTACAAGATAATGATCATATTATCCCAATATTATTTTGAAAATTTTAATGTTTCGGATAAATTTCGGTTTATTTTCGAAAATTTTAGTCCGGTTTTCAAAAAATATTGGTACCTTTTATTAAGTTTCCTAATTTTTTTTCTTCTCAGATTTATTTTTTCAGAAAAAAATTCTCAATAAAACTAAAATTTTGGTAGGAACGAAACTGGTCCTTGATTATCTTCAAAAATTGAAATACAAAACTTGTACTCCTGATAACCAAAAAAGATTAAAAAACACAACAAAGGTTGCTCTAACGCGTTTCGACAGCCAAGCTATCATCTTCAGAGAGATACTATCCCTCTGAAGATGATAGATTCTTTCTTGGTTCCAGGGGACAAGTTGTGGGTTTCAATTTTTATTAAAACTGAAAGTTTAAAACGTTTGGAAATTTTCAATAAAAGTGAAAATATGTTCTACGATAAATATAATTTTTTTCTCCAAAAGTCAACTTTTAACCGATTTTATTTTTAAATTTCGAGTAAAAGCTGGAAATTTCGAACGTAATTCCTCAATTTCTTCTTGATGGCGAACTCTTATTGACCCGAAAATATTATGTTTTTTAATTTTATTTAACATTTCGAAATTTTTTTCATATTTAATTTTGGTCTTCTATTTTTATTATTTTTTTTCCTATTTTATGTAAAATAAACTAACCTCTTATTTTGTCAACTGTCATGAGGTGACGTTTTTAAAGAAATTTAAATATCAAGTTGTTATATTTCAAAAACTGTTTAGAATATTGTTAACAAACAATACAAATTTAAATATTTCCAAACTGGACCGAAGAAATGTTAAATAAAATTAAAAAAACATAATATTTCCGATCAATAAGAGTTCACCATGAAAAATCAACCTATTCCTCTAACGGAACGAATGGTGAGTGCTTCTAACTACCCAGCTGAAGGGATTTCGGCGGTTAGGAACAGTAGTCACCAAGAGCATGTAAGTTCGACCCACAAGTGCAGTTCAATGCCGGAAGGGGTATTAGCCCTCGGTGTAGTTGTTTCTTGTGGATCGTGCTTCAAATATTTAAATTTTTACCACAGTAAATTATTGATAAAACGTATACTTATGTTAAAAAAAAATTATATTTTTTAAAATTTTTATTTTTAAGAATTTCTTCCTCATTGTTCCCTTTCCATGTTATGCACCGCTGACGAGCCCAAATGAGAGCGAAACATCGATGTCCACTGCTACAACCTTTTTTATGTATTTTTTTATATTTTCCTAATTTATCAAAAAAACAAAATTTTTATTTTTTCCATATCTAATTTTTGGTCTCCTATTTTTCATTATTCCTATTCTATGTAAAATAAACTAACCTCTTAATTTGTAAACTGTTATGAAGGGAGGTTTTCAATAAATTTAAATATCACGCAGTCACATTTCAAAAATTGTTTAGAAAATTGTCGTATGCAAGAAGAATGCAACCTAGACTACAAATTCATGCAGCCCTCCAGGCGTGTATAGTGAATCATAGGTACCTGAACTACCAACAGTTGAAACACTGCCACCTAGCGAAGCGGTTGCTCTCTAGGAGAGTTCCCAGCTAGGTGGCAGGTTGGCTAGATTGCATTCTTCTTGCATACGACATTGTTGGCGATGGCCATAGTTTCTCTATGGACCAATAGGTGGTAGTACTAAAGAGTCACTCGCTTGACGCCTGTGAATGTTTTAGTACTTACTTGTCGGAACATTTATTAGCATTCGAGTTGGATATACCAAACTGACCAGATCTAACAAGATCGAAATCGGTATTTGGATTCCAAACTTCGAATCGAATAAATGTTCTAACCTATTGGTCTGTGCATTATAGAAAATTGTCAACAAACCATAAAAATTTAAATATTTCCAAACTGGGCCGAAGAAATGTTAAATAAATTGAAAAAAAAAACATTATATTTTCGGTCAATAAGGGTCTACCATGAAATATAAACGTATATTTAGGTTAAAAAAAAATTTTATTTTTTTTTAAATTTTTATTTTTAAGAATTTCTTCCTCATTGTTCCCTTTCCATGTTATGCACTGTTGACGAGCTCAAATCAAAGCGAAACATCGATGTCCACTGCTACAACCTTTTTATGTATTTTTATATTTTCATAATTTATCAAAAAAACGAAATTTTTTTCATATTTAATTTTGGTCTTCTATTTTTTATTATTTTTTTTTCCTATTCTATGTAAAATAAACTAACCTCTTATTTTGTCAATTTTCATGAGGTGACGTTTTTAAATAAATTTAAATATCAAGTTTTTATATTTCAAAAACTGTTTAGAATATTGTCAACAAACAATAAAAATTTAAATATTTTCAAACTGTGCCAAAGAAATGTTAAATAAAATTAAAAAGTCCTCAATTTCTGTAAAAGTTCTCAATTTAAAGTTGAATACTTTCTTCAAAGTTTTGATTTTTTCTCGAAGTTTCAATTTTCTCTCGAAATTTCAATTTTCTCTCGAAATTTCAATTTTCTCTCGAAATTTCAATTTTCTCTAAAAATTTTGATTTTTTTTCCAAAATTTTCATTCAAACTACTCTCAGTCGGTAAAATTTTCACTTTATATTCAAAACTTTCTGATTTTTGTTTAAATAGGATTTTTTTCATTAAATTTTGACTTTCATCTTTTCTACCTATCTTTTCTACCTAAAATTTCGACATTGATTCAAAATGTTCAGATTTTCATACAATTTCAATTTATTTTCCAAAGGTAGAGTTTTAGTTCAGAATTTTGTCTTTCCAAAATGTTCTTGATTTCAAAATTTTGAGCTTACAAATCGAAAATTTTGATAATCAAAATTTTACAGCAAATTCTTGAGTTTAAATATCAAAATTTTGTCTCTTATCTCGAAATTTCAGGAATAAAGTTTTTTTTGTGCAACGGACTGGTCTTTGGTTATCTTTAAAAATTTAAATAGAGATCTTGTAGCTTTGATGTGTTTTTTAATCTTTCTTGGTGGTAGAGCAACCTTTTTGTGTGTTTCTATTTATCTTTTATTGGCTTTTTCTTTGCCAGTTACCCCTTTCAGAAAGCTAAATTTTCGGTAACCTTCTGTTAAGGATTGGCAATCTGTTGAAATCGCTGCTTAAGGGAATTTATAACAGATTGATTGCCAACCCCTAACAGAAGGTTACATTGCAATCGCTGCTTAAAGCAATCTATAACAGATTGCCAACCCTTAACAGAAGGTTGCCAAACATTAAGAATTGTGAAAGGAATAATTGTTGTGTTTCTATTCATGTTTTCTTGCCTTTTTCTTCGCCAATTACTCTTTTCACAATTCTAAATTTTTGGTAAACTTCTGTTAAAGATTGGCAATCTGTTATAGATTGCCCCAAGCAGCAATTGCAATCTAAAACAGATTGCCAATCCCTAACAGAAGGTTACAAAAAATTTAGAATTGTGAAAGGAATAATTGTTGTGTTTTAATTCATGTTATCTTGCCTTTTTCTTAGCCAGTTACCCTTTTCACAATTCTAAATTTTCGGTAACCTTCTGTTAAGGATTGGCAATCAGTTATAGATTACCCCAGCAGCGATTGCAATCTATAACAGATTGCCAATCCTTACCAGAAGGTTACCAAAAATTTAGAATTGTGAAACGAGTAACTGATGAAGAAAAAACCAATAAAACATGAATAGAAATACTAATAATTTGCAAATAAAATGCAGAAAACATATTTGTTTTGTTTTTTAATCTTTCTTGGTTTCAGGGGACAAGATTTGTATTTCAATTTTAGGAATGAAGCTGAAAATTTAAGGTTAACTCAAACTTCGTTGTCGAAAACTTTTCTCGAATTGTTGAAAGAGTCCCGAATTTTTTGAAAACTTGTTTTACCTCAAATGCTTAAGTTGAAACTTGAAACATCTTTTATATTTTCCAAATGTGAAGAATGTAGTCGAATTTTCAACATTGCCGTCACTGCTTGGAACAATCTATAACAGATTGCCAACTCTTAAGAGAAGTTTACCAAACATTTAGAATTGTGAAAGGGATAATTGTTGTGTTTCTATTTATGTTTTCTTGCCTTTTTCTTCGCCAGTTACTCTTTTCACGATTATAAATTCTCGTTAACCTTTTGTTAAGGATTGGCAATCAGTTATAGATTGCCCCAAGAAGCGGTTGCAATTTATAACAGATTGCCAACCCTTGACAGAAGGTTACCAAAAATTTAGAATTGTGAAAGGAGTAATTGTTGTGTTTCTATTCATGTTTTCTTGCGTTTTTCTTTGCCAGTTACTCTTTTCACAATTCTAAATTTTCAATAACCTTTTCTTAAGGATTGGCAATCTGTTATAGATTGCCCCAAGCAGCGATTGCAATCTACAACAGATTGCCAATTCTTAACAGACGGTTACCAAAAATTTAGAATTGTGAAAGGAGTAACTGGCGAAGAAAAAGCCAATAAAACATGAATAGAAATACTAATACTTCGCAAAAAAAATACAGAAAATATCTTTGTTTTATTTTTTAATCTTTCTTGATTTTAGGGGACAAGATTTGTATTTTAATTTTAGGAATATAGTTAAAAATTTAAGGTTAAACTCAAACCCGAATTTTTTGAAAACTTTTTTTACCTCAAATGCTTAAGTTGAAACTTGAAGCATCTTTTGTATTTTCCAAATGTGAAAAATGAAGTCGAATTTTGAACCGCCGAAATTTCGAGGTTAAAGTCAAAAATTCAATAATAGTAAGCATTTCGAGTTTTAATTGAAACTTCTCTGAAAAAAGTCGAATTGCCAGGAATAGAGTAGACATTTTAAAAAATTGAAATACAGATACTTGTCCCCTGAAACCAAGAAAGATTAAAAAACATAACAAACGTTGCTCTAACGCGTTTCTACAGCCAAACTGTCATCTTCAGAGAGATTCACAAAAAAAGTTAAATTTTTTGTGGAAAATATTTGTTATGGAAACAAAATTTAACTGTCAAAATTTTGAAATAAAAATGGAAATTTGGAGAAAACACTGGAAATTTTTTTAAAAATATATTTACGAAAGAATGAAAATTTGAAAAATAACTTTGAATTTCAATGAAAAGTCATATATCTGAGGATTATTTGCTTTGGAAAAAAGGTTCAAATATAGAGAAGAAAATCGAAATTTAATCTAAAAATTATACGTTTGGTATCTTCAAATGCAAGTGATAGATAAGAAGACCAAATATGAGCCTAAAATCGATCTTGGGTAAACTGATGAATTTTCTGGCCAACAAGTTGATTAGAAATCTTTTCCATTACCTTTGACTTGTAAAGTTTTAAGCATATTTCAAAGAACCTACTAACTATTTAGCACGTTTGGTTTGAAGATTTTGTTCGACCACCCTTATTTACTCTTGAACTATGGAATTGGTTACGGAACTCCTTGATCACGTACTTTGTAGCTCTTGAAAGCTAAAGTAGCTTGTAGATTTGTGTGCGGCAGTTGGCTTTTAGTTGCCTTTCTTCCTTTCGACCACATTACTTCTTTTCTGAGAGAGTTTTTTCTTATAGAGTTTAACTCTCTCTCTAATCACAGAAGAACATTGCTAACCCTTACTATGGGGAATTTTTCAATATTCGTAAGTATTAAACTTTATTAACGATTAAAACAACAATAGATATTAAAAATTCCACAATGTTTCTATAAATATTTTCTATGAGTATTAACCATTATCTAAGCCATTCCTATGTCTCCCAGAAGTGCACCCCAGGGTTGACTCCTCTCCTAAGCAAATTGTTCACACTCTCTTACAACAAAGGTGTATTTCCTAACATCTAAAAATCTGCTAGAGTGCAGCCTGTCCCTAAAAAAGAAAAAAAAGAATCTGGCTAACAACTATCGCCCTATATCTTTGTTACCAGTTATATCCAAAGTGATGGAAAAGGTTATCAACATCGAGATTCTCAAATATCTGGAGGAAAATAGAATCATCTCCGACAGGCAATTCAGTTTTAGACAATAACGTTCCACTGGTGATCTACTGGCATATGTTACTCATATCTGTAACTCAGCTGTGGAAAAACATGGTCAGGCTAGAATTGTGGCATTGGATATCTCAAAGGATTTCGACAGAGTCTGGCACCGATCCCTTCTCGCCAAATTAACATCCTATGGTCTTCCTCCTGAATTCTGTCATTTGATATCCAATTGACAATGACAGATCTCTTCAGGTCGTCGTCGATGGCATCTTATCCGAGACATTTGCGATTAACGCAGGGATGCATCAGGGGTCTGTTCTGTTTCTTACTCTATTTCTGTTACACATAAACGATCTCTTAGCTTCAATTTCCAATCATATATACAGCTACGCAGATGATAGTGACTTGTGTCAGCTTTTTTCTCCGACAAACCATTATCTATCGCTGCTTCAGATCGACTAAGGGAACAGCAGATACAGACAATTAATTGGGATCTCGAGATTATTCTGGAATGATGTAAGAACAATTTGGTCGACTTCAACGCTTCAAAAACTCAGGCCGCGGTTTTCTCTAAGAAAACATCAAGAGATAATGCAACAAACATACTAATGGACGATAAAATCCTTCCGATGGGATCTAATCTATCTATCCTAGGAGTGAATGCGAGCACTAACTTCTCTTGGGACAATCATGTGCGCGCCATTGCCAAATCCGCTTCTCAGAAGCTAGCTAGGCTTTCTTTTTAGAGCTAAAAAGTACTTCGCATCTCATCAGCTATGACCACTATACAAAGCTCAAGTTAGGCCAACACTAGAATACTGTTCTCATGTTTGGAGTTCGGCGGCAAAGCACATTTTGGCTCTTTTGGATTTAGTTCAAAGAAGAGTGATTCGCCTGATTGATGAAAAGAGTTTGAGCTCTCTCGAAGCACTAAAGCACAGGTGAATGGTTGATGACTCTCTTTTCTATAAGTACTTTTGTGGGGGATGCCCGCAGAAACAAATAGGATTGATCCCTCCAATGACAAGATTTTTAAACCATACAAGAGGGCCAGAAACAGCAAATTCCTGTGCCTGTCCAGCTTGCCACATTGAGGACTTCTATCTATGGAGACTCTTTTTTCTATAGAACTTCCAAGCTATGCAATATGTTACCAAACGGAAATTTTCCCAAAAATCACAACCTATTCTTGTTTAAGAAGGCGATTCATTGCCATCTATCCTTGTTTCCGCATCCTACTTCGCGGTGCTCTTAAGGCACAATGGAGTTGCCCTTTGCAAGTGGATTAAGCTTTAAAAAAATACTTTTAAATAAGTGAAAACTACCTGATAAGCCAAACTTTGCATCTCATCAGCTATTAACACTATACAAAGCTCAAGTTAGGGCAACACTAGTCAATAGTGTTCTCATGTTTGGAGTTCAGCCCCAAAACACATTTTAGCTCTCTTGGATTCAATTCAAAGAAGAGCGATTCGCCTAATTGATAACGAGAGTCTGACCGATCCTCTCGAAACACTAGAGCACAAGCGTACGGTTGGTGACTTGTCTCTTTTCTACAAGTACTATCATGGAAGATGCTCGTAGGAACTCATAGGATTAATCCCCCCAAGGGCAAGATTCTTGAGGCGTAGACAGTCGAAGACAGCAAATTCCTATGCGGTCCAGCTTGACACAGTGAGGACTTCTGTCTACAGGAAACTCTTTTTTCTATAGAACTTCCAATTTATGGAGCTTGTTACCGAAAGGAATTTTCCCCAAAAATTACAACCTATCCTTGTTTAAGAAGGCGGTTCATCGCCATCTATCCTTATTTCCGCATCCTACTCGCAGTGCGTTGAAAGCATAATAGGGTTACCCTTTGCGAGTGGATTAAACTTAAAAAAAAATGATGAGCCTAAAATTGTTGTTGGGTAAATTGATGAATTTTCTGGCCAACAAGTTGATTAGACATCTTTTCCATTACCATTGACTTGTAGTGTTTTAAGCATATTTCAAAGAAACTACTGACTATTTAGCACCTTTGGTTTCAAGATTTTGTTTCGACCACCCTTATTTACTCTTGAACTATGGAATTGGTTATGGAACTACTTGTCCACAGTACTTTATGACGCTTGAAAGCTAAAGTAGCTTATAGATTTGTGTGGATTAGTTGGCTTTTAGTTGCCCTGCTTCCTTTCGACCAAATTACTTCTTTTCTGAATAACTGTATAAGAGTTAATCACAAAAGAACATTTCTATTTCTTACTATGTAGAATTCTTCAATATTCATGACTTTTAAGCTTTATTGACGATTAAAACAACAACAGATATGAAAAATTCCACAATGTTTCTATAAATATTTGCTATAAATATTAACCATTATCTAAACTATTTCAGTGTCTCTCAGATTTTTCATAAAATCCACATAGACCGTTATCAGTAAGTTTTGGTTTCAAGAGTTGTTCGACCACCCTTATTTACTCGTGAGTTGTGAAATTTCTTATGAGGCTCTTTGTCTACCCCCGTTAACGAGCTTGGAAGCTGAAATAACCTAAAACACCGTTATAATGTCCTAATCTTTAATTTATCTTGTTGACTATCATTCCCAAAATGCAAATTAAACTGCAACTCATTTGAGGTTTATCTAATAATCCTTAACGTTTGTGTTGCCTTATCACAGATAATCTATTTAATCATTTCTCGGTAGATTCTCCTATTTAATCATGTAAGTAATTATTTCTCTGAGTTGACATCACATAACATGTTATTTTAATAACTGAAAATGCATTTTAGTGCCGATTCAGTTCTAAAACCACTCCATAAAATAAGCAATGTATTCTGATATAATTCCATGATGTACGAATATTCCAGCCAAAGAAAAGGTTTGGCGAATCTTGATTTGGGTCAATTGCACACGCGTTTAAACCTACTAATGAAGTCTTTAACAATGTAACTGAATATTACATTGAAAAGTGACAAAGAAGCGCTGACTTGGGGCGTTCTCTCGCTGATTTGGACTTGTCTAATAAAGAAGATGAGGAGGCTAAGATTAGACTGATTGCGAACATTCCGCACACCGATCTTATCTTATGCCCAGTCCCCCCTTTTGTCGAGAATGAATTATCGACTCCGCTTAAGCGAACGATGGCGCGAGTCTGAACCTCCTACGATCATATGGATGGCGCACTTTAATCCATCATAAAATACGCCGAAGAGATAACACCTAAATTGGAGATCTATTTTTCATCAGATATGAATCAAACTGGTTTTATTGCTTCCACTATTGCTCGTCAATTTCGTCCTAACGCGCGAATTTATGGGTCGGAAAATTTGTTTTTAGTGTACCTCCTTGTACATGTTCGTCATAAAATGTCGTTATAGAACTACAAAAGTTCGCAGAGATTGTGATGCTATAAAAATAACCGCTGCGCTACAAATATACGGAAACAAAGCGATATAAAGTATAATCGCCTTATAAATCTTTCTGTTTTGACGACATTAAATATCCCAGTGATCTATTTGAAGTAAGCACACCGCTTCGTAATCATTGGGCTTTCAGAAACACATTTCGTGGCAATAAAGCGATATGGATTTCAAATAAATAGTTACATTCCAATAAACAGCGCCAAAGAATTTCATACTATAATAGTGACTGCATTTCTATACGGTCAAAAGGATAGAAACCCTTGCAAAGAAAATGAGGAGTTTTCATGATAAGTTCAGAGGTAGTTTAGCATTTAACCCTCAGAACTTCCAGAAATTGACGCATCATCTTTTCTTTTCATAGACATTGCACAGCTAAATAGGTCAAAAATATAAGCACTTGAATATTTAAGTACACTGTACCTATTCTAATAAATTTTTCATTTCCTAACTGCCCAAACCTCCAACTAAAGGTTTGAGTTGTTGGGAAATTATATCTTGGGGACATTTTCGTATCCAACAACCGCCAGTAAATATTTAATATGCTCCCAAATCAAATATACAGGATGTTTGGGTACTGAACATTAATTTTGTGGATGCGTCTTTAATTTTGATAATTCCAGTTTTAATTTTTGTCAAACCAGTAATTGACTGGTTTGACTGCTTAGTTTTTACATCGTCTATTTTTCAAAATTTCTTCTTTATTTTTCATTTAATCGTTTCAATAAAGAACCAAAGATGTAAAACTGATGCAATATTTTCATATAAGTTTAAAGAATGTGGAAATACATGGTGAAAAAATCTTAAAAAAAGTGTTTCAAATTGCTATATTCAAGCCCAATTTTGCTTGAGCTAAGACGTCTGATAAAAAATATTTATCTGGGAAACAAAAGGTCGGAAATAAAAACAATAACAGACATCAAATTTGCTAACTTACGTAACACATGGAGCAAAAGTAAACCGATTTTATTGAAGTGCTATTCATCCGAAACCAGGAAATTGTTTTCGCTTCTACCGCCCTCGATTTTTGTCCTCACTTTTTTATTAATTTTCTGTCTCAATATCTCGTTAATTTTTCTATCTGGGTCAAAACCATTCGCATGAATTTTACATCGTCTTGTAATAGTTACAAATATGTATTCAGAATAATCATTCGATCATTGTAAATTGAATAAGGCAGGAAGCGTAAAATTATGAAAGCTGGAAGAGACCTGAAAATATGATGAACCCGGTTACGCGTCTCCCTTGTCGGATCGGCAATAAGGAGTTTTTATAAATCTTGTTGGAATTTCTCTTGTAATGGCAATATCGATGAGAAAAATTTCCTTTATATAATCAATGTCAGAACTTGCTAATGCAAAAGACAATTTTCGTGCTTCCATTTTTCTTTTCGCAATATCCTTAGCGCTCACGTAAATTTCACATTTATAATTTCCCAGAACGAAAAGAGATTTTAAATGTAATTACGTGCTGCTGTGTAATAGTTGCATATTTATTTATTCGTGAGTAAAATAACTCTTTGAAGATGATGATTCCTTTATTCTTTGTGCAGCAAAATAACAAATATTTTGTTTTCCAAATGGTCTTTGTCTACTTTAAGCGATTAATTCACATTCAAGTTTTTTACCTTTAAGGAAAAACATAGACTTTCACAGTGGCCATTGTCGTTATTAAATTGTAAGTGGATGTGGTGTTCTCTAGCTGATAGCTTTTTGAATTCGGACCCCATCACGCACAAAGCATACATTCTAGACCACTGGACCACTTCGCTTACGCTCTTGAAAGCTAAACTGGTTTGATAATCTAACCCAGGGGTCGGCAAACTTTTAAGCCAAAAGAGCCAACTGCACTAAGAAAATTGGTTTCGTGAATTTCAAAGGGCCACAAATTTTTACTTCTAATTTTACATTTTGTTTCAAAATTAAATCAGATAAATCCGACGAAAGTATGGGACAGGGAGACACCTCTAATTCATGTAGTCAAACGAAAACATGTACAGCCCAAAAGACCTTTTATTTCTCAAAATTTAGAGCTTTATTTAAAAATTTATTTTTTTCTTGTAAATCCGATTCTTTTAGCTTTTCTCTATATTCGTCTTTTAACTATGTATTTTGTTCTTAAAATTAGATTTTTTTCCCTAAATCTTCACTTATTCTCAAAACACGACAATCTGTGAAAATGTTTACTTTTTTCTAATTCCACCTACTGGAAGATTCGACTTATATCTCAAAATCTTTTGTCGATTTTTTAATAAAAAAAAGTAAAAATTTGAAGCAATAATTTGGAGATGTTATATAAAATAGTTTTTGAAGATTTAGACCTTCTTCTCAAATTTTCGTTTTTCGAAATATAGATCTATTCTTAAATTTAGGTCTATTCTTAAATTTGACTTTTCTCCAAAATAACATTTTTGTGACTGTTCTAAATTGCCACTTTTCTCTTAAAATTTCTATTCTTTTTAAATTACGTTCCTTTACCAAATTTCATCATTTCCCCCAAATATTAACTTTCACTGAACTTTAAACTTTTATTAATTTTCTGGAAATTTCGACCCATTTCGCAAAAACCTGAAATTTTTAGACAATTTTTAATTTTTTTAAATATAGTAATTTCGAACAGAGAAATTGTAAAAATTAACTTAAAGCTCAGAAAAATTTCTCGTTCTCTAAAAAAAGTCTAAGTTTTTCAGTGAAGAGAAAAAAAGTCTAATATTAGGAAGAATTTCATGGTAAAAGTTTAAAACAGCTCGAAATTTCGATAAAAAATTGCAATTTTCCCGAGAAAGCTAAATTTTCAGATTAAAATTGCAATTTTGGGAACAAGACGAATTAAAAAAAAACTCCAAACTTTCAGATAAATTCGAATCTTGTTTGAGAAAATTTGTAAAATACTTTCGATAGAAAATTCCAAGAAAATTTCGAAAAGTCTTGAACTTTAAAAAAAGGTCAAAATTTCGCAGAAAATGTCGAATTTTGAGAAAAAGAAAGAAATTTCGAAAAAACATTGGGAAAAATGAAGTGATAAAAAAATGAATTTGTCTAATTGGGAAAAAAGGAGGAATTTCGAAAAAAATGAAATTATCGAAAGTTCTAAAAAAATGTAAAATTTTAGAAAAAAAACATCGAATTTCGACAACAGATTGAAACCCAAAACAAATTTGAAACCTGAAATTTGTAGAATTTTGAATTTTTTGAAAAATTGCAAAATTCGAAAAGAGAAATTGTAAGAATAAACTGGAAGCTTAGAAAAAATTGTTGAAATTTAAAAAGGTTTTTCAGAGAAGACGAAAAAAGTCAAATTTTAGGAAATATTTCACGGAAAAATTCAAAATATTACGAAAAACTTTAAATTTCGACAAAAAATTAACAACTTTCCGGAGAAAGTTAAATTTTAAGAATCAATTTGAGATTTCAAAAACAAGACGATTTTAAAAAAATCCAAATTTTCAGATAAATTCGAATTTCGAGACAATTTATGGAATAATTTGGAAAGAAGTCAAAAAAATGCCGAGAAAAGTGTTTTAACTCAAGGTCAACATTTCTCGGAAAATTTTGAGAAAAAGGAAGAGATTTCGAATAAAAATTGGGACCTTTTTTTAAAGTTTAACTCTTCTCGAAAGTGGAAGTTTTATCAACATTCTCTTTCCTTTCAAAATTATTTTACCAATTTTCTCAAAATTCGATTTGGCTGAAAATTTTTAGTTTTTTTTTTTAATTCGAGTTGTTTTCGAAACAAATTTATTTTTAAAATTTAATTTTCCCTCGAAAATTGCAAATTTTTATCGAAATTTTGAACTTTGCCTAAAATGTTGATTGATCTTTATCTTGAAAATTTTCCTAAAATTTGACTTTTTTCTTCTTCTCTGAAAAACTTCGATTTTTTTAAAGACAGACACTTTTCTAAGCTTCCAGTTTATTTTTACAATTTCTCTTTTATCTAAAAATTTCGGGTTTTTAAATTTGTTTTGGGTTTCAATATATTTTCGAAATTCGACTTTTTTTTGTGAAATTTTGTCCTCATTTAAGGACTTTGGACAAATTCATTTTTTTAAAATCTCTTCATTTTTTCCAATTTTCATTCGAAATCTCTTCCTTTTTCTCAAAATTTGGCTTGTCGAGAAATGTTGACCTTTTTTTTAAGTTAAAACACTTTTCTCGACATTTTCTTGGACTTTTCTCTCGAAATTATTCTATAAATTCTTTCGAAATTGGAATTTATCTGAAAATTTGGATTTATTAAAAATCGTCTTGTTTTTGAAATTTTAAATTGATTCTGAAAATTTAACTTCCTCTGGAAAATTGTAAATTTTTTGTCTAAATTTAAAGCTTTTCGTAATATTTTGACTTTTTCCGTGAAATTTTTCCTAAAATTTGACTTTATTCTTCTTCTCTGAAAAACTTCAACTTTTTTAAATTTCAACAATTTTTTCTAAGCTTTCAGTTTATTCTTACCATTTCTCTTTTCAAATTTCGCAATTTTTAAAAAATTTTTCAAAAATTGTAAATTTTTTGTCGAAATTTTAAGCTTTTCGTAATATTTTGACTTTTTCCTTGAAATTTTTCCTAAAATTTGACTTTTTTCTTCTTCTCTGAAAAACTTCGACTTTTTAAAATTTCAACAATCTCTTCTAAGCTTCCACTTTATTCTTACAATTTCTCTTTTCAAATTTTGCAGTTTTTCAAAAAATTCAAAATTCTAAAAATTTCAGGTTTTACATTTGTTTTGGGTTTCAATTGTCGAAATTTGATTTTTTTTTCTAAAATTTTGCCTTTTTTACAACTTTCGATTATTTCATTTTTTTTTAAATTTCTCCCTTTTTCCCAATTAGACAAATTCATTTTTTTATCTCTTCATTTTTCCCATTTTTTATTCGAAATCTCTTCCTTTTTCTCAAAATCCGACTTTTTCAAGGAAATTTTGACCTTTATTTAAAGTTCAACATTTCTCGAAATTTTCTTGTAATTTTCTATCGAAAGTATTCTATAAATTGTCTCGAAATTCGAGTTTATCTAAAAATTTGGATTTTTTAAAAATCGTCCTGTTTTTGAAATGTCAAATTGATTCTTAAAATTTAACTTTCTCTGGAAAATTGTAAATTTTTTGTCCAAATTTAAAGCTTTTCGTAATATTTTGACTTTTTCCGTGAAATTTTTCCTAAAATTTGACTTTATTCTTATTCTTTGAAAAACTGCGACTTTCTTAAATTTCAAAAATTTTTTCTAAGCTTCCAGTTTATTCTTACAATTTCTCTTTTCGAAAATTTCAATTTTTCAAAAAATTCAAAATTTTACAAATTTCAGATTTTAAATTTGTTTTGTCGAAATTCGACGTTTTTTACTAAAATTTTGCATTTTTTTAGAACTTTCGATAATTTCATTTTTTTTCGAAATTTCTCCCTTTTTCCGAATTAGACCAATTCATTTTTTTAATCTCTTCATTTTTCCCAATTTTTTTTAAAATCCCTTCCTTTTTCTCAACATTCGACTTTTTCTGGGAAATTTTGACTTTGTTTTAAAGTTCAACACTCCTCGAAATTTTCTTGGAATTTTCTATCGAAAGTATTTTACGAATTTCCTCAAACAAAATTCGAATTTATGTGAAAATTAAAAAATAAAAATAATGGAAAATTTGAAATGTCAAAATTTCAAAATTTTCATATAGTCGAGATTTTCATAAAGTCGAAATTTTCAAAACTAAAGTCGTAATTGTCATAAAGATTGAATTATTAAAAAAAATAGAAACAATAATGTCAGAAAGTCCTCATTTCGAGAAAAAACAAAATTTAGTTTTAAATTCACCTTTTGAAAAAAGTTGAAACATTTATAACAAAAAACTGTTTTTCAAAAGTTAAAAAAGAGTCGAAATCCCAAGACAAAGTACGAATTTTAGAAAATGACGCACATTATCCAAAAATAAAGTGGAAACTTTAAGAAAAAATCAAAGTTTTGAGTGGAAATTTACAAAATAAAATAAAGTTTTCAAAAAAAGTTGAAATGTTAAAAAAGGTGCAAATTTTTAAAATAAATCAAAATTTTGGGAAAAACTTGAAATTTTAAAATATACCCAATTCCGAAAATAAGTAAAATGTTGAGAATTTTTAAATTCACCTTTTGAAAAAAGTTGAGACATTTGTAAAAAATTGAAACACAGAACTTGTCCCCTGAAACCAAGAAAGATTAAAAAACACAACAAAGGTTGCTCTAACGCGTTTCGACAGTCAAGCTGTCATCTTCAGAGAGAAACTCTCTGAAGATGAAACTCAGTTTCTCTCTGAAGATGACAGCTTGGCTGTCGAAACGCGTTAGAGCAACTTTTGTTGTGTTTTTTAATCTTTCTTGGTTTCAGGGGACAAGTTCTGTGTTTCAATTTTTGAAGATAACCAAGGACCAGTCCGTTCCATCAAAGTGAGACATTTGTTACAAAATACTGTCTTTCAAAAGTTAAAAAGAGTCGAAATTTCAAGACAAAGTACAGATTTTAGAAAATGAACCACATTATTCAAAAATAAAGTGGAAACTTCAAGAAAAATCAAAGTTCTGAGTGGAAATTCACAAAATAAAATAAAGTTTTCAAAAAAGTCGAAATTCTAAAAAAGGTGCAAATTTTCAAAATAAATCAAAATTTTGGGAAAAACTCGAAATTTTAAAATAGACCCAATTCCCATAATAAGTAAAATGTTGAGAAAAAGCCAATATTTTAAAAAAAAAACGCAAATTATGAGAAAAAGTTAAAATTTTGAAAAAAGGAAATTTTAAATATCGGAGTTTGAAAAAAAGTCGACATTTTTATTAAAAAAACTAGAAACCTGGAAATTTTCTAAAAAGTCGTTTTTTTTTAATTCAAAATTTACAAAAAAACGGAATTCTTCAAAATTTTTGAATTTCTTATAAAGTAAAAATTTTAAAAAAGGTAGAGAGTTTTAGTCAATTAGAAGTTTCAAAAAATTAACTTTAAAAAAGTTTGCCATTTGCAGTCAGTCGAAATGTTCATTAAAAAAAAATTTAAATTTTGAAAAAAGAAATTTGAAATATCGAGGTTTAAAAAAAAGTCTAAATTTTTAATGAAAAAAATTAGCAAAAATTGCAATTTTCATCGAAATTTCGAGCTGTTCTCAACTTTTTCCATGAAATTCTTCCTAAAATTAGACTTTTTTCCTCTTCACTAAAAAACTTAGACTTTTTTTAGAGAACGACAATTTTTCCAAGCTTTATTTTTGCAATTTTTCTTTTTAAAATTTTACTATATTTTAAAAAATTAAAAATTGTCTAAAAATTTCAGGTTTTTGAATTGTCCTGGGTTTAAAGCTATTGTCGAAATTCTACGGTTTTTTTTTAATAAAATGTTACCTTTTATTGAGAACTTTTGATAAATCCATTATTTTAAAAATCTCTTTCTTTTTTCAATTTTTTCGAAATCTCTTCTTTTTTCTCAATTATTTTTAAATCTCTTTTTCTCAAAATTCGGTTTTTTCTAGAAATTTCAGCTTTTATTTTGAATTTTGATATTTGCTCTTTCTGTAAATTTAAATTTTTTTTCTCACAAAAAGTAATTTATCTTCTTTTTACGAAATCTCAAGGTTGTAGAAAATTACAAATAAAAAGGTAAAAATCATGAGAAAAATATTTTTTAGAAATTTCGACTTTCCAAATTGGTCTTTTTATAGAAATTTCAAATTTCATGCTTTTTCTCAAACTGTTAATACAAATGAATCAACAATTTTGAAAGAATACTTTTTGAAATTATAACTTTTTGTCAAAATTTCAGTAAAACCTAAAAATTCCTAGAAAAGTATTTTTGGAAATTTGGACTTCTGCAGGTCACTTGTTCAATGAGTGTCTGCGTGTCCGTTCGTTCTAGCTTTTATTTACTTATTTTTTTAGGGGAATTTAAAGAGCTGCAATTTTCTTTTAAAAGTGCCGCATGCGGCTCGCGAGCCGCGGTTTGCCGACCCCTGATCTAAACCTACCCCTGCAATTAAATTGAGTATGCAAAAATGTGTATGCTATGGTATAATTGTTTAAATTGTGTTTTAATGTGATTATTATTATTCTTATTCTCCCCATATACGAAAGCAGACTATATCAGAAAAGAAAAAACATTCGCAAATTGCGGGGACGCGTCAATTTGAAAAACGGCATGCAACGTAGAAAATTAAAATAGAAATCCTCATAAAAACGCTTCACACGTACATAAGTTCCTACGCATTGCAAACGGCAGAGTGACAGCAAGAACTAGTAACATTTAGCCGAGCGTGTGGCGACGCTGTTACATTTTTAAATGAGATTTTGATTTCAGTAATGAGTTTTGACTTTTGTGCTTTTGTAACCCACTTATTTCTTGTAAAATATAAAATACCAAAGTATTGCTATGGGCTTATCGGTTCGAAATGATTATTAAACACTTGCTGAATAATACCCCTCGCTTTATTACCAAACGAAACTCGGAACACTACAACTGAATAATGAACTCACTTATTGACGTCTAACTACTAACTGACTAACTATACTGTCTAAATGACTATAACTCGAGGGAAAGGCGACTGCCTTATATAGTTTTGGCTCCCAGGTTCTAGAAAAATCCAGCAGATAAGGCTTATCGTTTGCCAAAATTTCTGGAACGCTTATCTGCCGTTTGCTTCGTTATCGCTGGCCGCTTTCCCCTTATCAGATCTTTCTAGAAAATTTTCTTACGAACTAAATTCTATAATTTACATTTCGCTACAGTATATTTTTGCTATTAAATGAAAAGTTTAACTACAGAATAAGTGTGATGAATAGATGGGATAATATCACTAAGGATAAATGGAAAGATTCGGCTAGGATCAAGCTAGTATTAGTCGTCTGTCACCTAAGTTTAATGTAAGTATTATAAAACTTTGGGTATGTACCCCGCATATATCAAAATATATGAACATTTTACTTTAGTTCCAGAACAATCTAACTACTTACACATTCAGTAACATCAGCAAAAATTGTATCAATGTTATTTCCTAATTTTAAGTTTTCACTTCTCTCGGCAGTTCACATGACTGTCTAATTTTATTTATTATTAGCTTTACATAAATATATCAGCTGCGAAAACTTCTTTTATAAAATAAATTATTGAATAAAAATAATTTTAATAGAAGAAATCAATAGATCGAGGCAGGATTGACATTTTGAGAAAATAGTTCGTATTTTTTATAACAAATGAATAAACGAAAACCCCAAGCATGAGGGTTCAGAATGGCACTCTGTGTACCATTTCTTTTAGAACGGTGACTCGTCATCTCTGACCAGTTTGTGCATCCCAAGCAAAAAATATTTCATAACCTTTTTTATCATTTGACTGGACTAACAAAGTCTAATCTGTACATATATGTAATACTTCTATAAGGCGTGTTTTGTCTCTTTGTTTGTGTTAAAAAGGCGCGATGGATATATATGTCTGTCTTTTTCAAGGACAATAATATATTAACCAATCCCAAAGTTTATTTCAAATACCCCTCTACTCGTCAGTTGTCATTCATTTATTAGTGTTCCCGCCCATCTTGTCATCTGTTCCCGCTATAAATGAATGAATGCTTGTCCTTGAAAGAGTACGACATATACTTTTATTTCACCTTTTTGACAAAGCATTTTTCAGTGGCGATTACATATATGAATTTGTACTGCCCTAGACAAGCCACATAACTTTGGGGGAATCCAGTAGCTATGAGTTAATTTTAATAAACGTTTCAACGAATATAGACGATCACAAGAATGACGATGAGACGAGAATTCGGCGACAGATCACAAGAACATTTCAGGTTGTTCGCGATGCCGAGCAACAAATCGATACGACACATTGAGGTCATATCTAAGGATACACAACAAAACGACACTAATGTCAGTTATGTTAGTCGAACCAGAAGTCCATTAAATCGAAGTAAACTGCCGGGAGAGCTCAGCAGCCTCTGTATTTCAGTTTCTGGAACATTGAAGCTGATAGAAAACCCTGTGGAGCATACCGTCTCGCTGCCTGAAGGGCAGAAGACAGCAGGTTGAGCAATGAGCGTCAACTGGCAATTTTCACGTCCCGAGGGAACCAGACCTCGGCAGGCGGCGGCGTTTCGCGGAAATGCCAACGACACCCGTGAATATTACAAACATAATTATAATCGAGAAAGCCCAAATTAAATTGCGCTTATCTGGGTTTTGTTTATTTTTTGTTACGATTCCTTCGGTGGAATTGTGGACACGCTGTAATTTCTCTTGTACTTTGGACAGCAAATTAGGCCATTGTGGGAATACACTAATTATATTTTTGGGAAAATTTAATTCACAGAGAGAAACGTACAAAAGAGGCAAAGGTCGTACAGCTGGTATCATAGTTTTAAAGAGTTCGTGCGCATTGCGGAATGATATTTTGTTTCAAATTCGTTGATATGATCTTGTGATATTTAGCTGACCAGCTTTGGGTAGCGAAATTGTGCCGTATCGCCTTAGATGACGCAGTTAGACCATTATATTAAAAGAATTCTACGTACACAATTACACAAAGGTTGTGCCTTATCGTTGAGTGACGCTATCTTTGATATCAGGTCATTTATTTAGAAAATGGCAAAGGATTATTTACCATTTCTGCATATAATATTAATTTGGGACAATTTTCTGGGATAAAACGTTCCTATTAACGATCCTACCTTGCAAGGTATGTCTGTACCCATTTTCGTTAAAAATCATTTACGTAATTGAGCCATAATAAGCGGTAAAAGCAGGCAGACAAACACACTTTCGTTAGCTACAATAGGATAAAATGGTATATTCTCGTTGCTGGGGTACTGTCCCCAGTCTGTCAGTTCTGAGAATCATAAACAAGAATCATTTTTGGGCCATTTGGTTATCTGATCTCCTAAAAGGGCCGTGTGTCATTTTTTTGTTTTCTTTTAATTATCTCGGTGCTAATTTGAATCTGACAACTGCCCAATAGAATATGCATCCTTGAAATTCTGTTTCAGCGGCATTTGGGGCTTATTCATGTCAATATCTATTACAACTAGTCGCAATATTCATTAAATCCGTGTCCAGCTAGAGCATTAATCTTGCGAAAATTATCTTTCCGGAGGCGTTCGTGTCTGTTAAATCCACCCCTGGAAATGGAAACGGGCGAGGCGCGGTTCAGTAGATAACGGTTTCGGTTCAAGCGCAGCTATCAGGTGTTTTGTCTTCGGTTATTAGATTAGTTCTCACAAATTGCTTCATAATTTCATTTACAAAGATAACTTGTATCAACAACAGCGTGAGATTATTAGACTAATCCTGACGGTTTCGCCGTTTGAGCCAAATTGACTTTATTAAGGCGAACGGTTGTGAACTCGGGGATTTCGATTCGAAACGTATCGGGAAAGCAATTTTAAAACTGGGGCGGCTTCCACGGTAAAATTAGAAACTCGATCTGACTTTTAAAAGTTTGATCTTTTTGCGCGTTATTTGTAAATCAAGAAGACCGCGAGTTAAACAAATTTTTCTTGTAAATTAAAAATCTGGCAGAGTAAGAATTTTATTCATTTTAACGCAAGTTAAAATACAAATAGTGCAAATTTGTGTATTTTTGTATAATTTGTAGGCTACTAGCGAGTTTTATCTCTGAAACCTGTTAAATCAAGAAGACTTCAAGTTTTGTCTATTGTCTTGCAAATAACAAACATTTTGCACAAATTAAATAAAAAACTAGGCGGTTTTGGAGGCTTCCAACGGAAGGTGAGAGGCTGCCGACAGAAGTGAAAACTTGAAACTAGGAGATAACACTACTTATGTAATGTGGTTCGAACCCACATTAGTAAACAAGTCAGAATATTGGAAATATTTGAAAATAAATGCTGCCTAACTGATCTACCCTTTTACATTTGTGCTTTGGATGCTTGTAGTCATGTGGAAACGAATTTAATCTTTATTGATAATAAAATCTCTTACGCTAAACTCTTTTTATTTATTGCAGGTAATGTTTAGCATCTTATTAGTACTGTCATCTGTCACTTCTGGAGCACTAGAGTAGCACATTTTACATTTTATTTTAATACTAACACTCTGCCAGCGAACGTCGTGCAACTGTAAATCCTGCGAATCCTTACTAATATGTAAATGCAAAAGTGTGTTTGTCTGTTTGTTTGTTCGCTTCGGTGTTGCCAGATTTCAGGCACTTTTTCGGTGATTTACTCTCGTGCATATGGCACGAGTCATTTTTATGTAAATAATATATATATATTATTTACATAAAAATGACTCGTGCCATATGCACGAGAGTAAATCACCGAAAAAGTGCTTATACCGTAATGTGTCGGGATTGGTATTCTCTATTTTATTCACAAAATTTTTTCCATTCCTTTTTGTTTAGCGCTAAAATTTTTGCTTCGTTTAGGTTTAATTGTCTCTTTCTGATTAATTTATCAATGATGTCATCCCATCTTTCTTTAGGTCTGCCTCTACGTCTCCGGTCCGATGTTCTTGCTTCCCATATTTTCTTTACTTGCATGTTATCTTTCATCCTTTGTATATGTCCCCACCAACCTAATTGTTTTTCTTCGACAATTTCTAATACAGGCTTAGCATCCAGTTCTTCCCTCACTTTTTGATTTCTTATTCGATCTCTTCTACTTATTCCCTTTATCGCTCTTAAGAACTTCATCTCGACTGCTTGTATCCGGCTTTTCATTCTCTCCGTTAAAACCCAGGTTTCACTTCCAAATAGTAGTATCGGCTGGAAGATAGTCTTGTATACCAACATTTTCGTATTTTTGGATATTTCTTTCTTCTTGACTATGGTTGCACACATACTGTAATATGCTTTAAGTGCTTTCTCTATTCGTTCATTGATGTCCCTATCCTGATTTCCTTTATTATCTATTATTACTCCTAAATATTTGAATTCCTTGACCTGCTGTATATCCTTATTTTCCAATCGTATATTTATTTTTTTATTTTCATCTTCTGTTATCGCCATTACTTTTGTTTTATTGACATTTATTTTCATTTGTTTAGATTCTAGAGCATCTTTCCATATTTCTAAGTTAGTTTGTAGGTCTTCAGGTGAATTGGCCATTATTACTATATCATCTGCAAATGCACATTCTTTTATACAGACTTTTTGTAGATTGTAGTATCCTACTTGTAGGCCTGTTGTTTTAGTACATGTTTGTTTGAGTATGTCATCTATCAGGATAATGAATAGTAATGGGCTAAGTACTCCTCCCTGTCTCTTGTGTAGAAAGTAGAAGACTGCATATTTCGCGTTCTGATGTAATTTGCATTTTCTTCATATATGCTTTTTATTCCAGCAATTAATTTTCGGCTGACTCCTCGTTGTTCCAAACTTATCCATATTTCTTTTCTGGGTGCTCAGTCAAAAGCCTTTTCAAGATCAATGAACGCTAGATATGCCTCTCTCCGTTGTCTTAATATTTTATCCGTAAGTTGTTTCATCGTGAATATATGGTCCTGTATACTATGGCCTCTTCTAAATCCACTTTGGGATACACTTAATTGCGTTTCTATGACTAAACGGAGCCTGTTTGCTAACACCCTTTCATATATCTTTGCTACCGTGCTCAATAAAGTTATACCTCGATAATTTTGGCATTATTTTCTATCTCCCTTTTTATATATGGGCATAATAACACCTATTCCCCAATCTTTAGGTATGTTTCCTTTTATCCATGCCTTATTACAAATGTTGTACAAGAGTTTTACACCTTTCTTTCTTATGTGTTTAATCATATCTGGTGTTATTCCATCATGTCCGGGTGCTTTTCCACATTTTGTTGCCTTGATTGCTTCTTCAACTTCCTCTATCGTAAGTACTTCAATTTCTTCATCTGCTATTGTGTCATTTGTTGTTACTTCTTTGCCTTCTTGTGTCTCTGTTTCCAGTGGATTTAATAGTTCGTAAAAGTATTCTTTCCATCTGTTCATAATTAAATTCTCATCTTTTAGCAACGCGCCTTCTTCGCTTGTTATAGTCGTCAATTTCTTTTCTTTTCCTTTTCTTATTGTCTTCACTGCTTTATAAAATAGCTTGCGATCTCCTTTATTTGTCTCCTCCATTTTTTTCCCAAAACATTCCCATGCCTTCTGTTTAGCTTCCAAAACCATTTTTTTTTACTTTGGTTCTTCTCTCCTTATACAAAGTGTATTTTTGTGCGGTGTTATTATTTAAGTACTCTTTCCACGCTTGTTTTTTTAATTTAACTTCTTTTTTGATTTCATCTTTCCACCAGGCAGTTAACTTTTTATTGGCGTTGGTTGTAATCGTGCCACATGCTTGTTTAGCTGCTTCTATTCTTACCTCCTTAAATATTTGCCATATGTCTTCAATATCTTTTTGTTCAATCTCCTTTTCTATATTACTTATTTTTTCCTCAAGAATTTGGTATAACTGTTTGCTATATCTTTTTCTCTTAATCTGTATGTTTTAATATTTTCTTTTTTTACTGGTGCAGTTTCGTGTCGTTCGTTGTCACTCCTACACCTCTTCTTTTTCCTAATTTTTGCTACAACCAGGTAATGATCACTAAATATTTCCGCACTTCTTTTGACTCTTACATCCGTGATCGATTTCCTATTATTTCTTTGCACAAGTACGTAGTCAATTATGGATCTTTCTTTTCTGTTTTCCGCTATTCTTGTAAATTTATGTATATCCTGGTGTTCATAAAACGTATTTGTTGTTATGAGATCGTTCAATATGCAATATTCTATCATTCTTAACCCATTGTTGTTTATTTTTGTTTCCCCACAGTTTCCAATCACATTTACATTTCTATTCTCTCTTTTACCCACCCTACTGTTAAAATCTCCCATTACGATAATTTTACCTTTACCTGTCTCCGTGGCCAATGTTAGTTCCTCCCAGAATTGATCTTTATTACTCGCTAAATCATCTTCATTTGGTCCATACACTATTATTATGCATATTCGTTCCCCATATATATCATCAAATTCTAATTTTAGTATTCTTTCAGAAATGCATTCCCAATTTAGTATATTATCTACTAATCCTTTCTCTATTATGCACCCAACCCCAGCCGCAGCATGTTTATTTTGTTCTACTCCACTGTATATTAAAAGGTGTCCATTTTCTAGCACTAGTTCCCCTTGCCCCTTCTTCTTCGTTTCTGTTATTGTTAATATTTGGATCCCTGTCATTTCAAATTCTTCTATTAGTTCCTCCTCTTTTCCCCTTAGTCCTCTAACATTCCATGTTCCCACTTTCCAAATTTCTTTTCCTGTTTTTTCCTTTTTATTTATTTTTTCTATTGTTGTGTTTTTATGTGTTTTCGTATCCATTTTCATTGCCTTGTTCGTCATCATACTATTTACCTCTTTAGATTTATTGCTCAGTTTTTTGAATTTGTATTTTCTAATTTTTCCTTGATTTTGTTCCATTTCCAAGTTTCTCCATCAACTGTTATCTTGTTATATCCCATTTTGATATTCTTACCCATGCGTTTCTCCTCTTCTGCTTTATTTTTTAGTTGTCTCTGCTTCTCCCTTTCTTTATGCGTCAAGTCTTCATTTATGAACATTTTTTCATTAATTTTTCTAAGCTTTGATTTGTTTTTCATAATCCGTTTCTTTTCATTTTCATTTTGCAGTTTCACAAGATATATATTTCTACCAATGTTGTAAGTTTCTTCAACTTTGGTTTGTATTTCTAATTTTTCTTTAAAGAAATGTTTCCAAATAAATGCAAAACTTAATAATGACAGCACGATGACAGCGTCATAAAGCGATAGAGCTCAACTTCCTCTCTTCTGGCTTCTCTGCCAGATCTCCCATATTTTACGGCTTCTTCCATATTTTGGTAAATATTTTGGAAAAAATTGTCCCGCATTTTAAAGAGTGCAACGGTAACACAAATTTCATAAATAAGAAAGCATATTTGATCGACAGCATCATCTATTACGTAGGCAAGAACATTAAAACAAATAAATTTGATCTCTCAATTCAAGAAATTGAAAAACTTTTTCTCATATTGGATGGTTTTCCTCTTAAATTCGAATTATTCACTAAAATCCGCAGACGAAGTCGCTGGTAATAGCTAGTTTTATACATTATCGTGCAACTTGCAAATCTAAAATATCAAAGATTATGCAGATTTCGTTACCAAAGCTTTTAAACCTCAACTTTGTGGACTTCACCAATGCTCGTAATTCAGAAACTGTTCTAGGAATAGGAGCAGCAAAAAACAAACTCTGCCAGGTTTGATTTAGGTTGTTAACTTTCCAGCAAATTGTTATTTGTGAACTTCCACACACCTTTGCATCGCGTTAGCATCTTTGGTTCTCACGATAAACAAACTTTTTATTACCTAACTCATTTTTATTGCTACATATGGTGACGCTATTACCACAGAGCCATCTGCCAGGGTGTCATCAGTGTGCAACCGCTTAAGCCATCAATTAATTAAGTTTGAATGTAATAATTAATTTAACGAGTAACCACCAACTAAGTCACGTCAGTACAATACCAATATCGTCGAAATGACACATTAGTGTGTTAGAAATTCAGTTTTAATTTGGAACCGATTCGTGTGCAAACAAAGTGTGATATTTAATTGGAGCTCTTGGATGGAAATCTGCATAAATATCGATGAGATGGTCATTTCCGTTCAAACAATGGGGAGAGTGGAATAAACGCAAACCGTTTTGGTCGAGATGCTAAAGGACCTATTTATATTACCAATTGTATAATCGCTTTATTGCCCATGCAAACTTCCCCATTCATGTAAATCGCATTTAGAACTCGAAAACTTGAATCGATGCATTAAATCTGCCCCAGCCAAGTCTGCATTTGTCGGTTTATTTTAGAAAGTTACCAATATTTTCCTCCATATTGACGATGTTACTGAAAAAACTTTAGAAGATTCCTTTTTTAAATGGATGGACATTATTATTCATAGGTTCGAGACGTCTGACGAATGTTTACAAGCAATTAAAGCTATTAAGGTAGATCACACGCCAATTAGTGTTCTGTAAATTTTATTTACATTTCTGACAGATTTTAACAGTGTTGCCTAGACACTTTTAAAATTAAAAGACACGTTCCGGTGCCGAAGCTGGGATATTCAATGTCAAACTTAGGATTTTTAACATGTAACGTAAATGAGATGACGAAAACAGTAGAGAGATACGATGCCTGATAACCGGCTATCCAAAATAGCAAAAGCGGAAACTTCCGCGAGACTTCCTGAAAGACCACCAAAAGACAAGTACGAAAGCTGGACCTCCGCATTCCAAAAGTGAGGAACATTGTAAGAAACACAGAACTAAGTTCTAACGTAGAAAAAAAAAGGTGTAGAACAAGGTTTCCCAAACTTCTTTAGTCATGGCTCGGTTATTTTTATGCTTCCCCTTCCCCGCCAAAAATTGTTTAACTATATCAAAACTTTTTCTTCTCAAAATTTCAACCACATTTGGAGGTTAGAAGTCAAAATTTGGACTTTGATCCCAAAATTTTGCTTCCCAATCTCAAGCTGAAGTTTCGAAATTTTCTGCAATCTTGGATTTTTTCACCATGCTAAGTTTTTCCTAAAATTTGGAGTACATTCAATCGTTTATATATTTCTAAAAAGTCGACATTAAAATCGAGAAGTTTTTCTCAACATTTCAGTTAAAATCTTGCTATTTTGGAATCCAAAATCAAAATTCCAATAAAAACTGTAGAATGTTATAATATTATACATTAGGAGTCAAAAATTTGGACAATCTTTTTTTTTAACTATATCAAAACTTTTCCTTCTCAAAATGTCGACCACATTTTGAGGTTATAGGTCAATATTTGGACTTTGTCCCCAAAATTTTGATTCCCAATTTCGAGCTTAGGTTTCGAAGTTTCTTTTCAATCTTGGATTTTTTCTCATGACAAGTTTTTCTTCAAATGTCGAGTACATTGAATCGTTTACATATTTCTAAAAGGTCGACGTTAAAATAGAAACTTTTTTCTCAAAATTTCAGCTAAATCTTGCTCTTTTGAAATCCAAAATCAAAATTCCAAGGAAAAACTGTAGAATGTTATAATATTATATCTTAAGAGTCAAAGATTTGAAAATAAGGACAATCTTTTTTTTAACTATGTCAAAACTTCTTTCTCAAAATGTCGACCAGATTTTGAAATTATGAGTCAAAATTTGGACTTTGATCGATCCCAAAATTTTGATTCCCAATTTCGAGCTTAGGTTTCGAAGTTTCTTTTCAATCTTGGATTTTTTCCCATGACAAGTTTTTCTCCAAATGTCGAGTACATTGAATCGTTTACATATTTCTAACAGGTCGACGTTAAAATAGAAACTTTTTTCTCAAAATTTCAGCTAAATCTTGCTCTTTTGAAATCCAAAATTAAAATTCCAAAGAAAAACTGTAGAATGTTATAATATTATATCTTAAGAGTCAAAGATTTGAAAATAAGGACAATCTTTTTTTTAACTATGTCAAAACTTCTTTCTCAAAATGTCGACCAGATTTTGAAATTATGAGTCAAAATTTGGACTTTGATCGATCCCAAAATTTTGCTTCCCAATCTCGAGTTTAGGTTTCGAAGTTTCTTTTCAATCTTGGATTTTTTTCCCATGCTAAGTTTTTCTTCAAATTTCGAGTACATTAAATCGTTTACATATGTCTAAAAGGTCGACGTTAAAACAGAGAAGTTTTTCTCAAAATTTCAGTTAAAATCTTACTATTTTGGAACCCAAAATCAAAATTCCAAGAAAAACTGTAGAATGTTATAATATAATACCTTAGGAGTCAAAAATCTGGACATTTTTTTTAACTATATCAAAACTTTTCCTTCTTAAAATGTCGACCACATTTTGAGGTTACAGGTCAAAATTTGGACTTTGATTCCAAAATTTTGCTTCCCAATCTCGAGCTAAAGTGTTGAAGTTTCTTCCAATCTTGGATTTTTTCATCATGCTAAGTTTTTTTTAAGATTTCGAGTACATTCAATTGTGTATATATTTCTAAAACGTTGACGTTAAAATAAAGAAGTTTTTCTCAAAATTTCAATTAAAATCTTACTATTTTGGAATCCAAAATCAAAATTCCAAGAAAAACTGTAGAATATTATAATATTATACCTTAGGAGTCAAAAATTTGGACAATCTTTTTTTAACTATATCAAAACTTTTGCTTCTCAAAATGTCGACAACATTTTGAGGTTATAGGTCAATATTTGGATTTTGATCCTAAAATTTTGACTTCCAATCTCGAGTTTAGGTTTTGAAGTTTCTTTTCAATCTTGAATTTTTTTCCCATGCTAAGTTTTTCTTCAAATTTCGAGTAGGTTGAATCGTTTACATATTTCTAAAAGGTCGACATTAAAATAGAAACTTTTTTCTCAAAATTTTAGTTAAAATCTTGCTCTTTTGAAATCCAAAATCAAAATTCCAAGAAAAACTGTAGAATGTTATAATATTATATCTTAAGAGTCAAAGATTTGAAAATAAGGACAATCTTTTTTTTTAATTATATTAAAACTTCCTTCTCAAAATGTTGACCAGATTTTGAGATTATAAGTCAAAATTTGGATTTTGATCCCAAAATTTCGCTTCCCAATCTCGAGTTGAAAGTTTCGAAGTTTCTTTTTAATCTTGGATTTTTTCACCATGCTAACTTTTTCTTAAAATTTCGAGTACATTCAGTTGTTTATATATTTCTAAAAAGTCGACGTTAAAATGGAGAATTTTTTCTTCAAAATTTCGGTTGAAATCCTTGCTATTTTGAATTTACAGAATCAAAATTTTTCAAAACTGTAGAATGTTATATTATAACTTAAAAGTCGAAAATTTGAAAATAAGGTCAATCTTTTGAGAGGAAACATGAAATGGTAAGATTTCCAAAAAAATATTCAACTTAAATTCCTAATTATTGATGTTTAACCTAAAATTTTGATTTTTTTTTTACTTCGACTGCTTCTAAAGATTTCAAATTTAGAAATCGTAGGATTTTATTCAGATTTTTTAAAGTTAAAATTTAATTTTCTTTTCCTTCTTTTCATTCTAACACAAACGTTTAATTTTTTTCTAAATTCAAGCCCTTAATTCAAACTAGTTTTTTTCCTAAAGCCAATTGTAGCTGCATTTTTTCTCAACATCTAGATTGACTTTTGACAAACTTTTAGTCAAATCTGGAAATATAACATAAGATATCGACTTTAAAACAAAAATTTAATTAAACTTTTTTCTTGACATTACAAATCAGAAGATATAATCGAGTTTTCTTCTTGAATTTTTTATAATGACACAGTGAGAACTTCTCTCTATGGAGACTCTGTTTTCTACAGAACTTCCAAGCTATGGAACTCGTTACCGAAGGGAATTTTCCCCAAAAATTACAATCTATCCTTGTTTAAGAAGGCGGTTCATCGCCATCTATCCTTGTCTTCGCATCCTACTCGCAGTAGGAGCTTTGAAAGCATAATGGGGTTACCCTTTGCGAGTGGATTAAACTTAAAAAAAATTGTCTAGAAATCTCCAATTTAATTAAAAGAAGGCGACCTCTAGTTAAAAATGGAAATTTAATATAAGCTCAAGCGGTAAAATTTTCAAAAAAATATTTAACTTAAATTCCTAATTGTTGATATTTAACTTAGAATTTTGATTTTTTTTAATTCAACTGTTTCTAAATAGTTTAACTTTATAAATCGTAAGCTTCTTTTCAGATTATTTAAAGTTAAAATTTAATTTTATTTTCAACTTTTTTCATTCTAACACAAACGTTTAATTTTTTTCTAAATTCAAGCCTTAATTCAAACTAGCTTTTTTCCTAAAGCCAATTGTAGCTGGATTTTTTCGCAACATCTAGATTGACTTTTTACAAACTTTGAGTCAAACCTGGAAATATAACATAAGATATCGACTTTAAAACAAAAATTTGAACTTTTTTCTTGAAATTTAGAAATCAGAAGATTTAATCGAGTTTTCTTCTTGAATTTTTTATAATGACACAGTGAGAACTTCTGTCTACGGAGACTCTGTTTTCTACAGAACTTCCAAGCTATGGAACTCGTTACCGAAGGAATTTTCCCCAAAAATTACAACCTATCCTTGTTTAAGAAGGCGGTGCATTGCCATCTATCCTTGTCTCCGCATCCTACTCGCAGTGCTTTGAAGGCATAATGGGCTTACCCTTTGCGAGTGGATTAAATTTAAAAAAAAAAATTCTAAAAAGTTCCAATTTAATTAAAAAGGGGCGACCTCTAGTTAAAAATGGAAATTTAATATAAGCTTAAACGTGGAATTTAAACTTCTTTTATTGTGAGTCCATTATTTTAATTCTTATCAATACTGACATTTCCAACCCTTACTTTGTGGAATTATTAGAAGAGACGAGATATTCGTAGGAGTCTGTGATCCATGGAGCTTGTTAGCATAACAACGGCTAAAAAAATTGCTGGTATGACCGCCGATAATGCAGTAATGCAAACCCTGGTCTGGTGTTAGCAACTATTTATCGAAACATTGTGGAATTTTTAATATCTGTTGCTTTTTGTTCGTTAATAAAGTATTTAACTTAATTAACGAACAAAAAAAAAATCATTTAAGTTATAATTCTTATCAATATTTCAAATTTAAATATTTAGTGTAAGTTTAAACCAGCAATTTTTTTTAAGTTTAATCCACTCGCAAAGGGTAACCCCATTATGCTTTTAAAACACTGTGAGTGGGATGCGAAAAACAAGGAGGATAGATAGTCGATGAACCGCCCTTTTAAACAAGGATAGGTTGTAGTTTTTGGGAAAAATTCCTTTCGGTAACGAGTTCCATAGCTTGGAAGTTATATAAAAAAAAGAGTCTCCCTAGACAGAGGTCCACACTGTGTCAAGTTGGACCGCACTAGAAATTAGCTCTACGAGAAAAATATGACAATTTAAAATTAAAAAAAATTTAACTACTATTTCAAGGAAGACAAAATTCCGAAAAAGACTAGAAATTCTCAATATAGATCATACTTTTTACTTTTTTTTTACACTGTGTCAAGTTGGACCGCACAAAAATTTGCTCTACGAGAAAAACATGACAATTTGAAATTAAAAAAAAATTAATACTATTTCAAGGAAGACAAAATTCCGGAAAAGACTAGAAATTCTCAATATAGATTATACTTTTATAAAAAGTCGAAATTTCAATAAAAACTCGAAATTTCTAAAATTAGCCAAAAGTTCGGAAAGAGTAGAAATTAAAAAAAAAATTGAATTTGCTAAAACAAGAATAGATTTTTGAAATGTTAAAATTTTCAAAATATTAAACTTTTCCGCAAAATGAAATTTAAGGGACATTGAAATTTTGAAAGAGTTGAACTTTTTAAACAAACCGAATTTTCCCAAAAAAATTTATTATTTGCAACAAAAAATTGTTATTATTTCCAAAAAAAGTTATTAATTTGCAAAAAAGTCAAAATTAAACCAGCAGTATTTGTTTAAGTTAAAAATTGCAAAAAGTAAATTTCGAGAAAGCCAAAATGTGCAAAAAAAGTCGAAATTCTCAGTCTAAAATTTCAAAAAATCACAAGTTTGGAAAGTCAAAATTTTAATCAATTATAAAATTTGAAAAAAAAATGAAAATTTTGAAATGATGATTTCTTGAAAGGTAAATTTACAAAAAAGTTAAAATTTCGAGAAAAACTGGAAAACATGAATCCAAAATTTTGAGAAAATGTTGATAAAAACGATCACGTGGAAAGACTCGAATTTTGGAAATGTTGCATGTTTTTGAGTAAGTCGATATTTAAAAAAAGTTCAAAATATACATGAAAGGGCTTAAATCTGAAATCAACATTTTTTCAAAAGTCATGATTTAGAAATAATGGAAAATTTGAAATGTCGAAATTTTCATAAAGTCGAAATTTTCTAAAGTCGAAATTTTCATAAAGTCGAAATTCTCATAAAGTCGAAATTTTCAAAACTAAACTCGTAGTTGTCATAAAGATTGAATTCTTCAAAAAAATAGAAACAATAATGTTAGAAAGACCCCATTTCGAGAAAAATCAGAATTTTTTTTAAATTCACCTTTTGAAAGAAGTTGAAATATTTATAACAAAAAACTGTTTTTCAAAAGTTAAAAAGAGTCAAAATTTCAAGACAAAGTATGGATTTTAGAAAGTGACCCACATTATTCAAAAATAAAGTGGAAACTTCAAGAAAAAGTCAAAGTTTTGAGTGGAAATTTACAAAATAAAATAAAGTTTTCAAAATAAGTCGAAATTTTAAAAAAGGTGGAAATGTTCAAAATAAGTCAAAAATTTGGGAAGAACTCAAAATTTTGATATAAACCCAAGTATAGAGATTTCAATAATAAGTAAAACTTAAGAAAAGGCCAATATTTTGAAAAAAAAAACTGAAATTTTGAGAAAAAGTTAAAATTTTGAAAAATTAAATTTTAAATATCGGAGTTTGAAAAAGAGTCAAAATGTTTAATAAAAAAACTAGAAACATGTGGAAATTGTGTAAAAAGACGTTTTTTGTTTTAATTCAAAATTTACAAAAAAGCGCGGTTCTTCAAAAATGTTGGATTTGTTATAACGTAAAAATTTAGAAAAAGGTCGAGATTTTCCATCAATTTGAAGTTTAATAAATTTGACAAAGTTGCGATTTACAGTCAGTCGAAATGTTCATTAAAAGAAAGTTCAAATTTTGAAAAAAGGAAATTTTAAATATTGAAGTTTGAAAAAAAGTCGAAATTTTTAATAAAAAAAACTAGAAACATGTAGAAATTGTCTAAAAAGTCGTTTTTCTTTCAATTCAAAATTTACAAAAAGCGGAAATCTTCAAAAATTTTGGATTTGTTATAAAGTAAAAATTTTGAAAAAGTCGAGATTTTCAGTAAATTAGAAGTTTCAAAAAAAAAAATTTTGAAAAAGGTTGCGATTTGCAGTCAGTCGAAATGTTGATTAAAAAAAAGTTAAAATTCAAAAAAAAAGAAATTTTAAAAATTGAAGTTTGAAAAAAATCGACATTTTTAATAAAAAAACGAGAAACATGTGGAAATTTTCTAGAAAGTCGTTTCTTTTCAATTTAAAATTTACAGAAAAGCGGAATTCTTCACAATTTTTGAATTTGTTATAAAGTAAAAATTTAGAAGGTCGAGATTTTCAGCCAATTTGAAGTTCAATAACTTTGAGAAAGTTGCGATTTACAGTCAGTCGAAATGTTCATTAAAAAAAAGTTAAAATTTTGAAAAAAAGAAATTTTAAATATTGAAGTTTGAAAAAAAGTCGAAATTTTTAATGAAAAAACTAGAAACATGTGGAAATTGTGTAAAAAGTCGTTTTTTGTTTCAATTCAAAATTTACAAAAAAGCGTGATTTTTCAAAAATTTTGGATTTGTTATAAAGTAAAAATTTAGAAAAAGGTCGAGATTTTCAGTCAATTTGAAGTTCAATAACTTTGAGAAAGTTGCGATTTACAGTCAGTCGAAATGTTCATTAAAAAAAAGTTCAAATTTTGAAAAAAGGAAATTTTGAATATCGAAGTTTGAAAAAAAGTCGAAGAGTCGTTTTTTTTTCAATTCAAAAATCACAAAAAAGCGGGATCCTTCAAAAATTTTGGATTTGTTATAAAGTAAAAATTTTGAAAAAGATCGAAATTTTCAGTAAATTAGAAGTTTCAAAAAAAAATAATTTTGGAAAAGGTTGCGATTTGCAGTCAGTCGAAATGTTGATTAAAAAAAAGTTAAAATTTAAAAAAAAAAAATTTTAAAAATTGAAGTTTAAAAAAAATCGACATTTTTAATAAAAAAAAACGAAAAGCATGCGGAAATTTTCTAGAAAGTCGTTTCTTTTCAATTTAAAATTTACAAAAAAGCGGAATTCTTCACAATTTTTGAATTTGTTATAAAGTAAAAATTTAGAAGATCGAGATTTTCAGTCAATTTGAAGTTTAATAACTTTGAGAAAGTTACGATTTACAGTCAGTCGAAATGTTCATTAAAAAAAGTTTAAATTTTGAAAAAAGGAAATTTTGAATATCGAAGTTTAAAAAAAAGTCGAAGTTTTTAATAAAAAAACTAAAAACATGTGGAAATTTTCTAAAAGGTCGTTTTTTTTCAATTCAAAATTTACAAAAAAACGGGATTCTGCAAAATTTTTGAATTTGTTATAAATTAAAAATTTTGAAAAAGGTCGAGATTTTCGGTCAATTTGAAGTTCAATAACTTTGAGAAAGTTGCGATTTACAGTCAGTCAAAATGTTCATTAAATAAAAGTTTAAATTTTGAAAAAAGGAAATTTTGAATATCGAAGTTTGAAAAAGTCGAAATTTTTAATAAAAAAACTAAAAAAATGTGAAAATTTTCTAAAAGGTCGTTTTTTTTTTCAAGTTAAACTTCACAAAAACACGGGATTCTTCACAAATTTTGGATTTGTTATAAAGTAAAAATTTTGAAAAAGGTCGAGATTTTCAGTTAATTAGAAGTTTCAAAAAAATAATTTTGAAAAAGGTTGCGATTTGCTGTCAATCGAAATGTTCATTAAAAAAAAGTTAAAATTTTGAAAAAAAGAAATTTTAAATATTGAAGTTTGAAAAAAACTCGAAATTTTTAATAAAAAAAAACTAGAAACATGTGGAAATTTTCTAAAAAGTCGTTTCTTTTTAATTCAAAATTTACAAAAAAAGCGAATTCTTCAAAATTTTTAAGTTTGTTATAAACTAAACATTTTGAAAAAGGTCGAGATTTTCAGTCAATTTGAAGTTCAATAACTTTGAGAAAGTTGCGATTTACAGTCAGTCGAAATGTTCATTAAAAAAAAGTTCAAATTTTGAAAAAAGGAAATTTTAAATATCGAACTTTGAAAAAAAGTCGAAGTCTTTAATAAAAAAAAACTAAAAACATGTGGAAATTTTCTAAAGAGTCGTTTTTTTTCAATTCAAAAATCACAAAAAAGCGGGATCCTTCAAAAATTTTGGATTTGTTATAAAGTAAATATTTTGAAAAAGATCGAAATTTTCAGAAATTACAAGTTTCAAAAAAATAAATTTAAAAAAGGTTGCGATTTGCAGTTAATCGAAATGTTCATTAAAAAAAATTCAAATATGCAGAATAAATCGAAAGCCTTGTGTGGCCATGTGCAGGGTCGCGACCCACTGTTCGGAAAATGCTGCTATAGAAGAAAGACGACCAATTTATTGCGACCAAACCCTTCTATAGATTTTGATAAAAAACTAATATATTACGAAAGTGATGTTGTAAATATGTAAATGAAACAGTAAATTATGAGGATTTATAGCGGTACCGTTTAGCGCAATAGCAATTTAAAATTATACATCTTACGGAATTTCGATGCTTCATTTTGCACATTAGGGACATATCTTGAAGTAACAGGAAAACAGCAGCTCTACAATTCCTTCCAGATGCCTTTGACGAAGGCTCCGTTGCGTAAAGTTTATCGCGTAATCAGCACAGTATTGTCGACTTAGAAAATCTACTGCAAAGTAGCTTGGAGGTATATTGTATCCACGGCGACAGTCTATGCTAAAAATCGAGACGTGATGGCAACCTAACGTTTACGCCTCGCTTACGCAACGTTCTGAAAATATTCTGCTACGATTAATTCCGGTGAATTACCTTAAGAAAATACGTGCTTTCGTGACTTTGAGATATCAAATATTCTAGCATGCGCGGAATGAGCCAGCAATCGCACCCTATGTTACTCAGTAGAAAATTAACTCACTCGCAAATTGCGTTTATTTAATAAGTTGAAAGATTATGCAACTCTCACGTCAGTGACAGGATAGAAATTGTGTTCACTTTCGGTTCTTTTATTTATATAAGAATAAGATTCGGTGTTAATTGAATCTAAAATTCATTTAACTCTCCTCACTGTATATCGTAGCGTGACAAAACTTGAAAATCTGAAGGAAGAGTTTACAAAAATGAAAATAAATAAATCTAAAAATTCGGGTCATTATGGGCAATTTTTCATTCTACATTTGATGGTCGTCGAGGGCCCTCGAAAAATTAATCTTCAACGTTTGCGACTGTGAAAAATCCGGGGCAGCGACTTCCCCGATATTTTTTCATTCCATTGATATTTAAATTTAAATCACCCTCCGTGTTTTTCAGTAGGCGCGACTTCATCAAGCCAATTGGATATTTCTCATCTAAAGAATCTCATTTAAACGGCGAAAGAAATAAATAAGAAGCCGGGCAGGAAGATACATATTTATTCCCGCTTTTATACTTTTTAAATTAATGTCCTCTTTCATTGTTCTTTCGGGAACGGGGGGAAGTTACTTTTAATAAATCCCACAAATGGAGCGAATCACGTTGGCACCGCCGTTGTGTTGGCTCGACAAAGTTTCTTATTAAATAATAAAATTAATTGCGACAGCCTTGACGAGATAAGATGGGCGAATTTTCTCATAAATATGCTAAAAACGTTGCACTTAATGTACTCGCCAAAGTTTAAATTTTATCGCCAACTTCCGCAAGTCGGGAGACGTTAGACGGCAAATTGCGTTCGACGCATTTTTGCCCACTTCTTAATACGATTCGTCCGAAATCTCGCAAGCAGATTTGGTAACAGTTTTTGTAGAAGGGAAGCTTAGTGATTTCGATTTTTATTCAAAACTTCAACTTTTTTGAGAATGTCAATCTTAAGCCAACAATTTCTAGTTTTTTAGTTCAGCTAGTTAGTTAAGTTGCCCTTAGTAGGCAAATTTTAAGGGTGATTTTGTGTGGAACTGTTTGTAACTTTGGATAGTTGATTAGTAGGCTCGAAATTTTCGAAAATTATACATTTTAGAAGTTTAATTTTGCAAAGCTACTAATCAACTATCCAAAGTTACGAACAGTTAGCACAAAATCAGAGTTTGTTAAATTAAAATAGTTCATGCAGATGGTTTTGTTTTAGTTGTGAGCTTGATAACTATTACTAGTTAATATTTTATTTCTGCTGCAATCATTGGTTCATAGGATCTCCTTATTAGCTACCCGGTCAACAAAAGTTTGAAGAAATATTTTCGTTTTCCATGTTTTCTCTTTTCTCTTTTCAAATTTTGAAAGTGATGCTTTCAGTGACTCGTTAGTCTTAGGCTTATATTAAAAAGGGAACAAATACGAAATATCCAAAAAATGTTTTTTTCGTTTTTGTCATCACTTTTCGAATTTTGATAGTGTTGCTTTCAGTGGCTGGTTAGTTTTAGTTTTCATATTAAAAAGGGAACAAATATGAAATATCTCAAAAAAATACGAAAATTGCTTGTGAATCAAAATTCGGAGCAAAAGGCAAGTCTTAAAAATCGAAACTCAAAAAAGTCGAAATTTAAGTAAAAAAAAAAACTTTAAGAAAAATGACCAATTTGATAAAAAACACTCGCAAAAATCTCAAAGGAAAACCAATTTTGGAGAAAAAAAGTTGAGTTTTTGAAACAACTGTTCAACATTTCGAATAAGAGATGAACTTAATTTTGAAAGTAACTCAATTTTCATAAAAAACAAATCAAAAATAAAGAAAAGAAAATCTAAATATTTCTCGTTCGAACAAAATAAAGTTCAAGTTTTTTCTTTGTAAAAAGAGTCAAATTTTGAAAATAAAGCGGCTTAACATTTTTCGAAAATAAAATGATTTTTTTGGTAGCTTTGATGAAAAAGCGAATTTCGGAAAAAAGTCGAAATGTCTAGAAATAAAAATTCAATTTTGAGATCGTCGAAAATTAAGTAAAATGACAAAATTCTGAGAAAAATGACAAATTCGGAAACATCCTTGCAAAAAGTCGCAGAAAAGGAAAAGTTTTAAAAACAAATTCGACCATTTGGAGTTTCGTTCATTTCGAAAAAAAAGACAAATTTTGAGAATAGCTGGAAATTTTTAGAAACAGATCGAATTTTAAAAATACGTTAATAATTCCCAGGAAAATTAATTTTTTTTAATCACATTTCGGGAAAAAAGTAGAAAATTTTGGAGCTTTACGAAATGAGTTGTTACCTCGATAAAAAGACGAATTTTGAGTAAAAAGTCGAAATATCTAGAAAAAACAAGATTTAATTTCGAAATTAAAGTTGATCTTGAGGATCAAATTCTTGAAAACAGGTCCAAATTCCCAGAAACTTGTATACATATTAAAAAAAATTGAGAGCAAAATAAATTTTAAGAATATCTACAACATTTTGAAAAAAATGACAAATTTCAAAACGAAATTTTGAGGAAGAGGATAAATATGCAAGAAAAATTTCGCAGTTATGAGGAAAAAACTCGAAAAAAAAATGTTTAAAAGCAGCAAACTGTGAAAAAAAGTCCAATTTTAACAAATTCGAAATTCGACTTTCGAATTTTTTTCCAAATTTCGAGAAAACGCCAAATTCCTAGAAACAAGTCCAAATTTCCACTGACTTTTCGCTGCCAGTTTTGTTTTCAGATTCTTGCAATAAGGTTGTTAAACAAGCTACTAAAAAGAAACTGTTTTGGTGGAACCAACTGATCCTTGTTTATATTCAAAAATTGATATACACACACTAACACGTTAGTATCTTTCTAAAGATGATAGCTTGGCTGTCGAAACACGTTGTTTTTTTAATCTTTCTTGGTTCGAGAGATTGAAATACAAATCTTGTTGTCCCCTGAAACCAAGAAAGATTAAAAAAGACAGCAAAGGAGCAACCTTTGTTGTGTTTTTTAATCTTTTTTGGTTTCAGGGAACAAGATTTGTATTTCAACTTTTGAAGATAAACAAGGACCAGTCCGTTGATCAAAATTATGGTTTCAGAGGACAAGATTCGTGTGTCAATTTTTAGAAATTTTTTATTTTCAACCACCGCTCATAATATGGGAAGACCATATGCTTATGAACTGTCAGCGCTCAAGAATAGTAAACACTGCAGATATTCAATAATGTGAGATGACTGAGGCGAGAGAAAATTCAACAATTGGGGAATTTGGAAAACAATTAAGTGTATCAGGTTGAATGACACCTTACAAATAAAGATACAAATGATTTAAAATCTGTTTAATAGAAGATTAAACAACAAATTATAAATATAAAATGCCCAAATTATATGTATTGCAGTGTTTCACATGGAAAAACAAATTTTACAACTTGCATATTGACTTTTAGACAATTTTGTCTTTAGATCTTTGTAATAAGTTTAGTAGTATTTCACAGAAAACGTTTATTTTCAATCACTATAAATGTTTATGGTGGAAAAACAATATTTTGTTGAATATTTTGATTTAAATTCAATACTGTAAGATAAAAATTCCACTGTAAACTTTACCTTTCGAGCTAAATACAAATTATTTAAAAAATCCTTAACCTGCACAGTATTATGTCGTCACAATGAAGGCAGTTCTATATATTTATCGTACAAACCACATGTTCCCCCATAGACAATTAACGCACCCTTCCAAAATGTACTAATTAAGGACAATTAAGTAGTAAAGACCCCACCGTTTCATGCAAGCTATAAACGAATCGACTCTAAAATTTGATAATTAACCACCCAAAATAATTCTTGAATGAAGCCAAGTGGTAATAACATTAAGTTGCAAAATGTAAGCCCAAATTAATATCATTGAGTAGATTTAGTTTTTAACGCAAAAACATTGGACAGAGCAGATTTTTGTAAGAGTCGATTGATATTAGTAAATTAACGAAGACTTAATTCTCAAAATTTCGAATTCACATTTCAAAATTTGTCATTCCTTTTTTTCGAAACTTCGTCACTTTTCAAACTTCCACTTTTCTACAAATTTTGACTTTTTTTAATCCGACTATTTGCAAATGTCTAGTTGTTTATAAAGATTTCTCCTTTTATCGATATTTGGTTGACCTTCTGGTAAAAAAGTAAGCAGTGAAAAATATTTTCCGAAATTTTGAATTTTAGAAAAGGCAAAAACTTTTTCTGGAAATTTTAATTAATTTTTTTTAAATCCAACTCTCTAGAGGGGATGAAGAATAATCTCTAGAAGGAATTTGTTACTCAAAATTTCGAGGTTTATTTCAATATTGGAGATTTTCTGTCGTCACAGGGAGCTTGTCCCTCCAGATTCAAACAGTGGTTAGAAACTAGATATTTAGTCAAAATATTTCGATTTTTTTATTGAAATTTCGACTTTTTCCTAACATTTCTTTTTCTCAAAGATGTCTCAGTTTTTAAAATGTTCCCAAAATTTTACTATCTCGAAGAAATTTTGAATTTTTACTAAATGTTTCATGAAATTGCAATTTTTTCTCAAAAGGTAGATATTTTCATCGAAATTTCGATTTTTTTAATTCGTTTGGCTTTTTGAAACTTTTGATTTCTACCTCTCACATCATCTTTTACTCGAAATTTCGTTATCGAAATCCGCCTTTTTTCGAAATTTAATCTTATCTCACAAGTTGATCTCTTGTTTCCAAAAATTTCAAATTTTTCCTACAAATTTGACTGTCTTCTCAAAGTTTGACTTGAAATGTGAAATTTTTATGTATCCTTTGTCATTGTTTTATTTTTTTTTTGTCAAAATTTGTTTCTTTGTTCTTTCGAGTTTTTTTTTTAAATTCGTATTTCTTTTTAATTTAAGCTCCATTCGCTAAATTCGTTTTTCTTTTAAATTTAGACGATTCACAAAATCCTTTGCTTCAAATTTGACCTGTTCTGGTATTTTTTCTTGAAATATTAACCGTTTTATCGAAATTTCAGGTTTTTCTTTTGAAATTTTTTAAACTTGACTTTCTCTGGAATTTTTTCTCGAAATATATTAACCGTTTTCTCGATATTTCAGGTTTTTTAAAACTTCTCTTAAAATTCGACTTTCTCTGGAATTTTTTCTTGAAATATTAACCGTTTTCTCGATAAATCAGGTTTTTTGAAATTTCTCTCAAAATTTGGCTTTTTGAATTTGAATTTTTTCTCGAAATATTAATGTTCTCTCGAAATTTCAGTTTTTTTCTAAATTTCTTTTAAAATTTGACTATCCGTGGAATTTTTTCTCGAAATATTAACCGTTTTATCGAAATTTCAAGTTTTTTGAAATTTCTCTCAAAATTTGACTTTCTCTGGAAATTTTTCTTGAAATATTAACCGTTTTCTGGATATTTCAGGTTTTTTAGAAACTTTCCTTAAAATTCGACTTTCTCTGGAATTATTTCTTGAAATATTAACCGTTATCTCGATAAATCAGGTTTTTTGAAATTTTTCTCAAAATTTGGCTTTTTGAATTTGAATTTTTTCTCGAAATATTAATTTTCTCTCGAAATTTCACTTTTTTTGACATTTTTTCTCGAAATATTAATCGTTTTCTCGAAATTTCAGTTTTTTTAAAATTTCTTTCAAAATGTTACTATCTCTGGAATTTTTTCTCGACATATTTACTCGATATTTCAAATTTTTTTTTAAACTTCTCTTAGAATTCGACTTTTCCTGGAATTTTCTCTCGAAATATTAAACGTTTTCTCGAAATTTCAGGTTTTTTGAAATTTCCCTCTAAATTTGACTTTGTCTGGAATTTTTTCTGGAAATATTAACCGTTTTCTTGAAATTTCGGCTCTTTTGACGTTTTTTTTTATTTAACTTTCCCTTGAATTTTTTTTAAAATATTAAACGTTTTCTCAAAATTTTAGCTATTTAAAAATAATTTTAAAGTTCACTTTTGCTGGAATTTTTTTCCAAATAGTAACCGTTTTCTCGAAATTTCAGGTTTTTTTAAACTTCTCATAAAATTTGACTTTCTCTGGAATTTTTTCTCGAAATATTAACCTTTTTGCTGAAATTTCAGCTTTTTGAAATTTTTTTTTTTTTTAACTTTCTCTGGAATTTTTTCTCGAAAAATTAACCGTTTTCTCGATATTTCAGAGTTTTTGAATTTTTTTGAAATTTGACTTTCTCTGGAATTTTTTCTCGAAATATTAACTATTTTCTCGAAATCTCAGGATTCTTTAAAACTTCTCTTAAAATTTGACTTTTTCTAGAACTCTCTCTCTCTCTCAAAATATTAACAGTTTTCTTAAAATTTCAGTTTTTTTTTAATTTAATTTTCTCTGGACCTTTTTCCCGAAATGTTAATCGTTTTCTCGAAATTTCAGGTTATGTTAAAATTTTTTTAAATTTGACTTTCTCTGGAATTTTTTCTCAAAATATTAACCGTTTTCTCGAAATTTTACATTTTTTTTGAAACTTCTCTTAAAATTTAACTTTCTGTGGAATTTTTTCTTGAAATATTATCAATTTTCTTGAAATGTCGGCTTTTTTGATTTTTTTTTTATATTTAACTTTCTCTGGATTTTTTTTTCAAAATATTGACCGTTTTTTCGAAATGTCAGGTTCTTTTGAAAATTTTTTAAATTTGACTTTCTCTGGATTTTTTTAAAAATAGTAACCGTTTGCTCGAAAGTTCAGGTTTTTTGGAAACTTCTCTTAAAATTTGACTTTCTCTGAAATTTTTTCTGGAAATATTAAACGTTTTCTTGAAATTTCGGCTTTTTTCACATCATTTTTTTAAATTTAACTTTCTCTGGAATTTTTTCTCGAAAAATTAACCGTTTTCTCGATATTTCAGAGTTTTTGAATTTTTTTGAAATTTGACTTTCTCTGGAATTTTTTCTCGAAATATTAACTATTTTCTCGAAATCTCAGGATTTTTTAAAACTTCTCTTGAAATTTGACTTTTTGTAAAAATCTCTCTCTCTCAAAATATTAACAGTTTTTTTGAAATTTCAGCTTTTTTGAAGTTTTTTTTTAATTTAATTTTCTCTGGACCTTTTTCCCCAAATGTTAATCGTTTTCTCGAAATTTCAGGTTATTTTAAAAAATTTTTAAATTCGACTTTCTCTGGAATTTTTTCTCCAAATATTAACCGTTTTCTCGAAATTTTATATTTTTTTTGAAACTTCTCTTAAAATTTAACTTTCTGTGGAATTTTTTCTTGAAATATTATCAATTTTCTTGAAATGTCGGCTTTTTTGATTTTTTTTTTATATTTAACTTTCTCTGGAATTTTTTTCCCAAAACATTGACCGTTTTCTCCAAATGTCAGGTTGTTTTGAAAATTTTTTAAATTTGACTTTCTCTGGAATTTTTTTTAAAATAGTAGCCGTTTTCTCGAAATTTCAAGATTTTTGGAAACTTCTCTTAAAATTTGACTTTCTCTGGAATTTTTTCTGGAAATATTAAACGTTTTCTTGAAATTTCGGCTTTTTTGACATTATTTTTTTAAGTTTAACTTTCTCTGGAATTTTTTCTCGAAATATTAACCAGTGTCCTCGGAATTTCAGGTTTTTTTGAAGCTTCTCTTAAAATTTGACATTCTCTGGAATTTGTTTTTAAAATATTAACCGTTTTCGCGAATTAGGTTTTTTTAAAATGTTTCTCAAAATTTGACTTTTTCTTTAATTTTTTCTCGAAATAATAACAGTTTTCTTGAAATTTCAAGGTTTTTGCAAAATTTATGAAATTTGACTTTCTGTGGAATTTTTTCTCAAAATAATAACAGTTTCCTCTAAATTTCAGGTTTTTTTTAAATATTTTTTTAATTTGAGTTTCTCTGGAATCTTTTCTCGAAATATTAACCATTTTTTTGAAAATGCACAATTTTTGAAATGTCTCTTAAAATTTGACTTTTTCTGGAATTATTTCTCGAAATATTAACCGTTTTCTTGAAATTTCGGCTTTTTCGACGTTTTTTTTTTTAAATTTAATTTTCTCTGGAATTTTTTTCTCCGAATGGTAATAGTTTCCTTGACACTTCAGGTTATTTTAAAAAATTTTTAAATTCGACTGTCTATGGAATTTTTTCTCCAAATATTAACCGTTTTCTCAAAATTTCACATTTTTTTGAAACTTCTCTTAAAATTTGACTTTTTGTGGAATTTTTTCTTGAAATATTATCCATTTTCTTAAAATATCGGCTTTTTTGAAATTTTTTTTAAATGTAACTTTCGTTGGAATTTTTTCCCAAACCATTGACCGTTTTCTCGAAATGTCAGGTTGTTTTGAAAATTTTTTAAATTTGACTTTCTGTGGAATTGTTTTTTAAAATAGTAGCTGTTTTCTCGAAATTTCAAGATATTTGGAAACTTCTCTTAAAATTTGACTTTCTCTGGAATTTTTTCTGGAAATATTAAACGTTTTCTTGAAATTTCGTCTTTTTTGACATTATTTTTTTAAGTTTAACTTTCTCTGTAATTTTTTCTCGAAATATTAACCGTGCCCTCGGAATTTCAGGTTTTTTTGATACTTCTCTTAAAATTTGACCTTCTCTGGAATTTTTTTTAAATATTAACCGTTTTCTCGAAATTTCAGGTGTTTTTTAAACTTCTCTTAAATTTTGACTTTCTCTGGAATTTTTTCTCGAAATGTTAATCGTTTTCTCGAAATATCAGTTTTTTTTTTAACTTTCGTTAACAATGGGCTTTTTCTTAAAATTTCAACCTTTGAAAAACTGATTTTTCAGAAATTTTAAAAGTTAGCGTTTTTCTTGAAATTTTTATTTTTATTCCAATATTTAATATTCCTGGTTATTTCGACCTTTTCCTCGACATTCTTCATTTTCTTTAAATTTTGACTGTTTCTCCTGAAGGTATTTTTTTTCATAAAATTCGACTTCTCGTCAAAATTGTTTATTTCGAAATTTAAACTTTATTTAAAAAATTATACTTTTTGTAAATCTATTTCAAAAATGGTCTTTTTTTCAAACTTATGCCATTTTTCCTAATATTCGTCTTTTTCTGAAAACTGCAATTTTTCTTCATTTGATTTTTCGGAAATTGAACCGTGTATATCATTTTGACTTTTATTTCGAAATATAAAGTTTTCTGTTTTTAAATTTATCGATTTTTTCCTCTAAATTGGCTTTTCCCTGAAAATTTACCTTTCCCACATTCGTTTATTTTCTCTAAATTACACCGGATTGTTAAAAAATAAATAAAAATATTGAGACAAATATTTTTTGGAGAATTTCAAGAATTCAAAACTGGTTATGAATATTAAAGTATTCCACGTAGTAAGGGTTGGAAATGTCAAATTTCAAGAACAAATTTTTTTGTAAATTCAGCTTCTTTCTCAAAATTCAAATATTCTATCAAATTTAAACAAAATAATAAAACTCTCCAGAAAAATAATTTTGGAAATTGAGATTTTATTTACCAACATTACGTTCGCTTTTTTTGTACAAAATTCGACCTTCAAAAATGTTGTTTTTTTTTATTTTCGGCATATTTCAAGCTTTTTCAAAAGATTTATTTTTTAAATTTCATTCTCAGAAAAATCAGATTTTTTCCCAAAAGTAGGACTCGTAATTCGTCTTTTTCTAAATTAGTGCTTTATACAAAAAATTCTTATTTTTTCTTGCAACATTGGACCATGTCTTTATAACTTTGAGAATTTTCTAGAAAGTTCAACTTTTTTTTTAAATTTCGGAGGCATTTTTCAAAAAATCTTTCTCTTTCCAAAGCTATCTTTCATAAAATTGGACTTTTTCTGAAAATTTACTCTTAAAGTGGAAACTTCTTTAGGCGTGTAAAGCGATATTTGATAGAGATGGTTTCGCGTTACAATCACGCGTGACCATCACGCGTGACCATCATGCGTGACCGTCAGGCGTGGCATTTGACCATCACGCGTTACTAACATGCTTTACTGTTAACATTAGAGCATGTTAACATTAGAGCATGTTGGTAACGCAAATTAGTAAAATGGTAATTTTTTAAATTTTACTTCCTACAAGTTTTAACCTCATTCTCAAAATTCGTCTTATTTTTGAAATTTCGGTTTGTGTCTCTAAATCTAATGTCTTCTGTCTTCTGTCTTCTGTGTCTAGAATTTAAAATTCTTTTTCCCAAAAGTTCGACTTGTTCTCAAAATTCGTTTTTGTCCAAAATAGGATCGAAATTTAAAAAAATCTGAACATTTTGAGAACAACATTTTTATGAAAATTAAAGAAAAAGATTTTTTGTAAATTTTAAGATGATCAAAATTTAAATAAAAGTAAATAGTTTGAGAGAAGTTTTAATAGAAAGTACGTTGTTTTCCCCTGAATTCAATTCATTCTGGAAATTGCCACATTTACCAAATTCGACTTTTGGAAATTCCGACATTATTGGAAGTTTTTCAAAACGCTCGTTTTATTTTTATTCAACATTCGATTTTCTAAATTATACCAAATTTCGACGCTTTTCAAAATGTCGATTTCAATTCAGAAATTCGATCCCTCCAGTTCATTTAGTCAAGTAGAAATATACATAAAGTCAATTGGAAAGTTATCTGGTTTGCTTTTTGGTCCAGCAATTTTTCAAAATGATTGTTGCCTCATCCGGAAAGAAATCCCATGGCAAGGGTTAGGAATCTGAAATTTTGAAAGTGGTCCATGATTACAAAAAAGGTAAAAACAAAAACCAAAGACACACCTCTACATCTTAGCATGATTACGTTACCACTCCACGGATTTCTACAATTTTTCCTGATTTTTCGAATTAACGAATTTCGATTTAACGAATTTTTAATCAAAAATCTGGAAGCGTGGACGTCTTCAGCCTTATTTAAAAGCTAAATATACCAAATTTTCTTAAAAATTATGATGAAAAATCATTATCTCACGCTTTCAGAAGATAACCAAAGACCAGTCCGTAGTCCGGAAGTAGAGCGTGAAAAACGTAAACTAAAAAACAAAATATAATTCTTATTTTAGTTAAAAGAGTCTCAGAAATAGATTTGAGCACTTTTTTATGATTGAAAATTTTTAGCTCGATTTTCAAATTAAAAATTTCTAGAACACTCTTTAATTTTAAAGTTTTTTCAACTTTAACTTCTAAAATTAAATTCCAATCTGTCCTTCATACGTTAAACACGAAATTTCCTCTATAAACTCAAGATTTCTGGAAATATTTGTTGTAAACAAATATTAATGTTTTTTCTCAAAATTCCGACTTTCAACTTAACATGTTGCTCTAAATTCCATTTAGAGATGTCTGTTTATTCTGCAATTTTGATTTTACTCAAAATATCGACCCCCTTTTTATGTAAAAAGTTGAAAGAAGGGTAGAAAAATAGATAAAATTTCATTGGGGATAGGGCTATTGTGACCGCATTATTATTATTACAGTTTATCTAAGAACTTTTAGAATGCATTCACGGAGCATCTTCAACAATGCCTCAAACTTTATCTGCGTTGTCATTTTAATTGAGCACGTGAAGTGTCAAGTTATCACTTGTAAAGGAAACATTTTTTTATGAGAAGCCTTTTTGAATAATGCTTCAATAAAGACAAATTCAAATGGGTTTTTTGAATTGTTTTAATATCTGATTACCTACCGGTAAAAAGTAGCACTAGCAGGTTAATAAAAAGCTCCCTTCGGATGCCCCTGCACCTGTCATAAATCCAGTAAAAAATCATGTTAGCGCTCAGTCAAAACCCACAAATCACCAAAAATTCCATCAACAAACAAAACACAACCACGTCAAAATCGTTCAACCGACGTTAATCATCCTCCTGTCGCATCGTCCTAACCGAAGGACAGTTGTCGGTCCGATGACGGACGCCATAGGTCGGCCAGATATGCGACGTCCCGGTGGTGCGTGTGTCGGTAATCACTTGATTGGGATAATGTGTGACATCCGATTTAATGTTTCGACGTCCTCTTGTTTAGAAGAGCGCGCGTAAACTGCGGGAGAGGGACATCATTATGAAGCTGCGCGTCGACGCCGTGTAAACGGGGCTTCTCTTCTTGGTCGGACGGATGCATCGACGTCGGCGACGCCACTCCCACTCGGACGACGCCGCCAAACTGAAAATCTTGGGAGATCGCCCGCGGCGTCTCCTTTTTCAATCATTTCTGATGTTCTCCACATAATTTGCCCACCTAAATCTCACGTCTACTCCTGTGACCGTCCCGGTCGGGTAGAAGCAGAAGTGACAGCACTTTACTTCGTTTGGAGTTTCTTTTACCAGAGGGGGACTTGAAAGAAAATTCATGTGTTTTGTTATTGAGAGTTTATTTAATCAATTTCTTTCTTGCAAAACCTTAAAACGTAAACAGACTTAAATTAAATCATTTTATCCAAGACTAAGACAAAAAAACTGAAAAGTTAACGAACTGTCTTAATACTTTTTGGAATTTAATTAAACGTCTCGTAATCACTAAGCTAATGATAATGAACTATCCAGATAATAAATTTAAAAAATTATATAGTTTGCAAATTATTAAACTCACCACTATAAAATTGATTAAACTTTTGTCGTTCGAACTTTCTAAAGTTTTTGTCGGATTTTTTAAGGTTACGTTCGCCTTTCTTGCTAAGATATTACACTTTATTTTTCACAGAATATTACCTTTAAAGATTTCCATATTTTTCTCTAAATATTTAGTCCTAATTTGTTTTCAAACGTTTTACCTTCTGGGATTCTGGATTCGGTGTGGGTTGCCGCAAGTTTAGGCTAGCACTTAGGCCACCCTTTCCGGGCCCATTGAACATTTTACTTTAAGATGAACATTTGTTTCATTTTTCTGAAATTTTGACTTCGACATACGACTCAAAATGCTGTCGTTGATTTCAAAATTTCCATTTTCTTCTAGAATATAAATCACATGTTTTTTAAGTTCGTTTTTACTTTGGATACTTCAAGTGTTTTCCAAAAATATCTACTTCACTTTCGAAAGCTTACTGTTAGCTTCAACACTCTGACTAAAATTTTTATGTACGAAGGATGAAATTTTCACAAAAACCTGATTTACTTAAATTGTTTTTTCAAAATTCTGAGGAACTTGTTATTTTCTGGAATTTTTGGATTCAATCTGGAAACTTCTACCATTCCTAGATAATGTTAAGCCGAACCTAGGAATAAGTAGCCTAGAAATAGGTAACACTCAAAAGATTTGTAAAATTTTGAAAGAAGGACGAATTTTGAAAATATTCGAAACTGAAAACGTTATCGTATTTTATAAAAAAGCGAAATTTCTCAAAGAAAGCCAGATTTTAAAAGGTTAATTTTTCAGGATAAACAAAATGTTGGAAAAAAAGTTACATTTCTAGAAAAAAATCGAAATTTCCACAAAAAAGTGGAATGAAATCTGTTAAAAAAGGAAGTTTGTGAAAAAAGTCAAAATTTTAAAACACTTCGAAATTTTCTAGAGGAACTTAAATGTTGATAAGGAATCATCGAATTATAAGAAAAAAATAAAATTTCTAAGACGAAACGAGTTAAAAAAAGCTTAAAATGTAAAAGATACTATTTTGGTGAAGTATTGTACAACTTCTACAATTTCTGTAACAAAACGAGTTAAAAAAAGGTTAAAATGTAACAAAAAACGAATTTGGTGAAAAATTATTCAACTTCAGAAAAAGCTTAATTTTGAGGTAAACTCAAAATCTTGAGAAAACTTTAAAAAGGCAAAAATCTCCTAGAGACCAGACCATTTTAAGAAAAATGGTCAATTTTTTAGAATAAAGTAAAACTTTCCAAAAAACAAAATTATATTTCTGCAACGCGCCGAAATTCTAAAAAATATAAATAAACCTAAAAAAACTGAAAACACAAACGTCGAAATTCCCAGAATAGGTTGGAAATTTCTAGAAAAAAGTCAAAATTTCCCCGGGAATGTTTATATTAAAATATCGAATGCTGAGAATGAACTGAAATTTCTAGAATGCGATAAATTCAAAATAAAATGATTGAAGAAAAATCAGATTTTGAGAAAATGTTGCAACTTCCAAAGAAAAGAAAATTTAAAAAATAAACTCAAAACTCTGAGTAAATTTTGGTGGAACAGACTGGTCCTTGGTTATCTTCAAAAATTGAAATACAAATCTTGTCCCCTGAAATCAACAAAGATTAAAAAAGACAAAAAAGGTTGCTTCAACACATTTCGACAGCCAAGCTATCATCTTCAGAGAGATACTGAAGAGATACTCTGAAGATGATAGCTTGTCGAAACGCGTTAGAGCAACCTTTGTTGTGTTTTTAATTCTTTTTTTGGTTTCAGGGGACAAGATTTGTATATCAATTTCTGAGAAAATTGTCGAATTTTGAAAAGGTGGAAATTTTCCGTGTAAAATCAGATTTTAAGGAAACTAGTTTTCAGAAAAAAACGAAATTTGAAAAGATAATTAGCATTCGGCACAAAATGTTTAAGAAATATGAAAAAAATATTAAGAGATCTAATATTGAGACAAACAAAATGAAAATCCCAAAAAATAATCGAATCTCCTATTTTGACAAAAGATTGGAATTTTGAGAATTAAATTGAACTTAAATTGTCCTCTGAAACTAAGAAAGATTCAAAAACGAAACAACTGTTGCTCTAACGCGTTTCGATAGCCAAGGTATCATCTTCTGAGAGATACAATTTTTTGAGGATACCCGAGGACCAGCCAGTTCCACCAAAATTGAACTAGAACAAGATGAATTTAAAATGGTTTTTAATATTCAAGGACGTCTAATTTTGAAAAAATTTCCACAACTTCGAAAGAAAATATGAATTTTGAAAATAAACAGGAAATTTTGAGAAAATTGTCGAACTTTAATAGAAAAAATTTTCTAGGAAAAAAATTTTAAGGAAAACAGTTAAATTTTGACAATAAGGACATACTTAAATAAACAGGATTTTGAGTAAAAAGACGAAATTTTGATAAAAAGAATCACGACTATTTTCTTTAAAAAAGTGGCAATTTAAGAAGTCCGAAAATTTTTAAACAGGACGAAAAAATTTACAGGAGAATTCGATTTTGGAATATTTCGACACAAAACATTAAACTCGAAAGTTCGTGAACTGTGTCAAGGAAAAAAGAAAGAATTAAACTCGAAATTTCGAGAAATATGTCAACTGAAAAGTCGAAATCTTCCTGATAAAGTCAAATTTTAAGAAAAAAATTGTGGGTTTTAATAACAAAGTCACACGTTCGAAAAAATAAAAATCAAAATTTGGAGAAGTTGAAATTTGAACCTTGAATTTTGTAAAACAAGGAATTTTAATAAAACTCAAAATTTCAGGAAAAAGCGACATTTGAGGAGCGTAGCAAAATTCGAATTTTGAAGGCGCAGTTTTAAGAAAAAAGAATAAACTTTCTGGAAAAATGTTTCAAATTAGAACGAAGTCGAAAAATGTCATTTATTATAAAGAAGTCGGATTTTTAGAATGAGTCGAGATTTTGAAGAAAGAAAAGATAAGTTTTAAGAAAAAGTCAAAATGGTCTTAAAGAAATTTTGAAAAAAGGAAAGACAAATTTTGAGAAAAAGTGAAAAAAGTGTTACAATATTTTTTCAAAATTGTCAAAAAAATGGAAAAGAAAAATTTGGAGAAGTTGAAATTTGCAGATAAGACTTCGAATTTTGGAAAACAAGGATTTTAATAAAACTCGGAATTTCAGGAAGAATCAATATTTGAGGACCGTAGTAATATTTGAATTTTGAAAGGCAAATTTCAAGAAAAACGACAAACTTTCTGGTAAAAAGTTGCAATCGAGATCAAAGTCGAAAAATCATTTTTAATAAAAAAAGTCGAATTTTTAGAAAAAGTTGAAATTTTAAATAAGGAAAGAAAAATTTTGAGGAAAAGTGAAAATGGTTTTACAATATTTCCTTAAAATTTTCGAAAAAATGGGAAACAAAAATTTGGAGAAATTGAAATTTGTAGATACGACTTCGAATTTTGAAAAACAAGGATTCTGGATTCTGGATTCGTTGTGGGTTGCCTAAAAATTTAGGCCAGCACTTAGGCCACCCTTTCCGGGCCCATTGTGCTATCCCCGTGTTGAGGTGGCCATTCATTCAGCCACCCAACCTTGTTGAGAAACTGAAGAACGTCCCTTGGATGCGCCTCTCTCAAACTGGCCACACTAGGCCAGAAGTCCCCCAGCGTGGATCCTCTGATTGATGCTAGCGCCCGGCAGTGACACATCACGTGCTCGACACTCTCACCTTCTTCTAAGCACCCTCTGCAGCTCGGGTCGTTTATGATTCCCATTCTGTGGAGGTGTTTGTTTAATCGACAGTGACCTGTCCATATCCCTACAAGTTTCCTAAGATCATTCCTTGAGAGTTGTAGGCATAGTTTTGCCCTTTCCCTGCACGGCATTCTAATGAATGCGTGAGTTTGTCGGCATGTTGTTATTGATGCCCATAAGGCTTTGTGTTTACGATAAGTTTCTTCGTTAAGTAGGTTGATCTTGCCAGGGGAAGGGTTGGTTCTGGTCCAACGAATTGTCCCTCCGAACCCTTCCTCGCCAGTTTGTCAGCGCGTTCGTTTCCCTCTTTCCCAGAATGTCCTTTGATCCATATTAGAGCAATTGCATTCTCTTGTGATAGACGTAAAAACAAGGATTTTAATAAACTCTGAATTTCAGAAAAATTCGACATTTGAGGAACGTAGCGAAATTCGAATTTTGAATGCCAATTTTCGAAAAAACGACAAACTTTCTGGTAAAAAGTTTCAAGTTATATCAAAGTCGAGAAAAGTCATTTATTAAAAAAAAAGTCGGATTTTTAGAATAAGTTTGAATTTTGAAGAAAGGAAAGGCAAATTTTAAGAAAAAGTGGAAATGGCCTTACACTATTTTCTCAAAATTTTCGAAAAAATGAGAAACAAAAATTTGGAGAAGTTGAAATTTGCAGATAAGACCACGAATTTTGAAAAACAAGGATTTTAATAAAACTCGAAATTTCAGGAAGAATCGACACTTGAAGAATGTAGCGAAATTTGAATTTTGAAAGTCAAATTTCGAGAAAAACAACAAACTTTCTGGTAAAACGTTTCCATTTGGATTAAAGTCGAGAAAAGTCATTTATTAAAAAAGAGTCGGATTTTTAAAATAAGTTGAAATTTTGAAGAAAAAAAGACAAATTTTGAGAAAAGGTGGAAATGGTCCTACAATATTTCCTCAAAATTTTCAAAAAAATTGAGAAACAAAAATTTGGAGAAGCTGAAATTTGCAGATAAGACCTCGAATTTTGGAAAACAAGGATTTTAATAAAACTTGGAATTTCAAGAAGAACCGATATTTAAGAAACGTAGCGAAGTTCGGATTTTGAAGACCAAATTTTGAGGAAAAGAATAAACTTTCTGGAAAAAAGCTTCAACTTACAACAAAGTCGAAAAAAGGCGTTTATTAAAAAAAAGTCGGATTTTTAGAATAAGTTGAAATTTTGAAGAAAGCAAAGACAAATTTTGAGGAAAAGTGAAAATAGTCTTACAATATTTTCTTAAAATTTTTGAAAAAATAAGAAAGAAAAATTTGGGGAAGTTGAAATTTGCAGATAAGACCTCAAATTTTGGAAAACAAGGATTTTAATAAAACTGGGAATTTCAGGAAGAATCGATATTTGAGGAAAGTAGCGAAAATCGAATTTTGAATACCAAATTTCGAGAAAACCGACACACTTTCTGGAAAAAAGTTGCAATTTAGAACAAAGTCGAGAAGTGATTTATTAAAAAGAGACCTCGAATTTTGGAAAACAAGTCGAAAAAGTTGGATTTTAATCGAGAAAAAGAACAAACTTTCTGGAAAATAGATGCAATTTAGAACAAAGTCAAAGAGACATTTATTAAAAAAAAGTCGAATTTTTGGAAAAAGTTGAAACTTTGAAGAAAGGAAAGACAATTTTCGAGAAAAATTGAAAATCATCTTACAATATTTTCTCAAAATTTTCAAAAAAATGAGTAACAAAAATTTCGAGAAGTTGAAACTTGCAGATAAGACCTCGAATTTTGGAAAACAAGGATTTTAATAAAACTCGGAATTTCAGGAAAGACCGACATTTGAGGAACGTAGCGACATTCGAATTTTGAAAGCCAAATTTCGAGAAAACGAACAACTTTCTGGTAAAAAGTTTCAATTTAGATCAAGTCGAGAAAAGTCATTTATTAAAAAAAAAGTGACATTTTTATAATAAGTTGGAATTTTGAAGAAAGGAAAGAAAAATTTTGAGGACAAGTGGAAATAGTCTTACAATATTTTCTCCAAATGTTTCGAAAAAATAAGAAAGAAAAATTTGGAGATATTGAAATTTGCAGATAAAACCTCGAATTTTCAAAAACAAGGATTTTAATAAAACTCGGAATTTCATGAAAAATCGATATTTAAGGAACGTAGCGAAATTCGAATTTTGAAAAGCAAATTTCGAAAAATAAACAAACTTTCTGGTAAAAAGTTGCAATTTCGAACAAAGTCGAAAAGTCATTTATTAAAAAAAGACCTCGAATTTTGGAAAAAAAAGTCCAAAACGTTGGATTTTAATCGAGAAAAAGAACAGACTTTCTGAAAAATAGTTGCAATTTAGAACAAAGTCGAACAGTCATTTATTTAAAAAAAGTCAAATTTTTAGAAAGAGTTGAAACTTTGAAGAAAGGAAAGGCAAATTTCGAGAAAAATTGGAAATGATCTTACAATATTTTCTCAAAATTTTCAACAAAATGAGAAACAAACATTTCGAGAAGTTGAAACTTGCAGATAAGACCTCGAATTTTGGAAAATAAGTCCAGAAAGTTAGATTTTTATCGAGAAAAAGAACAAATTTCTGAAAAAAGTTACAATTTAGAACAAAGGCGAAAAAAGTCATTTATTAAAAAAAGTTGAATGTTTAGAAAAAGTTGCAATTTTGAAAAAAGGAAAGAAAATTTTGAGGAAAAATGGAAATGGTCTTAGGATATTTTTTCAACATTTTCGAAAAAATGAAAAAGAAAATTTAGATAAGTTGAAATTTGCAGATAGGATCTCGAATTTTGGAAAACAAGTCCAGAAAATTGGATTTTAATTGAGAAAAAGAACAAACCTTCTGGAAAAAAGTTACAATTTAGAACAAAGGCGAAAAAAGTCATTTATTAAAAAAAATTGGATTTTTAGAAAGTTACAATTTTGAAGAAAGGAAAGAAAATTTTGAGGAAAGGTAGAAATGGTCTTACGATATTTTTTCAAAATTTTTGAAAAAATGAGAAAGAAAATTTTGATAAGTTGAAATTTGCACATAGGATCTCGAATTTTGGAAAACAGGTCCAGAAAGTTGGATTTTAATTGAGAAAAAGAACAAACTTTCTGGAAAAAAGTTACAATTTAAAAACGAAGGCAAAAAAAGTCATTTATTAAAAAAAGTTGGATTTTTAGAAAAAGTTGCAATTTTGAAGAAAGGAGAGACAAATTTTGAGGTCTTACATTTTTGGTCTTACAATATTTTTTCAAAATTTTCGAAAAAATGAGAAAGAAAATTTAGATAAGTCGAAATTTTTAGATAAGACCTCGAATTTTGGAAAACAAGTTCACAAAGTTGGATTTTAATCGAGAAAATAAATAAACTTTCTGAAAAAAGGTTACAATTTAGAACAAAGGCGAAAAAAGTCATTTATTAAAAAATGTTGGATTTTTAGAAAAAGTTGCAATTTTGAAGAAAGGAAAGAAAATTTTGAGGAAAGGTGAAAATAGTCTATCAATATTTTTTCAAAATTTTCGAAAAAAATGAGAAAAAAAATTAGATAAGTTGAAACTTGCAGATAAGACCTCGAATTTTGGAAAACAAGTTCAGAAAGTTGGGTCTTAATCGAGAAAAAGATCAAACTTTCTGGAAAAAAAGTTAAAATTCAAAAACGATGGCAAAAAAAGTCATTTATTAAAAAAAGTCGGATTTTTAGAAAAAGTTGCAATTTTGAAGAAAGGAGAGACAAATTTTGAGAAAAGGTGGAAATGGTCTTACAATATTTTTTCAAAATTTTCGAAAAAATGAGAAAGAAAATTTAGATAAGTCGAAATTTGCAGATATGACCTCGAATTTTGGAAAACAAGTTCAGAAAGTTGGATTTTAATCGAGAAAATAAATAAACTTTCTGAAAAAAAGTTTCAATTTAGAACGAAGGCAAAAAAAGTTATTTATTAATCAAAGTTGGATTTTTAGAAAAAGTCAAAATTTTGAAGAAAGAAAAGACAAATTTTGAGGAAAGATGGAAATGGAAAGGAAATTTAGATAAGTTGAAATTTGCAGATAATACCTCGAATTTTGGAAAACCAAGATTTCAATAAAACTCGAAATTTCATGAAGAACCGATATTTGAAGAACGTAGCGAAATTCGAATTTTGAAGGCCAAATTTCGACAAAAAGAACAAAGTTTCTGAAAAAAAGTGGCAATTTAGAACAAAGTCGAAAAAAGTCATTTATTAGAAAAAGTCGGATTTTTAGGATAAGCTAAAATTTTGAAAAAAGGAAAGAAAAATTTTGAAGCAAGGTTGAAATGGTCTTACAATATTTTCCCAAACTTTTCGAAAAAATTAGCAGGATGAATTTCGAGACATTGCAGATCTCAAATATTGTAAAACAAGTCCAGAAAGTTGGATTTTAATAAGAGTGGAAATTGCGGAAAGAATCGATAACCGAAAAACGTAGCGAAATTCAAAGTCTGAAGACCGACATTTCGAGAAAAGGACGAAATTTCAAGAAAAGGACAAACTTTCTGGGAAAAAGTTGCACCTTTGGAGAAAGTCGACAAAAGTCATTTATTAAAAAAGGTGAAATTTTTAGAATAAATAAGTTACAATTTCGAAGAAAAAAAAAGACAAAATTTGAGGAAAGGTGGAAACGTCCTTACTATTTGTAAAAATTAACAGATAATTGTTCTTATCGAAATTTTTTGTTTCATTTCATTAAAAAATCGATTAAATGAATAGCAAAGATAACTTTGGAACGGACTGGTCTTCGGTTATCTTCAAAAATTGAAATACAAAACTTGTCCTCTGAAACTAAGCAAGATTAGAAAATTCAACAAAGGTTGCTCTAACGCGGTATCTCTTTCAAGATGAGAGCTTGGCTGTCGAAACGCGTTAGAGCAACCTTTTTTGTGTTTTTTAATCTTTTTCAGTTTCAGGGGACAAGCTTTGTATTTTAAGCAAAGATAATATTTTCCAACATGGATTGCATTAGTATTGTAATTGAAAAAAATCGAAATTTTAAAATTTACAAGGTTTATAAAGAAATTTTGGTTTACTCTAAAAATTTCCACTTTTTTCGAAAACGTTGATAATATCGAGTTTCAGATTGAAATTTTAAAACAGACATTAATTTAAAACTATTTTGATTAAAAATTCCAAGAAAACCTTTGGGTTAAATACCTCATTATTTCAAAAATAGGGGGTGGGGCAATTGAAGTAAAAAATTCATGAAAAATTTATAATATTCAGCCAAAATCAAAATCTAGTTTTAATAGGTTGGGAAAAGTTAAAAATTGAAAATAATAACCTGAAATTATTGTTTTGAATAGTTTATTTCAAACAGGAGGGTATCTTAAAACCGCATTTTTTGAGAATTTGTTTCTTATGCTCTTCTTATTGTTAATTTTATTACAAAATTATGCGCCTAATTTTTTCCTAAAATTTCATTTTAACTACAAAATGTTAGCTAATAATTCTTTCGAAATTCGAAGTATTTCTCGAAATTTATCTCTTTAAAGATGATAGCTTGGCTGTCAAAACGCGTTAGAGCAACCTTTGTTGTGATTTTTAATCTTTCTTGGTTTCAAGGGACAAGATTTGTATTTCAATTTTTGAAATTTCGAGAAAAATTAAAGTATGGTTTGGACTGACATTTTGAGAAATGAAATAAATTTCAAGTTAAAGTTAAAAGTTGAATTTATAAAGCAAAAATAAACACTTCTAAAAAAAATCGAAAATTTAAACAACTTAAATGTCCAGACAGAAACGTAGATATTTTATTAAAAGTCCAAAAAAAAACATTTAAAAATAGTACGAATTAAAATTGATAAATGTTTAGAAGCTAGGAATTTAAGTAAATTTGTCTGCTCCTAAGAATTACACTTTCTTTTTTAAACTTCAATACTTCTAATTTTTGGTATAAATATTGATATATTTTTCTAGGACTTCTCTTCTAAACCTAAAATGTAAACAAATTTTCTTTGTGACTTCAACATTTTTTTATAAATTTCGAAACTGAAGACGAATTTTCGAAAAGATGTGAATTTGTCGAATTTGAAGTCAAGATTTAAGAACCAAATAAAATTCGGATTTTAAGTTGCAATTCTGAAAGAATTTCGCAATTCTATTTTAACTTCTTGCCAAATTTCGAATTGGATCTCGAAATTTTGTAGTGTAGGGACCGCTTTAGTAGAAGTTTACCGGAATTTTTTGCTCAAATAGTTACATAGAATCTATCCACGGTACGTAGGTGCATCTATTGAATATCTAGAAGCTATAAGTGACCACGCAACCGTTGTGTAGGGACCGCTTTAGTAGATGTTTACCGCAATTTATTGATCAGATAACTACATAGTATCTATCCATAGTACGTAGGTGCATCTATTGAATATCTAGAAGCTATTAGTGGCTAAGCAACCGTTGTGTAGGGACCGCTTTAGTAGGTGTTTACCGGAATTTATTAGTTAGAAAGCTACATAGCATCTATCCTTAGTACGTAGGTGCATCGGTATCTCTTTCAAGATGAGAGCTTGGCTGTCGAAACGCGTTAGAGCAACCTTTTTTGTGTTTTTTAATCTTTTTCAGTTTCAGGGGACAAGCTTTGTATTTTAAGCAAAGATAATATTTTCCAACATGGATTGCATTAGTATTGTAATTGAAAAAAATCGAAATTTTAAAATTTACAAGGTTTATAAAGAAATTTTGGTTTACTCTAAAAATTTCCACTTTTTTCGAAAACGTTGATAATATCGAGTTTCAGATTGAAATTTTAAAACAGACATTAATTTAAAACTATTTTGATTAAAAATTCCAAGAAAACCTTTGGGTTAAATACCTCATTATTTCAAAAATAGGGGGTGGGGCAATTGAAGTAAAAAATGTATAAAAAATTTTAAATATTCAGCCAAAATCAAAATCTAGTTTTAATAGGTTGGGAAAAGTTAAAAATTGAAAATAATAACCTGAAATTATTGTTTTGAATAGTTTATTTCAAACAGGAGGGTATCTTAAAACCGCATTTTTTGAGAATTTGTTTCTTATGCTCTTCTTATTGTTAATTTTATTACAAAATTATGCGCCTAATTTTTTCCTAAAATTTCATTTTAACTACAAAATGTTAGCTAATAATTCTTTCGAAATTCGAAGTATTTCTCGAAATTTATCTCTTTAAAGATGATAGCTTGGCTGTCAAAACGCGTTAGAGCAACCTTTGTTGTGATTTTTAATCTTTCTTGGTTTCAAGGGACAAGATTTGTATTTCAATTTTTGAAATTTCGAGAAAAATTAAAGTATGGTTTGGACTGACATTTTGAGAAATGAAATAAATTTCAAGTTAAAGTTAAAAGTTGAATTTATAAAGCAAAAATAAACACTTCTAAAAAAAATCGAAAATTTAAACAACTTAAATGTCCAGACAGAAACGTAGATATTTTATTAAAAGTCCAAAAAAAAACATTTAAAAATAGTACGAATTAAAATTGATAAATGTTTAGAAGCTAGGAATTTAAGTAAATTTGTCTGCTCCTAAGAATTACACTTTCTTTTTTAAACTTCAATACTTCTAATTTTTGGTATAAATATTGATATATTTTTCTAGGACTTCTCTTCTAAACCTAAAATGTAAACAAATTTTCTTTGTGACTTCAACATTTTTTTATAAATTTCGAAACTGAAGACGAATTTTCGAAAAGATGTGAATTTGTCGAATTTGAAGTCAAGATTTAAGAACCAAATAAAATTCGGATTTTAAGTTGCAATTCTGAAAGAATTTCGCAATTCTATTTTAACTTCTTGCCAAATTTCGAATTGGATCTCGAAATTTTGTAGTGTAGGGACCGCTTTAGTAGAAGTTTACCGGAATTTTTTGCTCAAATAGTTACATAGAATCTATCCACGGTACGTAGGTGCATCTATTGAATATCTAGAAGCTATAAGTGACCACGCAACCGTTGTGTAGGGACCGCTTTAGTAGATGTTTACCGCAATTTATTGATCAGATAACTACATAGTATCTATCCATAGTACGTAGGTGCATCTATTGAATATCTAGAAGCTATTAGTGGCTAAGCAACCGTTGTGTAGGGACCGCTTTAGTAGGTGTTTACCGGAATTTATTAGTTAGAAAGCTACATAGCATCTATCCTTAGTACGTAGGTGCATCTATGGAATATCTAGAAGCTATTAGTGGCTACGTAACCGTTGTGTAGGGACCGCTTTAGTAGATGTTTCCTGGAATTTATTGGTCAAATATGTACATAGTATCTATCCATAGTACCTAGGTGCATCTATTGAATCTCTAGAAGCTATCAGTGGCTACGCAACCGTTGTGTAGGGACCGCGTTAGTAGATCTTTACTGGAATTTATTGGTCAAATATGTACATATAGTATCTATCCATAGTACATAGCTGTATCTATTGAATCTCTAGAAGCTATCAGTGGCTACGCAACCGTTGTGTAGGGACCGCTTTAGTAGATGTTTACCATAATTTATTAGTCAGAAAGCTACATAGCTTCTATCCATAGTACGTAAGGGCATCTATTGAATATTTAGAAGCTATTAGTGGCTACGTAACCGTTGTGTAGGGACCTCTTTAGTAGAAGTTTACCGGAATTTATAGGTCAAATAGGTATATTGTATCTATCCTTAGTACGCTGGTGCATCTATTGAATATCTAGAAGCTATTAGTGGCTACGTAACCGTTGAAGTGAGTCATCATCGTTCGAGATGTCAAACGTTTCAAAAGTGAATATTCTGGTACACCTCAGATGCAAATACCCGCACCCTAAGCAAGAATAAATTCCATGTTGTACGAATAAGTTGATCTGTGAAATAAAATTGTTTAATTATCTTTACAATATTAATATTATTTATTATTATTAATTGCTTAGATGGCAATAACTACATGTATTTATTTGGTATCAAAGCACTTCCTTGCACAAATGCAACACAGACCGTAGTTTATATAGTATTCGTGCGGAAGGCCATAAGCGTGAAACATTATTGACAAAAGCAGTTCGTCGTAAAATGTAAGCAGCTTTTCCCTTTGAACTGAACATATCCAATTTACAATTATAAGCGAGAGACAGCTTTTAAAGTCCCACGTATATATCACTGACCACAAAGACCTAAATACTGAATTTTCAACAGTCTGTTGAATTAAAGTGCAGCTTATGAAAATCATTTTCGTTGTACGCTTTTCCCCAACGCCGAAGTCTAAACCTAATTTGCTTGGCACGATCACGTTAATTTTTTCTTTGAAAGTGTCATTCTGGCTTAGCGAGTAAACGTATTCGTGTGTGATAACGAAAGCTTCCACGGCCAGAATCAGTACAGGATATACTTCTTCCGGGATTGCACCGTATCAAAGAACTACTAAAAGTGTTCGACTTTTCGCCCACCATCGTAAGGGGCTTCTTCAGGAACAAAGAAAAGAAAAATAAATAAAAAAAATAAATAAATATTCGTGTGTGTGTCCCAAACTAATATTAACCACCAACTGAGTTGAAAATATGCCTTCGTAAAATTTTTGCTTCCTATTAAGCCACTCCTTATTCGAATTTGCAAGACGGCGTGGTCATCATGTGATAAGCGACTCTGTTTACTATGAAATCGTGAAGCAATGTCCATTGTAACAATCTTTGTCTGGCCTTACGGATGTCTAATAATTTGTTCTTTACAAAGTTAACCACAGCGTTCAGGAACTTTTCAATATTGTCGTCATAATGTGATAAACGACCGTGTGGACTATGAAATCGTGAAACAATGTTCATTGAAACAATCTTTGTCTGTTCTTGCGGATGTCCAACAATTTATTATGTGCAAGTCAACTAGGAATTTTTCAATATTGTGGTCATCGTGTGATAAGCGACTCTGTGGACTATGAAATCGTGAAACAATGTTCATTGTAACAATCTTTGTATGTCCTTGCGGAGGTCTAATAATTTGTTCTGTGCAAGTTAACAGAGCGCCTAAGAATTTTTCAACACTGCGTATGGAGATGTTTGCATCCGCCGTCCGTCTCTTTTTTTACACACTGACTGGATTACACCACGTAATAAAATAACACTAGAAAATTAAAACTGAAATTTTTCACATAGCAACTGTTGAAAACCGCTTAAATTCTTCATTCATTTAATTAAGTAGACTTGTTTCATCTGTTGCTATAATAAACTTCAATATCGTGTCACCTTTTGACAGGTAAAATGAAAACGCCCCTGATAAAACTATTGCGTTTTCATGTGTTAATAAAGCGCATTTTATTATGAAATATTCGAAATGTTCAGCGACAATTTGCATATTGCCTTTTTATTTAATTAAACTTGGCGAAAACAAAAAGTTCCTCTGTGGAAATGTGGCAGAGAGCGAGTTTCATAACGTAAGTTTATTACAAGTTATAATGTGAAAACAAATGACATCCTAAAGCAATAATGCTGTGCAAGACGGAAAATCAATGCTCGCTGAAGAACTTCAAGCAAACTTTATTTGCCGTTTCACACTAGAAAATTATATTATTGTAACATGATGGGGTCTTTGTTACGGTTTTATAACTGACTGTTATGAATACAATTCATTATAGAACGCAGCCCTATGTGTATATACTTTAACCCGCACATTTCCACCCTTTAATTTAATACCGACTTCGCTAAATTGTTGCTTTAAAAGCAATACACCCAACGACGAAGAGTTCCTAAACTGCTGGCTAATTTAAATTTTTTTCATATAAATTTGTGATAATCCGCCCTTTTCTTTGTCTTATCAAGGGGGTTTATTAGTGAAAAATGATATTCTGACAAACTCGTCTCAATTAACCTCTGATTATGATTCCATCGCCGGCGTCTCATGTAATTTTATTAAACTCCATTAATATTTCTCGAATTCCAAATTTTAACGATGTAGCTTATTCATGCTCCAGTTATTGCCGAGTCTGTTCATCCGATAATTGGCAGAAGAGCGAATAAAAACTCGATACTTTATTTCCTTGTTAACGGTAACAAAATATTTTTAATATCAAATGGTGAATTTATTCGAGTGATTTAAGTATTAAGTTCCCCCTTTCAGAGAGCTTTTAAATTGTTATTATTTGTATATTTTAAAAGGTGGATGGAACCACAATACTCTTTCGATATGTGTCGAAGATCGAAAGGAGAATTTTTACTATTGCTGAGTTTTCACACCCAAGGATGACCGTCTCGGTACGGCCGCATTCCACTAAAGGTAGGGAACGAGCATGAATATTTACACTCATCCGTGGAGGTGACGGTCATGTTTCTGTTATTTTCAGGCTATGTGTGTTCCGTCTGTAACCAATAAACCTGTGGCTCTTGCGAACGGCGCGCCCTCTTCTTCGTTTTTTGTTTTGTGGTTTACACTAATGACAGTTTGGAGGTCTGCCGCCACGTTCCCACTAGGAGAAAACACTTCTTGGCGCAGGTTAATTACCGTCGCGAAACGAATGCGATAAGTAGAACTTTTTTATTTACGAGGACACCAGGATATTTCCAGTATCCCGTGATTTTATTTTACTTTTTAAAATGTTGTTATGGATGGAACCACAATAATCTTTCTATATTCGTCGAAGATCGAAATGAGTATTTTTACTATTGCCGAGTTTTCACACCCAAGCATGACCAACATACTTGGAAATGTTTTACTGTCTTGGTACGGCCACAGAGCAACATTCCTTTAAAGGTATGGAAGAGGCATAAATATTTTACACTGATCTGTGGAGATGACGGTCATGTTTCTGTTATTTTCAGGCTATGTGTGTTCCGTCTGTAACCAATAAACCGGTGGCTCTTCCGAACGGCGCGGCCTCTTGTTCGTTTTTTGTTTTGTGGTTTACACTAATGACAGTTTGGAGGTCTGCCGCCACGTTCCCACTAGGAGAAAACACTTCTTGGCGCAGGTTAATTACCGTCGCGGAACGAATGCCATAAGTAGAACTTTTTTATTTACGAGGACACCAGGATATTTCCAGTATCCCGTGATTTTATTTTACTTTTTAAAATGTTGTTATGGATGGAACCATAATAATCTTTCTATATTCGTCGAAGATCGAAATGAGTATTTTTACTATTGCCGAGTTTTCACACCCAAGCATGACCAACATACTTGGAAATGTTTTACTGTCTTGGTACGGCCACAGAGCAAAATTCCATTAAAGGTATGGAAGAGGCATAAATATTTTACACTGATCTGTGGAGATGACGGTCGTGTTTTCGTTATTTTCAGGCTACGTGAGTTCCGTCTGTAACTAATAAACCGGTGGCTCTTGCGAGCGGCGCGGCCTATTATTCGTTCTTTTTTTGTTGTTTACATGGATGACAATTTGGAGATCTGCCGTTTCCACTAGGAAGAAAAAACATCTTAGCCCAGGTTAATTACCATCGTGGAACGAATGCGATAAGTAGAACTTTTTTATTTACCAGGACACTGGGATATTTCCAGTATCCCGTGATTTTATTTTACTTTTTAAAATGTTGTTATGGATGGAACCACAATAATCTTTCTATATTCGTCGAAGATCGAAATTAGTATTTTTAGTTTTGCTCAGTTTCCACACCCAAGAATGACCAATATAATTGGAGATGTTTTACTGTCTCAGTACGGCCACAGAGCCGCATTCCATTAAAGGTAGGGAAGGAGGATGAATATTTTACACTCATCCGTGATGGTGACGGTCGTGTTTTCGTTATTTTCGGGTTAAGTGTGTTCCCTCTGTAACCAATAAACCGGTGGCTCTTGCCAGCGGCGCGGCCTATTATTCGTTCTTATTTTGTGGTTTACATGGACGACAATTTGAAGATCTGCCGTTTCCACTAGGAGGAAAAAACATCTTGGCTCAGGTTAATTGCCGTCGCAGAACGAATGCAATAAGTAGAACTTTTTTATTTACCAGGACACTGAGATTTTTCCAGTATTCCTTGATTTTATTTTATTTTTTAAATGTTGTTATTGGGAAACGTATGCTTAACATTCAATCAAGTCCCAGACGCACCTTACGTGATAAAGTTGAATTGTTACAATAAAAATATGTTAGGGTCATCAAGCATTCATTTTTTGTTGGATTCATCAGGCTCGAAAGTGGGGTATCGCCTCAGATCAATGCTCTTGCTAGAATGAAAATTTCAAGCCTTCAATTTGACCTTTTGAACATTTTGACCTTTTTAAAAATTTTCAATTTCAAAATATAAACATCTTTTAGAATAGTGTGTTTCAATTCTTAATTTTTTTTAATTTCTAATTTTGACAAAACTTCAACTTGAATTTTTTTATTCATGTTTAATTGGTTGTTTCTTCGTCAGTTAATCCTTTTACAACTCTAGATTTTTAGTAACCTTCTGTAAAGGATTGGCAATCTTTTATAGATCGCCCCAAGCAAGGTTACTGAAAATCTAGAATTGTGTTCTGTTGTGTTATGTTTAGGATTGGCAACCTCTTATAAATTGCTCCAAACAAGGTTACTGAAAATCTAGGATTGTGGACAGTTTGAGAAAAACTTAAAATATAATAAAAATTTAAAATGTGTATCTTCTTTGAGAAGAAGTGTTATTTTCATTCATGTTTTATTGACTGTTTCTTCACCAATTACTCCTTCCGCAATTAAATTTTCAGTAACCTTGCTCGGAGTAATCTATAAGAGATTGCCAATCCTTAACAGAAGGTTACTAAAAATCTAGAATTCTAGGAGTGACTGGCGAAGAAAAAGCCAATAAAACATAAATGAAAATAACACTCAGTAACTCAGCAACTTCAGTAACTTTGCTTAAAGCAATCTAGATTTTCAGTAACCTTCTGTTAAGGATTGCAATCTCTTATAGATTGCTCCAAGCGAGGTTACAGAAAATCTAGAATTATGCTCAGTTTGAGAAAAAGTTAAAATTCTCATTCAAGTTTAGAATCTGTATCTTCTTTGAAAAGGAGTAATATTTTCATTCATGTTTTATTGATTTTTTCTTCATCAGTTACTCCTTCCGCAATTCTAGATTTTCAGTAACCTTGCTCGGAGCAATCTATAAGAGATTGCCAATCGTTTACAGAAGGTTACTAAAAATCTAGAATTGTGGAAGGAGCGACTGGCGAAGAAAAAGCCAATAAAACATGAATGAAAATAACACCCAGCAACTCAGTAACTTTGCCTGGAGCAATCTAAATTTTTAGTAACCTTCTGTTAAGGATTGCAAACTCTTATAGATTGCTTAAAGCAAGGTTACTGAAAATCTAGAATTGCGGTCAGTTTGAGAAAAAGTTAAAATTCTTATTCAAATTCAGAATCTGTATCTTCTTTGAAAAGAAGTAATATTTTCATTCATGTTTTATTGACTTTTTCTTCACCAGTTACTCCTTCCGCAATTAGATTTTCAGTAACCTTGCTCGGAGCAATTTATAAGAGATTACCAATCATTTACAGAAGGCTACTAAAAATCTAGAATTGTGGAAGGAGTGACTGGCAAAGAAAAATCCAATAAAACATGAATGAAAATAACACCCAGTAACTCAGTAACTTTGCTTGGAGCAATCTAAATTTTTAGTAGCCTTCTGACTTTTTCTTCATCAGTTACTCCTTTCGTAATTCTAGATTTTCAGTAACCTTGCTTGGAGCAATCTATAAGAGTTTGCCAATCCTTAACAAAAGATTACTGAAAATGTAGAATTGTGAAAGGAGTAACTGGCGAAGAAAAATCCAATAAAACATGAATGAAAGTAACACTCAGTAGCTCAGTAACCTTGCTTGGAGCAATCTATAAGAGATTGTCAATTCTTAACAAAAGGTTACTGAAAATCTAGAATTGTGGAAGGAGTAACTGGCGAAGAAAAAGCCAATAAAACATGAATAAAAATAACACTCAGTTACTCAGTAACCCGGGTTAGAGCAATCTGTAAGAGATTGCCAATCCTTAACAAAAGGTTACTAAAAATCTAGAATTGTGGAAGGAGTAACTGGCGAAGAAAAAGCTAATAAAACATGAATAAAAATAACACTCAGTTACTCAGTAACCTGGGTTAGAGCAATCTGTAAAAAATTGCCAATCCTTAACAAAAGGTTACTGAAAATCTAGAATTGTGAAAGGAGTATCTGGCGAAGAAAAATCCAATAAAACATGAATGAAAATAAGACTCAGTAACTCAGTAACCTTGGTTGGAGCAATTTGTAAGAGATTGCCAATCCCTAACAGAAGGTTACTGAAAATCTAGAATTGTGGAAGGAGTGACTGGAGAAGAAAAATCCCATAAATGCAAATAACACTATTTTGCAAAGAAAATACAAAGAATATTTTAAATTTTTATGAGAATTTCAACTTTTTCTCAAACGGTCGACCTTTTTGCAAAAATTTGACTTTTTCAACTTTTGACGTTTTTTTGATCATTTCAAACTGTTTTGTTTTAATTTCCACTTTATTTTCAAACCTCGATCTTTTCTAAAAATATTGACTTTCCCACAATCTATGAACATTTCTCATTTTTTTTTTAAATTTTATTCTTGAAAATGTTGAACTTTTTGAACATTTTGACTTTTCCAATTTCGAGTTTTTCTGGAAATTTTAAATTTTTCTAAAAATTGTGATTTTTTGCAAATATTCCATCTTTTGAAATCTCGACATTGTATAAACATTTTAAAATTTGTTTCTGAATTTCGATTTATTTCTAGGTTTACTTTTGTTGACAATTTCTTTTCTCAAAATTTTATTGTTTCTAATCTTTTTTCGTTTCAGGGGATAAGCTTTGTGTTTCCATTTCAATTTTTGAAGATAACCAAGGACAAGTGCGTTCTACCAAAATTTAGATTTTTTTTTAAATCGACCATCAAAACCGTTTGAATATTTAGACCAATTGTAAAAATTTTGACATCTGAAAATATCAAATTCTGAATATATCAATTTCTACACATTTTTACAGTTAAGCTGTATTGACAGTTTCGAATTTTCTCAAAATTTTCTTTTATTCTTCTACTATTTCAAAATTTCGCCTTTTTTCGAAAATAGAGGAAACCCTGGTAAAGTGAATACCTTTAACTCTTTTTGATTATTTTGGTTTAGTTGTAACTGGGGTAATTGAAACAATTATTTATAAACAGTCTTTATTAAATGAACTTACAGAATAGTATAATATTTGCCATTAATATTAATTAAATTTATAGTTATAAGTCAAGTTTACAACAGTGGCTTATTATCCAATTTGCCCGAGGCACCGGGTAAAGTGAATATGATACATGGGCAAAGCGAATAACAACATTAATTGGCATAAGATTAAACTTAAAAACAAAATAAACATTGAAAATTAAAAGAACATATTTAAAATATTTGTTTTCTGTTACACGTCTAATAATTGCAGTTATCACAAACAAAATTATCACTGCCGTCGAAGGCTGAACACTCTTCATGACAGCACTGGGTACAAATACTACATTGTATCCAGTTTTCCGTTGGCTGATCATCTTCTTCAATGTACATTTCACCGCAGAAAATGCATCTGATATCAAATTTCTTTATTTTCTTCTGCTTTTTATTATCTTTTGCACCCCTTTTCACTTTTTTAGCAGAGATTTTTAATTTAACAGTCTTTTTGTCAGCAGTCTTCTTTACAGTCTTCTTTGCATTTTCAAATTTCTGTTTCTGCTCTTCCTTTGCTGGACTACTTGTCAGTATTGTAGATCTCTGTAACTTCCGTTTACGTAATGTTGTTAATTTAGCAGGCTGAGGAATAGGTTTTAAAACTAAAGGACTATAGTAGGTTTTAGAACATCCAGGTTCGGGCAAAGTGACGGGAACATCATTGCCTTGAGTTTCTTTTGTAGTTGCAGATCCCGTAGGAACGCAAATACCTTCTTTAATGTTAAGGTCGTCTTGAGACTGAGACTGACCTAGAACTTCATTTGACGAAGAAACAGGTAAAGGATTACTGGACACTAAAATCTGTGAATTTTTTTCTTGAATAGGATTTATGATTGAATCAGATTGTTGAGTGGCATTTGCCATTGAAGGTGGTATGGGTTGATCGTGAGTTTCAATTGAAGGTGACGCTTGAACAACAGAAGTAGGCAAATCAATTATTTCCAGTGGGGGCAAAGTTTCAGCTTGAGTATTCAAATTTGATGTGCCTGCAAGTACCTCGGCTGGTGCAAAACGGTCATCACTAAAAGCGTGCTTGTTTATATTCCAGGTCGTTCAAATCCATGCACTGCATTGATGGCCACAGCAGCTTTGAGAAAAGCTGGTGCTAGCAATCTAGATACATCGTACTGGTTTATGATGCGGCCGGGGTGAGATTTTTGAAAAATGTTCACTTCCCTTTTAAAATGCGTTTTCAGTGGGCTGTACACAGCAACATCCATAGGTTGCATTTTGTGAGTAGTGTGCGGTGCTAAGGATAATATCACCACGTTATTTTTGGTAGCGTACTCAAGTGCAGGATAGTATTTGTGGCTTTCATGGTTATCTAATAATAATAGGACCTTTTTGTCTGCTGTTGGCCTCACTTGGTCTACAAAAAAATACAGCCAGTTCAATAAAACTTCGCCTGATGTCCAACCATTAGGGGAATCCGCTCCTTGAGTTTCTGGTGGACTTCCATCAAGAAGTCTTGGTTGCATCTTCTTTCTTGCAAAAATTAGAAAAGGTGGAAGAAAACTACCAGCTACATTACAACACCCGATAACAGTGGTTAATTGGCCGCGTTCTGCACTTGCAATCATGCCTACTTGCTTTTTCCCTTTTACGGAAAGAACCTTTGGGGGCTTATTTGAGGTCGTTGATATCCCAGTTTCGTCCAAATTGTATAGTCTGGAGGCTTCGATGTTATTTTTTTCAATGGCACTTTCAAGATTTTCATGAAAATGGCCCACTTCGCGGCGATTAAATCCTTTCGCTCTCGACACAGATGTTGATTCTGGAGTTCTTAGAGTCAAGTTGGTATGACGAGATAAAAATCTTCGCAGCCATTCTTCTCCAGCTTTTTTATTTTTATTCCAATTCTCAGGGTATTGCAAATTGTCGCGTTGTGCATACTCAAATGCTAAACTCATAAATTCATCCCGAATGAGGCCGAAAAACACTGCGTCCGTATTTTGTAGGTAAGTCACCATTTAAATTTCTTGGTCCTCCGTGAATATAGGACGGAATCGACCGAGCTGTGGAGAAGCAATTCCACTTTTGACATGTCTGTATAGGGTGGCATATGCAAGTCCGTATTTTTTGGCTGTCCCTTTGATAGATTCTCCCGTCTTACATAAATTTATTGCAGTCTGCATGGCATTTTTACTCCAAGCACCTTACGCTGTCGTTCTTTTATATCTATTGACCATCTGCAAAAAACATAATAAAATACATAATTCCATAAAATTATATTGCTCGTGATGACCGGGCGAAGAGAATAGGGTGTCCACTTTGCCCGATTCGCTTTGCCTTTCGGGTACATTTTAGAGGTTATCCCAAATCATTAAAAAACCAGTGCTACTAGACTCGTCATTTACACATATTTGAAAGCTATATAATCATGCATTAAATCTTCCTCATAACGAACAACATCTCACAAATAATATTATAATTATAAACGAATAGCTTACCTCTTAAAATTAATATTTTTCGCACAAAAACACACTTCGTCCACTCACTGGCGCCGCGCGAGGTAAACACGTGCCGGAGTACTTGCCGCGCAGGAAGCGGCAACAGGCGACCATTACAGTGACAACGCGGTTGCCGGCTAACGAACAATTTGGGAGTAGTGGGCACTATTGGCTTTGCACGGGGTATCCACTTTGAACGGGTTTCCGCTACCACTTTTTTCAAGAATCTGACTTTTTTAAGACTTTCCCAAAATCTATTAAAATTTTTTACTTTTTTAAAAATTAAATTAAAAAAAATTGAAAAATTAAAAATTTTGACCTTTTTGAAAATTTTGACTTTTTCCAATTTTCAGTTTTCCTCGAAATTTTCAATTTTTCTAAAGATTCTGATTTTTTGTAAATTTTCCATCTTTTAAAATCTCGACATTGTGTAAACATTTTAGATTTTTTTTTGAATTTCGATTTATTTCTAAGTTTACTTTTGTTGACAATTTCTTTTCTGAAAATTTTATTTTTTTTTAATCTTTCTTGGTTTCAGGGAACAAGTTTTGTGTTTCTATTTCAATTTTTGAAGTTAATCAAGGACAAGTCCGTTCCACCAAAATTTAGATTTTTTTTTAAGTCGATCTTGATGATAATTTTTTTGAAGTGTATTCTTTGTCTACAAAATCTTGACTTTTTTAAGAAAATTTGTCTTTCTGAAAATTCAAAACCTTTTGAATATTTTAACCAATTATTAAAATTTTGACATCTGAAATTATCGAATTCTAAAAATATCAACTTCAACAAAATTTCGACAGTTAAACTGTTTTGACAGTTTCGAGTTTTTCTCGGAATTTCGTTTTATTCTTCTATTTCGAATTTTCGAAAATACCATCTTGACTTGTTCAGGAAAATTGTTTTCTGAAAATTCAAAACTTTTTGAATATTTTGACCAACTGTGAAAATTTTGACATCTAAAAATATCGAATTCTAAAAATATTAACTTTTACAAAATTTCGACAGTTAAATTGTTTTGACAGTTTCAAGCTTTTCTTAGAATTTTGTTTTTCTTCTACTATTTCGAAATTTCGCCTTTTTTCGAAAATATCAAGAATCTGATTTTTTAAGACTTTCCCAAAATCTATGAAAATTTTTCACCTTCTTAAAAATTTAGGTCTCAAAAATTTTAACCTTTTTGAAAATTTTGATTTTTTCCATTTTTGAGTTTTCCTCCAAATTTTACACTTTTCTAAGAATTCTGATTTTTTGCAAATATTCCATCTTTTAAAATCTCTACATTGTATGAACATTTAAAATTTTTTTCTTAATTTCGATTTATTTCTAGGTTTACATTTGTTGACAATTTCTTTTCTGAAAATTTTATTTTTTTAAATATTTCTTGGTTTCAGGGAACCAGTTTTGTATTACTGTTTCAATTTTTGAAGTTAATCAGGGACCAGTCCGTTCCACCAAAATTTAGATTTTTTTAAAATCGACTTTGATGACAATTTTTTAGAAGTGTATTCTTTGTCTACAAAATCTTGACTTTTTTACAAAAATTTGTCTTTCTGAAAATTCAAAACCGTTTGAATATTTTGACCAACTGTGAAAATTTTGACATCTGAAAATATCGAATTCTAAAAATATCAACTTTTACAAAATTTCGACAGTTAAATTGTTTTGACAGTTTCGAGTTTTTCTCAGAATTTTGTTTTATTCTTCTACTGTTTCAAAATTTCGCCTTTTTTCGAAAATACCAAGAATCTGATTTTTTAAGACTTTCCCAAGATCTATGAAAATTTTTCACCTTTTTAAACATTTTGCTCTCAAAAATTTTGACATTTTTTGAAAATTTTGACTTTTTCCGATTTCGAGTTTCTCTCAAAATTTTCAATTTTTCCAAAAATTTTGATTTTTTGCAAATATTCCATCTTTTAAAGTCTCGACATTTTACGAATGTTTTAATTTTTTTTCTGAATTTCGATTTATTTCTAGGTTTACTTTTGTTAACAATTTTTTTTCTGAATATTTTATTTATTTTTATTTTCCGCCATTCAAATTTTAGATTTTTTTTTAATGGACCTTTGTGAACATTTTTTAAAAGTTTATTCTTTGTCTAAAAAACCTTTTGAATATTTTGACCAATTGTGAAAATTTTGACTTCTGAAAATATCGAATTCTAAAAATAACAACCTTTACAAATTTCGAAATTCAAACTGTTTTGACAGTTTTGACTTTTTTTCGGAGTTTTGTTTTATTTTTCTACTCTTTCAAAATTTCGTCTTTTTTCTTAAGTACAACTTCTTTCAAAAATCTAATTTTTTCAAGATTTCTGAACACATTTTTTAAAATTTCGTATTTTTATAGAAATTTTAACTTTTTTTACCAGTGTCGACTTTCTTGTTTCAATTTTAATTGAAAATTTCTATTTTTTTAAAATCCTTTCCTAAGGTTTAATTTTTCAAAATTTTGAATTTTATTTTAAAATTTGACCTTGAAAATTTTCATTTATTTTGATAGTTCAGCCTTTTTTTAAAATTTGAATATTCTCGAATTGTTGACTATCTGAGAAATTATTTTTCTCGAATTTTCTTTTTTTTTTCAATTCATCTTTTTTATGAAAAATTTTTTTTGGACATTTTCACTTTTTTTAAATGTGGATATTTTAGAAAAGCTCAATCTTTTTCAACTTTTACACTTTTTTTTTGAAAATTTCGATCTATTTAGAAAATTAGAAATTTTATTGAAGTTCTGACTTTTTTTGATAAATTTAATCTTACAGTCGTAAAAGTAAACATTTTTTTCATTTAAATAATAATTTCAATATTTTCAAAGTTGCCTCAATGGAGCTAAAATAGTTTTAAAGCATTTCAAGACGAATCGATAAGGAACCAAAAAAATAAAAAGTAAACCGAAAATTTTTTAAATAAACCACTTTCCTTTTAAAATTTAGCCCTTTATCACAATTTTTACATTTCCAAAATGCAAGAAAATTGCCTTTTGAAAATTTTAACTCCTGAAAATTTCAACTTTTTTAGAATTTTCAACGTTTTGCGAATTTCGAATTTTTCTATAAACGTATACCTTTTCTAAAAGTTTGATTTTTGTAAATTTCATGTCAAATAATTCACGAAAATTACTTTGTTAAAAATTTAAACTTTTTTTAAAATCTCTCTCTCTCTCTCTCTCTCTCTCTCTCTCTCTCTCTCTCTCTTGAGGTTTGTCGATCTGCTTAGGAAGTTGCGGTTGGAAAGGTTCTGAATATGGTAGTCGTTGATTGCTTTTAAGTTTCGCAGCGGTGCGATATTACCACCCATTCGCGAGAAATCCTATATGGCAAATTTTTCGAAATAAACAGGAGGGATCTCTCTCTCTCTCTCTTAATCACTCTCTCTCTCTCTCTCTCTCTCTTAATCACTCTCTCTCTCTCTCTCTCTCTCTCTCTCTCTCTCTTAATCACTCTCTCTCTCTCTCTCTTTCTTTCCTTCTTTCTTTCTCTGTACCTGGGGTTGCAGCTGACTTAGAAACGACTCGGTTAGGCTCTGGAAATTACATCATTTAAAGGAATACGTACGCGTTACGATTGCCAATAAAAAATTTAAGATTAAAAATTGAATGCATTATTGCTTTTGTTACAAATAGGAGCAAAGCTCAGATTGTGCTCGTTCATATTAAATTCTGCAGTAGTTGTAATGAACGTTAACTTCTTTCAGCCGGCAAACCTGAGCTTTATTATGAGCTGGACAATATATTTCACGCCGAAATGAAGTCAAAATTAATTAGAGCTGCAGCGTAATTACTTAAAACTTTGACAATTAATGTCAAACAGGTTGAAGTTCAACGGCAGTTTATAACTCATTTAACTTTCTTACCTCTTTAACACTTTTGTACGGAAGGTGTGTGATGCGGACGAGAACGTGCGGGGGGCCGGCGCATGCCGGAAGCACCCGGATTAAGGATTAGTGAAAAGTAGTTTTCAACGATATTTGTCTTACAGATTAGTAACCCAAACTTCCCAAACAGGAACAATCAACATTTTAACAAAAGCACGTATACAAACTTTTGATGGAATTTCACCCTTCGCAACCAACTAGCATACATTTCGAGTGGCGGGGTTTTTTAACCGGTGGGAGGGGGGAGTCGAATACGCTGTGTGAATGTTATGGGGTGCGGCACGTAGCGGAAGGCTTGCGGGTGAAAAAAAAAAGTTGTCGGTTTTATTTGGTCGTGTTCTGTTTGCTTTGAGGAATCTCGAGTCAAGCACACTTAAGTGGCTGGGATGGGGTAATTATCTCGGTAACCGATATCTGTAATAGATTAAATAAACGTTAATCGATTTGGGAGCACGTGTAAAGAAGTTAATAGGTTAGTGAGAAATGTGTTCCCTTTCCGAAGGAGCAAATTAAAGAAAGTGTGTTTCCACAGATATTGATGCAATCTGGAAAGACTGAAGGAGTAGTTAAATTGTCCTTCGACACAAAACCACTAAAGGAACAAGTCTTGATCAATATAATCAACACCATAATGAACTTTTAACTTTCTTTACTATTTTGCATTATGTTTACTTGTCAAATTTGAAAAAAAAAAATCTTTTCTGAAAATTAAAAAAAAATGACTATGTTTACAGTTTGTAGAATATATCAGTAAATATTACTGAATTAATTCTTGAGACGATGCGATATGTGTGGTACCATAATTTTATCTCTTTTAAATTAATTACATCAATCAGTATTTGATTTACGAAACACTATTCCCACAGAATTCAATCTACGGAACACTTATGGTAAAAACGTTAACGCTAATTCTAGTAATGATCTAACAATCTGACCTATGTAGCATTTTTGACTTCTTCCACATTCTAACATATCTTTAGTTTTTATTTTCTCTTTTTTTTTTCATTACCATTTTCAGCTTTTTAAATCAACTAATTTATATACAGTGACCATGATGTAATTCTTCCAAAAGAACTAGTTGCTTTCTACAAATTATGAGCACTCGGAAGTATCGCTTATTTGCTGTTATAAGGAGCTTATGAAGATAAGTAGCTGATATAATCAGCTTTGCAACTAGCTTCGATAACTAGTCGCTGAGAAAATAACGAGCGAAAATTAACTCTCAGTCGAAAGTACCAAAAGGACAATGATGAAAATTAGAACGATATATAATTAAATGTTAGAAGTTGGCAAACTGGGAAACTTCTCAAAACCGAGTGCGTTATAACAAACTTATAATTGATGCACGAACACAATAAAATCTGAGGATTAATAGTTTTGATTAAGTTTCAGCGAATTCGTATAATCGCGGATTACAATGAAATTACCATTTCGATTTTCCATTTGCATATTCTTCAGGAGCTGCAACTCGACAGGCATGACTTAGAATAAAAGCGATTTATTAAATTCATTAATATTTATCAAGCAATATAAACTTGTTAAATGCCATTTCCGAGGTCTATCTCGACAACAATAAAAATCCCCGACAACTTCCCGAAAACAGTGCGGGTGTTCCCCCGATGACACGGATTTATTTGCATTTTCTGGATTTCGTTATGTAATTATCGGAGCTTTGCCGGAGTTTCTTTGCTTTCGATGGGCGGAGGACTTTGCTTTTAATTGGGAAACTTGTTTTTGTCTAAATGACTCATTATTCCGGATTTGATTTTAAAATGCAAATTGCCGCCATCTCCGCCGAATTATTTGGAAATAATCTACTTCAATTCACCTTTCTTGATACTAGTCTTCGAAGGAATCACTAATAATTTAAATTGTTAATTGGTAACATTAGAGCATGTTGGTAACGGGTTTTGCGTTTACCAATGTTTGAAGAAATCTCTTAAGAAGTTAAAACGTGACGAAGTGACAAACAGAGAGGTAGACTTTTACATTTATAACAGTATTTTGAATACGTCGTAATACTTGTGTTGTACAATCAAGTAGAAATTTGACGTCAATCAAACCTATTATAGTTTTTTCTTTACAAATATTTGCCTACAACATTTTCCCAAAGTGTGGTACAGGAAGAGTTTGGTGGGGGTACGCGCTGCATCAGGCGGCTTCAGACTATCTTAAAAATTAAAAATTAGCTGTTTGCATAGCTTTAAAGAGTTCGTGCATATTGCAGAATGATGTTTTGTTCAAATCGTTGATATGTTCAGCAAACAAATTGACGGACACACACTTCCTCATTTATATATTGGTTAGGATGCAATTTTTTAAAGAGGGGCACCCAACGTTACAAATAATTATAGGAAAGGGTACTACAGACGTCGAAAGGTTGGGAAGCACTGGCCTACAACAAGCCCACCGAAGCTTATTTTATCGCCGTGCGATACGCTCGTGGATAAAAACCGTCGCAGACGACGCAGAGGGCGAGAGTAAAAAGCGTTACTCAAGCTGTTCATCATGCACAGCTTCCAGAACTGCACATAATCTAGTCTGTGGCGTTGTCTTCTTTTGTTCATCAGCTCGGGAAATATCCCTTCGGGAAGCGGCGTCAAACTGACTAACCTGCACGATATTTTAGATGAATATTCGCCTTCAAAGCTTTTTAAACTGTCATGTTGGAAAATACAGCTATGCTGGTTTCACCTCTTTGCATATATTTATACCTGCACGGGCGCTTACGAAAGAACAGAAAGCGCATATTCCTGTCGCATATTTTTCCAAAGATCCTGGTCATTTACAACCGCTGAATATTGCCTTCGAATTTATTGTCTTAATATTGTAACGAAATGCAGTTTTAAAATTTGTATTAGTAATTGTCTAGTGTAAGGAACTCTCTAGAAACATTTGATAATGGGAAGTGGCCGTGAGAATAAACCGTACGGCAGATAAGCGTTCCAGACGTTTCCGCAAGCAATAATCTTATCTGTACGGAGATCCGTTCTAGAAAACCGGAACGGTATAAATTCAAGGTCGTCTTTCCCCCAGTTAGTCAGTTAGTTAGTCCGATAGGCACATAGTTAGATAGTCTGCTAGTTAAGTGAATCATAATCGTAGTGTTCCGTTCCGAAATAAGTTTGGAAATTAAGTGCTACAATTCACGAAGTTTTAATTTTCGAACCGATAACACGCAACAATATTTAAGGAGCTTCATTCAGCTATATTTAAGGAGCTGCATTCAACTATATTGTTGGAAAAGCCTTTTCAAAAGTTCACTTTTACCAATATTCAACTAGGTGTTGAGTAATTTTCAATTTATTTTATTTAATTTTTATTTTTTTTTTAAATTTTAATGTTTTCTAATTCAATTTGTGTCTTACAATTTTAATGTATTTGCTTCAATAAAATATATATGCATTCAAAGTTTACAAAAATTAATATTCATCCCAATGGAATACAATCTGGACTACATAGCACAACTCTCTAGGAGAGCCAAGACACGTAGTCAGAGGTAGTAGTATAATCAAAAGTGGAGCTGTTTACGTTTGGCAGCCGAGCACTCTGACAAAGAACTGATATGCAAGTAGAATACAACCTAGACTGCAAATTCATGCAGCCCTCCAAGCTATAGTGAATCATAGGTAGCTGAACTGCCAACAGTTGAAACACTGCCACCTAGCTAAGTGGTTGTTCTCTAGGAAAGTTCCCAGAAGACAAGGATTCTAATGCATAGACCAATAGGTTTAGATATTTATTAGATTCGAAGTTTGGAAGCCAAAGACCGGTTTCGGTGTTGTTAGATCTCGTCAGTTTACTATATCCAACTCAAACGCTAACAAATGTTCCGACAAGAAATAATTGGCTATACCAAACTGACGAGATCTAACAAGATCGAAACCGCCCTTTGGTTTCCAAACTTTGAATCTAATAAATGTTAAAAATTATTGGTCTGTGTGTTAGAAAAAAAAGATAATTTAAATACCCGTTTACCGTGCAAATCCTTTTAAATCTTTTTAAAAATCGATTGTGATAAATTAAGTTGCGGCAGGTTAGGTTTTTTTTTAGACATTTTACCATGAAAATTTTTCTACAAATTTTTGTAAATTATTTTTACAAGGACTCGATCCTTTCAAAGCGTAAAAATCTTTTGAATGGATTAGGAGAGGTTATGTTAGATTTTTTAAGGCATTTCACCGTAAACATTACATTAAAATTTTTTGTAAATTAATCATACAAGGACTTGATCCTTCAAAAACCATACAAATTCTTTTAAATGAGTAAGAATAGGTTGGGTTAGGTTTTTTTAAGAATTTTGCCGTCAAACTTTCGTTAAAACCATTTGTTAATTATTTTTATTATAACTATAGATTCTTCAAAAAATCTTTACCGTGCAAATTTTTTTTAAATTATTTTTTAAATGAAATGGGCTTTATAAGGAATATTACGTTAGGTTTTTTTAGACATTTCACCATGTAAATTTTCCTAAAACTCTTTGTAAATTATTTATACAAAACTTGATCCTTTCAAAACCATACAAATCTTTTAGAAGAATAAGGATAAGTTAGGTTGGTTTTTTTAAGACATTTCACCGTCAAAATCTCTTTAAAAAATTTTGAAAATTATTTAAGCAAGAACTTGATCCTTTAAGCGCGATCAAATTCTTTGAAATGGGTAGGGATAGGTTAAATTGGGTTTTTGTAAATTTCAACGTAAAACTTTCGCTAAGACTATTTGTTAAATATTTTTATTGTGACTATAGATCTTTTAAAAAATCTTTACCGTGCAAATTCTTTTAAATCGTCTGTTCAAATGAAATGGGCTTTGTAAGGAGTATTACGTTAGGTTTTTTTAGACATTTCACCGTGAAAATTTTCCTTAAACTCTTTGTAAATTATTTATGGAAGCACTTGATCTTTTCGAAACCATACACATCTTTTAAATGGATTAGGATAGGTTATGTTAGATTTTTTAGGCATTTCACCGTAAACATTATTTTAAAACTTTTTGTAAATTATTCATACAAGCACTTGATCGTTTAAAAACCATACAAATTCTTTTAAATGAGTAGGAACGGATTGACTTAGGTTTTTAAAAGAATTTCACCGTGAAACTTTCGTTAGAACTGATAACGAAGGCTTCCACGGCCAGAGTCAGGTAAAGGATATACTTCTTCCGGCATTGGACCGTGTCAAAGAACTACTAAAAGTGTTCGACGTTTCTCCCACCATCGTAGGGGGCTTCTTCAGGAAGAAAGAAAAGAAACAATAAATGAAAAGAGGAATATGAGGAAATATGCAAAAATGAAAAGAATGAAAAGGCCAATTTCAAAACATTTTGTTAGAACTATTTGTTAATTATTTTTATTATAAATATAGATCCTTTAAAAAACCTTTACCATGAAAATTCTTTAAAATCATTTTTCAAATAAATTTTTTTTAAAACTGTTTGTAAATTATTTATAAAAAAACTTAATCCTTTAGAGATCGAACAAATTCTTTTAAATGGGTAAGGATACGTTAAATTGGGTTTTTTGTGAATTTCACAGTAAAACTTTCGCTAAGACTATTTGTTAAATATTTTTATTGTGACTATAGTTCCTTTAAAAAATCTTTACCCTACAAATTCTTTTAAATCGTCTTTCAAATGAAATGTGATTTGTAAGGAGCATTACGTTAGGTTTTTTTAGACATTTCACCGTGAAAATTTTCCGAAAACTCCTTGTAAATTATTTATACAAAAACTTGATCCTTTCAAAACCATACAAATCTATTAGATGGATTGGGATAGGTTAATTTAGATTTTTTTAGGCAATTCACCGTAAACATTTTTTTAAAACTTTTTGTTAATTATTTATACAAAAACTTGATTTTCTAAAGACCAAACAAATTCTTTTAAATGGGTTAGGATAGGTTGGTTTGGGTTTCTTTAAACATTTCATAGTAAAACTTTCGTTAAAACTATTTGCTAATTAATTGTTATTGTGATTATAGATCCTTTGAAAAATCTTTACCGTGCAAATTCTTTCAAATCATCTTTTAAATAAAATGGGCTATGTAAGGAGTATTATGTTAGGGTTTTTTTAGACATTTCACCGTGCGAAGAGTTTTTGCACATGATTCTTATTGTAACTATAGATCCTTCAAAAAATATTTACGATACAAATTCTTGTAAACCATCTTTTAAATCGGGTGGATTATGTTAGAGTGAGTTAGATTAGGTTTTTCTTTCATTTCTCCGAGAAAATTTTGCTAAAACTTCTTGTTAATTATTTTTATTGTGACTACAGATTCTTTGAAAAAACCTTTACCGCGCAAATTCTTTAAAATCATCTTTTAAATCGGTTGAAGTAGGTTAAATTAGGTAAGGTCAAGTTAGTTTAGGTAAGTAGTAGTCGAGCTAGTTAGGTTTTTTTTTACATTTCACCGTGCAAATTTCGTTAAAACACCCACCGAGAGATATACTGGTGAGTTTGTTAGATTTGGACCTCGAGACTGACGAGATCTAATAAATCGAACCCGGTCTTTGGTTACCAAGCTCAGAATCTAATTAATGCCCCAACCTATCTCTGCATAACAGTAAAAATGTCCAGCAAGGACGAATTTTATAAATTAGAAAGGGAAATAATTAGGGGTATGGTACTGGGGGCGAAATATTCCAAGGATTTGCTTAAAATCGTTTTTAGTGCCATTTATTCGTTAAGCTCCCCCATATTGATTGATTAAGCCGTGTAATCGTCGAAGAGACTCCTGCATGCTCTCAAAAGCATTAGCCTGAATTCAGTAGAGCTAAATTGAATCGTTGTTTAAGCAAGTAATCAAATGAGAAGAGGTTTCTTTACTTAAAGTCCCTGCGGACAGTCAGACATGACTAAGGGTCACTTTAAGCGAAATCCTCTGAAATTGAGGCTATCGCTTAGAGATTGGATATTGACCAAAGAATCGGACCAGCTTAAATGGATATGTCCCGGCTCATCTTGGAAAACGTTTTCTATTAGAGTTTCCTGATTGTCAGCAATTTTTTATTCATATTAGATTTCACGAAACTTCGGCCGTAACATATACCATTGCCGTTTTCCGCTATTTATTTGTAATACGCTCGATGGCAGTAAATTGTGTATTATAAATCCCAAAATGGCTAATGCTTTTTTTTCGCATGATTTTTTATTTCTCGCATTGATTATGTTAGCAAAACATCCAAAGTTATATACTAACGCCTTTCCAATTGAATTTAACTGCCACTATTTATTTGTAATACGCTCGATGGCAGCAAATTTTGTATTACATAATTCCCAAAATGGCTAATGATTTTTTTTGGCATGATTTTTTATTTCTCGCATTGATTATGTTAGCAAAACATCCAAAGTTATATACGAACGCCTTTCCAATTGAATTTAACTGCCTATATCTTAGGGAAAATTCAATCGACTAATTTTTCAAAATTTCACGTTTTGGTGTTGGAGCTCAGGGCACAGATATTTTTGTATTTCTGTTTCAAAAATATATTTCGGATGAAACACACATGACTGAAACATCCTGTATAATAGTGGCCTGTTGTAACTTTTATACATGGGAAAGCTGATTAATTCAATATTTCAAGAAAGTCCACCAAAGAAATTTCCACCAATAGTAGAAATCTCGAAAAAATTAAATAGCCAAAATTTATGGAAAAGTTGAAAGTGTGAAAAAAACGAAATTTTTAAAAAAGTCGAAATTTGCATCATAATTAAAAATTTCGAGAAACATTCAAATTTTAAACATTCAAACTTTAAACAAAATTTAAACAATATCTTCAAAAAAATCCAAATTTCTCATCAAAAAAGTCGATGTTAAGACAATATCTCCATTTTAAAAATGTCGAAATTCTAAATTTGTAAGCCGAATTTAAAAAAAATTAATTTATACACAAAAGTCGCATTTTTCAAAAAAAATTAAAAATTTCAAAAAAAATTGAAATTTCGAGAAAAATTTGAAGTTTGGCGAAAAAATTGACTTTTGGGAAGAAGTCAAATTTTTGACCAAAAAGTCTTAATTTTTCAAAAAAAGCCCGATTTTTGAAAAAAGGTCCAATTTTCGAAAAAAATTAAATGTTTGAATCAATATTTTCAAAAATAATTCAAAATTCCAAAGGAGTTGAATTTAGGAAAAACTTTGAGAATTTTAACGAGTGGTTAAAATGTCACGAAAAAAAAAAACTGGATTTTCGAATAAACTTTTAAAAAAGTTCGAGATTTTCAACATAACACGTTTTGAAGAAGAGTTCAAGATTTGATAAAGAAACTCAACTAATAAAATTATAAAAATTGAAATACAGAACTTGTCCCCTGAAACCAAGAAAGATTAAAAAACACAACAAAGGTTGCTCTAACGCGTCATCTTCAGAGAGAAAACTGCATGATGACAGCTTGGCTGTTGAAACACGTAAGAGCAACCTTTGTTGTGTTTTTAATCTTTCGTTGGTTTCAGGGGACAAGTTGTGTATTTCAATTTTTGACGATAACCAAGGACCAGTCCGTTCTACCAAAAAAAAAAATTTTCTCAAAAATTTTCAGTGAAAATTTTATAAAGATGCCAAAATTTTGAATAGTTTCAATATTTTAGTCTTAATTTTCAAAAAAGTTCAATAAAATGTTAATAAAAAGGGATTTTGATATATTTTGGAGAAAAAGTTGATATTTTGAAAAATCTTGAATATTTGGATAGTTCAAATTTTTAACAAAGAATAATATTTCAAAAAAATTTTAACCATAAAAAGCCAAATTTGGAGAAAAAGTTGAAAATTAAAAAGTCATTATTTAAAAAAAAAGTACAAATGTTCAGTCAGAATTTCAAGAAATTTGGAAAAAGTGTCAATTTTGTTATCTGAGTTTGCGAAAGTCGCAATTTTCAGAAAAAGTCAAAATTTTCAGAATATTCGAAGTTTTCAAAAAAAACGAATTTTTCAAAATAAGAAGTTCAAATTTTCAGCAAAAGAACATAAAATCCATCACAATTTTGAAAAGTATAATTTTTTTAAAACTTGTTACAATTTTATTTTTAGAAAGATGGAAATTTTCAATACAGTAAATTGGAATGTTAAAAAAAGACAAAGATTCTGAAAAAATGGATTATTTTTAAAATGTCAAAGCCAAACTTCTAACCAAAAGTCGGATTAAAAAAGGCAGATAAAATTTCATTAAAAAAATCGAAATTTCAGGTCAGGATTTTCAAAAGTTAAGGTTTCGAAAAAAATTAAAATTTTAAAAGTCAACATTTTGAAAATGGAATTTTTGAAATGAAATTATTGAAATGGAGTTTTTGAAATGAAATTTTTGAAATGGAATTTTTGAAATGGAATTATTGAAATGGAGTTTTTGAAATGGAATTTTTGAAATAGAATTTTTGAAATGGAATTTTTGAAAAAAGTAAAATTTTGAAATGTGAAAGTTCTGAAGAGTCTAAATTTTCAAAAGTCGAAATTGTCAATAGTAAATTGATTTACAAAAAGTCAGATTTTTCAAAAATAGTTAATATTTTGAAATCATTCGACATTAAAGGGACACAATTATGAAAAAGGTCGATGTTTTTAATAAAATTCGAAATGTTAATACTCTTCCACGTCTTAATAATTTGTACACAAATAAATTCTGATTAATTACATCAAATATAAGTGTTGTTTGTTTTTTTTTTTTGCTACTGAATTTGTTACTTTACAAACACAATTGTTACATTTCAATCATAAGCCTTCCTAATATCAATAAATAGTGGTCGCAGCGAAGAGAGAGCAGCAGCAGCAAAAAGAGGTTTGAAATAAAATTAACGTGGACGTTTTTATTTTCTAAGAGAAGCTGTGCTTGGCTAGCTTCCATGAAGAACACGCCACTGCTGTATACACAGGGCGTTTTAGTCATAATGTCATTAATTTTAAGAGAAGATAACGAAAAGTGAGCATATGATACGAATACGCATTTACCGAATTTTTTTAGGTATTTTTCTGCTGAAAAAATAATTTAAATTCGTTTTCAAGCTATTATTGACTGCAAATGATTTCGACATCGCTAAATAAAGGAAATGTTTAAAAAAAGGTATTTTGATATAATTTGGAGAAAAAAATGATATTTTGAAAAATCTTGAATAGTTGAATAGTTCAGATTTTTAATAAAGAATATTATTTCAAAAAAGTTTCACCATAAAAAGTCGATTTTGGAGAAAAAGTCGAAAATTAAAAAGTCGCAATTTTCAGAAAAAGTCAAAATTTTCAGAATATTGGAAGTTTTTGTATGCAGTTTTATTGGCTTTTTCTTCGCCGGTCACTCCTTTCACAATCCTAAATTTCAGTACCTTCTATTAAGGAATGGCAGTCTGTTTTAGATTGCCATTCCTTAATAGAAGGTACTGAAATTTAGGATTGTGAAAGGAGTGAGCGGCGAAGAAAAAGCCAATAAAACTGCATACAAATATGAATACTTCGCAAATAAATTACAGAGAATATTGGAAGTTTTCAAAAAAAACGTATTTTTCAAAAAAAAGGTTCAAATTTTGCTGAAAAAATAATTTAAGTTCGTTTTCAAGCTATTAGTGACTGCAAATGATTTCGACATCGATAAATAAAGGAGAAGTGGCGGCTATGCAATTGGGAATCAGGAGAAACAAAGCGCTGGTTAGATTATGTCTGAAAGTCATTAAGTGAAACTTGCGGCCCCGAAAGCCCCGAACAAGTCGTTGGATGATTCAATTTTTCGCATTAAGATCGGACGATAGCGTTAATCAATTGCAGAAAAAAGTTAATAATAATAAAAAATTTATAAATAAATCATAAAGCTGCTAATACTCAAGAGATGATTTCATTACAAACGTTTTGAGGTGGTTTTGTGAATTTATGAAAGAAATACGTGGTGCCAATACGAAATTTTTTTAAACCATGTGATTGTTATAGGACTTTCAAAAACTGATTAATCTGTATAATAAAACTCTAACACTGACTGACAGACAGCCTAAAGGGGTGGCTTTACAAGACTGAAATTTTGCACACGAAGGGTACGTATTCTGTAGGTGAGCACCAAGAAAGGATTTTTCAAAATTCAACTTCTAAGTGTGTAAAACTAGGCATTGAATCCCTAGAAAAGGTAAGTAATAAATAATACAGACCATTGAATTTAAAGTGGCCTGTACGCGTTAAACATATACTGAGAGTATATGGCGTTAACTCATCATTTTGATTGTATGATATATTTTGACCACGACGTGACGTGCGGCAATGTTTATTTTGCTTATCGCATTTCCTATCTGTGTGGCCATGCGGCGGTAAAACTGGAAAACTGAGAGACTTTATTTTGCTTCAGAATGAACAACGTTGACAATACATTATGTCGTTTTAACCATAATTTGACAGATGCAAGGATTTTAATGTATCAAAATAGAAATGTGTCTGGGAAAAAAAAAGATCAACACACGAGATGATAAGGAGGGTATGCGCAGAACAAGTTACTTAAAAATTAACTTCTTGACGTCTGAGAAAAATCTAATGGTTCCTGATATGTAATCCCATCGAGTACAGACTGTCACTATATATCGTTTTGTTATAATTAGTAAGGGTGCGTTTAGATTGGACACATTTTTCTCTGACATAAGCGTCAACTATCCTGAGAAAAGCTATCCGAAACTTACCTACACAGCTGGAAGGAGATAGCTTCTCTCAGGTTAGTTGACACTTATGTCAGAGAGAAAATATATTTATGTCAGAGAGAAATTCACTGAATAAACTGTCTAGTGCAAAAGTACCATAATGTAAGTTAAGATAAATTATTGGATGTTTAGTATACACAAACTTCGAAAAAATATAAAATAATCGTAAAAAGTTATTGCAATTTTAAAAATGATACAGAAGCAAATAATTAAAAAACAGTAGAAAGAGCACAATAGCGTAATTTAGTATTAAAAAAATCATTAAATGAATTAAATATGGCAATCAAAAATAAGACAATTTATTTATTTTGAGGCGGTAACGTTGCAACTAATAGATAGTTGACACTCCTGACTACTGATATTTGCGTAAGCTGTAAGTAATTAATATAAACAAAGATGGGTAACTATTAAATATCATGAAGTTGTGACAAAATGGAAAAAATATGTAAATGGAAAAGAAACATGCAAGCAAACATTAAGCCAAACTAACCTAACTTCTAGGGTCAATAAATCTCCATCTAAACAAGACAAACAAAGTACTGTGGTGAGTCGAGTTCTACTAAACTGTTCTATTTCCTCGTTTGTTTTATTTAATTGAATTTTATTCAATATTTTCTTGGAAATATTAAATCTACAATTATTGTACTATATAAAATTCTTTGTAACATAACGTTTTGTGTGAGAAACAGATTTCTTAGCGTTCACAAATTTGATAAGGGTTATTTGTTAGGCCTGGTTTGTTTCAAGCACAGATACCTAAACTGAGTAAAATAACATGTTAGTTTTGAAGGACCGCTGAAAAGTGAAGTAATAAATAAGGGTAAGTGCCAATAACGGAGACCGTAGCAAATATCTCGGCAAGACCATGTGGTGGTAGACTGGAGGAATTTGACGTTCAAAAAACGCCCTTATAAACACGTACAATTTTAAGTTATTTAAATTTCAATTATTGAAGTAAAACTTGCAAGATAAAGGGACGACATCATTCAAAATGGGTTTGCAGTTTGATTTGCACTTTAAGAATCCGTTTCAAAATTTATTTAAGGGTTAATTTGGATTAGAAATATTTAAATTAGTAGAAATTCTGCATCCTCATGCCCTCTAGCGAGATGCAGAGGATGTCTTTCGGTCCCCAGAAGTTAAGGGTAGGGGGTGTGAACATAAAACACGAAAGACCAATTTTAAAAGAGTCCGGTACTACCCTTCGATGAAATTAGTTTAAAAATTATAGTCAAGAACTAAACTTCGATGAAATTAGTTTAAAAATTATGGTCAACTTGCGGGCTTATAAAAACGAGTACGAAATACGGGAGTTTAAAAAAAAAACTGCTTCTGTTTGTGCTAATTAACGTGAATGAACACAAAAAAAAAACAACTTCTATTTCTGTTCAACGTGAAGTTTTAGTGCCATTTATGTGATGTTTTTACGGGATAAATAGGCAAGTAAATTTTAAATTGTCCGATGATTTTATTTGATGGTTTTTCGCTCTTATATGATTTAATTAACTTTTTCTAAAATTTGAGAAAATACTTGTTCCTAATTTTGATCAATATGGGGTTGGGGGGCGTACACAAAAAAAAGAGAAAGGAATTTAAAACTTCCACAACAGACCGAATGAATGAGAAAGTCGTTGTTAGAAAATTGTTATTGGGCCAAAAACCCTACCGCTGACTGGTGCAACTACCAGTCTCAGTTACAAAAAAAAAAGGAGAAAAAAAAAACAAAAACAAAGAGAGTAGAAAGAAAAAAAAAAGACGAAAACAAATAAAGCAAATTTGCTTCAAAAATCTTCTATTTTCTTAAGGTCGTTCTTCGATGTTCTGCTGTTGGAAGCTGAGTTTCCAGGGGTTCAAAAAATCGATAACACCCATCACCGCAGGCTCGGTAACTGACAGCAGACATCTATATTAGGATTTGCTGATGATGTACTGTAAGTTCTCGAAACGTGAAAAACAAGGAAAACCGGAACCGGTGTTTTAAGAAGGTTGTCTGAAGAACTTTCCAGACATAGACAAAGTCCCAACACATGTGAACCCTTGGGTGTGCTCCGCGGGAACGTACGCCTTAACACCCTAGAAGGAGTAGTAACCTCTTCTGGTTCTTGTTCTGGTGTACTCGCCCGGTCTGCCTTATCCGTGGGTCCCCTCATCGGTTACACGTCCAAAAAAAAGGACCCCCTATATAGGCCACGGAGAATTACAACACCGCGCGTCGCGATCGGGAAGCTTTTGCAAAATTACTAATTTATAGCCGCATGCCTAGATTTACTGTCAACATAAATTTACTAACGTAGGCGGACGAGCAGTATCAGCATCAGCTCTCGTTAGGGAAATATCTTGATGAAAGAAATGAGAACTTCTTGCCAGTTTCTAACTTTAATTTTAATATTTTGTGCTAAGTCAAACTTAGCCACTTTCTAAGCCAGAAAGACGCCCTTGAAATTAGAACAGTAGCCGTAGAAGTAGATGTAGTGTTGGAAGGGAAATTCTGCTCAGAAAGTTTTTATGAAATTTGAACAATATTTCTAGTCTATTTTATGACACTGGTTTGAGTTCGAGTGATTGAGTTTGGTATGAGAAAAACAGAAAACAAACAAAGGAACAAGTTAACAAAGAAAAGAAAGAAAGAGTGAGAGAACAAGAGATCTGTAAGATTGAATCAACATTTATAAATTTGATTTATTACGATAAATCACCACTTCATTTCCAAGCTTGAGCTCCATTTTCTCGTAGCATTATCCTTTGGATATTGTTAGCTCAAAGCTTTAACAGGAAACTGTATGCTATGTGAAGTATGCTTGAATAAAGAAGCGACAAAAAGAAAATAAAACAGACACCTGAAAATAGTTTGAGAACCTCTGTGTACAAACTAACGAGCGAACACCCACCGATAATCAGGTACAAAGTTAGCTGCATTTGGTTTGAAAACCTTCGAGTACAAACTAAATGGCCCAGCTGGGGAAAACATTGCGATTATTAGGGTTAAAATAAACTTTGGGAAATTTATAACCGACGCACCATATACGAGCGAAAGAGTTAGACAAAGAATGTCAGATTATTTGTGCTTAATGAATGCTCTTAATTTTCTAAAGAAATATTTCTCTCAGATCTGTGTCCAGCAAATTTAAACAAGTTGAAACAAACAGGTTCACTTTTATTTGTTGTATTATGTTTAAGAACACTTGAAAATCACAAACTTGAAATTTTGTTGATTTATTTGTTGACCTATTGTAATAAAACGTTGAGGTTAATTATTGTTTGAATTTGATAACACTTCCCTGTCAACTCTACGAGCTGGGGTTACAATTTATTGGAATAAATAATTTTAAACACAACGTAGACAAATTGGGTCCGAAAATCGAAGTAAATTATTCTTCGAAAATTTTTAAAGATGAGCAAAATTCGACAAATTTTGAAAAAATATATACTGGTTTTGGTCGCGCATCACATTTAATCGACTTGACCTGGATTTAATCACAACCGGCTGGGTCGCAAACGACTTTGGGCGGCTCATCACAGTACCTACGTCAATTTTGATTGTTATTTAAATTGTAGAATCACTCTGCATTACAACAATGAGTACTACAGCAGTTTCTATAACAGAATTCACAAATTATCAATTATTTTTTAGTGCTGCAATCAATTTGGAAATTAAAGAAAACCCACTTTTACTTTCTAGTTTAAATTTTCACTTCTGTCAGCAGTCCCTAGACTACTCATTTTTTTAATCATTAGGTTTGTGTAAACCGCTTTCTCGCTACCCACAATACCGTTTCAGGAATACGCCATTCATTTTAATTCATAAAGTTGCTCAAACTCCAACATTATACAGTATTCGTATTTCTTTATTTCTTAAAATAGTCACACTTCAAATTACACCTGCGAATATCCTTTTGAAACTACCAGAAGCAGCACAACTAGGAGCAATTCAAACAAAACGAGATAATAATATTTCTGAATTGCGATGCAACATCACGTCTAAGTTGGGGCTGGCGCAGTCTAGGGCTGTAAAAGACGGAATCGCAAATAGAAGTTGCTGTTTTGTTGCTTTTGCAGGCTAATTAATTTTGTGTATTCAAGCAGGTGCGACACAGAAAGCATTTAAAATGTCAACACCGTGTGTCGCCCCCTAATTATCTTTGAAGGTCGCGTGTGTGCACTAGCTGCTGAAAAATTAAACTTTCAACTTTAAACTCCGAAAGTATACGTCTTGGCTATTATACGATGCAACTCTTAGCAGCACTCTAATTAGTTCAAATACTTTGATAAACTCGCAGCTTTGGGAATAGTTTTGGCTGGAAATTGTAAGTGAAATCTGTCACGTTTCGGCGAAAGCCAAGGCGCGCTGAAAGGCAGACGCAGAAGGGCGTCTAATTGAATATCTGGAAACAGAAAGATGGTAGGTAAACGCCACGTGTATACCGTGTAATTTAAAGTTATCCCATCTATTTGGAACAGTGCAGGATAGTGAAATCTGCTTGTAACGTCCCATAATCCGGTCGGATTTCCAGACTGTGCGGATCAACTGTGAGGCCGCAAGCAACATACGAGACACGCATTAGACGGCACATTATGGGAAAAGCTCGGTCGGAATTTAAAACCTCATCATACGAGTTTATAGTAATGGCGGTGAGCTGCTTCTGGTGTTGCTGGTTTACGTGCTCTACTTACTTTGTTTTCTTCCGACACATTGGTTTTCGAGGTTAATGCGCTTAATTCGATTGCGAAAGAGGTAAGAGCTAAGAGCGGCGAACAACTGAAAGATTGCCAATTAACTAGAAGAGTTTCCCACTATTGCGTCTAATTTATATTTATCAGTAAGGCATTGTAGCTGATTTAATTTTTTTAAATAAATATGGTGGATGCGCCAGGTTCATAAATTATGCAATACGGTATCACTCAAAATTTTTTGCAGATTAGTGTATCTTAGTATCCCTAAGATCGGTGATTTCGTAACACATTAAGGACCTAAAAATAACGAAAATACGACCGTCAATCCCACGGATGAATGTAAGGCTGGGTGCACATTAATAAACATTTGTGTTGTGGCTTGTATCGGTCGCAAAAGTTTGTTTATATTTGCTATTTTTGCACTATATTTCAGTTCGATCGACTGAGTTTCGGACGCATACAAACGGATTCGGCAGTATAATACATGAAATACCTATTTATACAACAAAATAAGTGACCTTGTGTGAAAAATATGTTTTTTAAATTCCAACACAACAAATTTTTTATAGATATTGAGCCAGATTAACTAAATCATATGCCTTCACTTTTGGTGGTATGCGGCTCCATACTGATACAGGAACCTCGTTCGTTAGCGTCCAAGCTTTCGACAATTAATTCGTTTATTAAATTAATTCGTTTATTAAAATATCGTTTAATAAAATATGTCCTCAAATTTCTTCACAACTTCAAATGATATAGGGTGCTTTCTCTCAGACACTTTAAAAGTCTATCAGAAGAATTCATAAGTTATTCTAAAAATTGTGTTTTAAACGCCTAGAGGATTCTCAGAGATTAATTTTGCAGCTCATGCTAAGAATTGATCTTTCAATAAAACTTTCTGTTTCAAAGTTCCCCTCAGGGTTTCTTGATATTGTAACGCAATGTAAATGGATGGAATAGAATTTAGAATAGAATTGTATAATTTAGTAAATAAAAAAAAGTTTCTAGAAGGATCTGATAAGGGGAAAAGCGGCCGCGATAACGAAACAGACGGCAGATAAGCATTCCAGATAAGCCTTATCTGCCGAAAAGTTCTAGAAGCCGGGGGCCAAAACTATAAAAGGCGGCCAGCTTGTCCTCAAGTCAGTCAGTTAGAGTCAGTGTAATTAGTGAGTTAGTAGAAGTCAATAATAGGTGAGTTAATTGTCAATTGTGGTGATCCAAGTTCAGTTCAGTAATAAAGTGGGTCTTATTCGATAAGTGTAATCAATTCGAACCGATAAGCCCGTAACAATATGGTTTGTTTATCTTATTTGGTTGCATCTATTTTGAGCCACCCTTAAAAAAATTGATGTTCCCTCCCGTTACTTAGGGAACTTATAATATTCATACCGTGTAATTCCCTGATGAAGCTTCAAGGGCGCCTTATTATTCAAACTTGATGAATTAGCCGTGGAGATGTTGAAGCCCCAAGCAAAGTGTTCTCGAAGCCGTTCCAATCTCTCCAGATCGATTCGTAAACAAGAGGCAATCACGATGATTGCTTACAAGTGCCAGACAAATTCCCTTATGTAGATTTATCGGTAAAGGTTTGTATCTGGGCCAAAATGTATTCTCGCAAGACGTTGTTGTGGTCTCGTGGTTATGGTAAATGAGACGTACAACGGGAAAGTAAGTGGGGTTATGTTACAAGCGGCTTTGCCGTGTTCATCTCACGTCGCCTATTTTAATGTATTATTCAACGGATCGACGGCAGATCCCATCACATGTGTGGTGAATCAAAACAAAATGCAGCGTTAGCAATCGTTTTACCGACGTACGAAATTCACTTGTTATTTTTAAGACCTTTCGCTTTTTATGATCTTTAAAGAATCTCGTTTGAGCGAATTTTTATGACATTTTCTACCACTGTAAACACATCTAATTCATGTTCTTTACTCAACTTAATTTGATTTCAGATGCTACTTTACAGTTAGTTGAATCGATCGATTTCTTCTATAAAATTGGGAAGGCGACAAGGAGAACTTTTATTACGACCTGCCATCGCCGCCTATCGTCCGGTGATTATTCCTTCGGGGGAGATAGCTCTCGAAAAATCGACGGTTGAATATCAGACTTGTCATATTTCTTATGAAAAAACTTTCGCAGAAATATAGCTGTTATGCCATTTTATATTGTTTAAAGAGAAAATTTGATTTTGATTAAATATTGCACTAAAGAATATCAATAAAAATACAAATTATGCTCGAGATTTAGAGGTAAAAATAATGAGAAAACAATTTTAACAAATAGGAGAGTTTTTGCAATAAGGGTTTAAAAAATTTCGGCCTTATAGTCATCATTTGGAAACCTAGTGATGTTTCCGCAATAGTTTTATGTGCAAGCAATACGCGTTGCAAGTTCTGCAACGGTCAGTAGGCTTTTGCGCTAAAACTATCAAAAACCAGAGCGTTATCTTAATGTCCCAACGTTCCGCTAAATAAATGCAAATTGTTTTCAGAGGCGGTAATCTAAAGCAATAATGGCAGATGTGGCCGGCTTCGTTTTATAGAGGACACTAAACGTTGGAAGTTGGTAACACTTGTTACATTTAGGCAACATTGTAATAATGTAGTAAGGGCCGTACAACTTTATACTCATTATAACTGAATGCCGAGGATGTAAAATAAACCGTTACCTACCTACAAGTGTCCCGTTGGCATGCAAGAAATTCCAACGCAAATTTTGCACTGAATTAATGGTTTTGGGACCTATGAATTAATTAAATATTTAAAGGGGCCCATTGAAAGAATCAACAGTATATTAATTTTTTTAGCTCCTTAATGTAACTGCCTAAAAAAAAAAGTTTAATCCTCTCGCAAAGAGTAACCCCATTATGCTTTCAAAGCCCTGCGAGCAGGATGCGGAAACAAAGATAGATGGCGATGAACCGCCTTCTTAAACAAGGATAGGTTGAATTTTTGAGGAAAATTTCTTTCGGTAACAAGTTCCAACTTGGAATTCTAGTAGAAAGCGAAATGTTATCTCTTGATAAAGCTCACATAGGGTCAAGATAAACCGTCACATGAAAGTTTGGTTGGTCATGCAAGAAATGTCTAGTACGTTCAAGATTCTTGCACTCGTTAATGGGGGATGAATCTATTAAGATTCCTCAAGATCTTCCATCGATAATAATTGTCGAACAAGAACCAATATTAGCCTGTAACTCTAGGATTTAAAAAAAACTTTTAATATCCTCTCGCAAAGGGTAACCCCATTATGCTTTCAAAGCCCTGCGAGCAGGATGCGGAAACAAAGATAGATCGCGATGAACCGCCTTCTTAAACAAGGATAGGTTGTATTTTTTGGGGAAAATTCCTTTCGGTAACAAGTTCCACAACTTGGAAGTTCTATAGAAAAAAGAGTCTCCTTAGACAGAAGTCCTCACTGCGTCAAGCTGGACCGCACAGGAATTTGGTGTCTGCGACTGTCTAGTACGTCTCAAGAATCTTGCCCTTGGGGGGATCAATCCTATTAGTTCCTGCAAGCATCTTCCATGATAATACTTGTAGAAAAGACCATATGCCTGTGCTCTAGTGATTTGAGAGTATCGGTCAGACTCTCGTCATCAATTAGGCGAATCGCTCTTCTTTGAATTGAATCCAAGAGACGTAAATTGTGTTTTGGGGCTGAACTCCAAACATGAGAACAGGATTGGCTAGTGTTGCCCTAACTTGAGCTTTGTATAGTGTTAATAGCCGATGAGATGTGAAGTACTTTTTAGCTCTAAAAAGAAAGCCTAGCTCCTGAGAAGCGGATTTGGCAATGGCGCTCACATGATCGTCCCAAGAGAAGTTAGTGCTCGCATTCACTCCTAGGATAGATAGATTAGATTCCATCGGAAGGATTTTACCGTCCATTAGTATGTTTGTTGCATTATCCCTTTATGTTTTCTTAGAGAAAACCGCGACCTGAGTTTTTGAAGCCTTGAAGTCGACCAAATTGTTCTTACCCCATTCCAAAATAATCTCGAGATCCCGATTAATCGTCTGTCTGCTGTTCCCTTAGTCGATTTGAAGCAGCGATAGCTAATGGTTTGTCGGAGAAAAAATATGATACAAGGTTGCTATCATCTGCGTAGCTGTATACAGGATTGGAAGTTGAAGCTAAGAGATCGTTTATGTGTAACAGAAATAGAGTGGGAGACAGAACAGACCTTAAGGCACCCCAGTGTTAATCGCAAATGTCTCGGATGAGATGCCATCTACGACGACCTGAAGAGATCTGTCAGCGAAAAAATTGAATATCAAATGACAGAGTCCAGGATGATTTGGGATTTGAGGGTGGATTTGGCAATGGCGCGCACATGATCGTCCCAAGAGAAGTTAGTGCTCGCATTCACTCTTAGGATAGATAGATTAGATCCCATCGAAAGGATTTTACCGTCCATTAGTATGTTTGTTGCATTATCCCTTGATGTTTTCTTAGAGAAAACCGCGGCCTGAGTTTTTGAAGCATTGAAGTCGACCAAATTGTTCTTACCCCATTCCAGAATAATCTGGAGATCCCGATTAATCGTCTGTATCTGCTGCTCCCTTAGTCGATCTGAAGCAACGATAGATAATGGTTTGTCGGAGAAAAAAGATGACACAAGGTTAATATCATCTGCGTAGCTGTATATAGGATTGGAAGTTGAAGCTAAGAGATCGTTTATGTGTAATAGAAATAGAGTAGGGTAGTTGGGTTTCGGATTGAAAGCTGAAGCTAAGAGATCGTTTATGTGTAACAGAAAGAAATGGAGTAGGACACAGAACAGACCCCTGAGGCACCCCTGCGTTAATAGCAAACATCTCGGATGAGATGTCATCGACGACGACCTGAAGAGATCTGTCAGCGAGAAAATTGGATATCAAATGTTTGAGGGATATGAAAATTTCATATCCCTCACAACGATTTTAAAGTAAGAGGAAATGTAGTCGCTTCAGCTGGACCACCCTACAAACACCTCAGGAAAGAACTGGAGCCAACTAGCGACCATATCCATTCCTTCGATTTTCAAGATTGAATCTGATTGACGCTTAGCTAGGGGCCAATACCGAGGTCACATCTTCATGTGTCCGGATGTCAACTCGAATTTTATTTTAATTTCCCATTACGTTTCAGGGTAGTTGAAACAATCACACACATGATGAACTGGAATCAGGCAGTGGGAGGAATTTTCTTCGATATTTTCAAGGTATTTGACACAGTTTGGCATCAAGGATTAGTTTACAAGATGCATCACTTCGGGATACCTCTGGCGATGGTTCAAATCAGGCCCGTAACCAGGGGGCGCTAGAGGGCTGCACCCCCCCTGAAATTTTTTGGCTTTACACTAGATAAAACTGAACTTTCCAGATATGCGACATTTTTAAAAACCATTTTTAATGGATCATTTTGTTTTCATACTAAAATGCAATCATGTTTTTTTTTTCAAATTTGGCGCTATTTTTAAATATTAGAGACCGGATTTTAAGCACAATCAAGCAAGTTAAAAAGGTGAGCAAAGTGTTAAATTAGGCAAAAACGAAAAGCTAAAGAAGGCACCAAAAAGGTAAAATGCTCTAAAAAAAAAAGACATTAACAGACCAAAACTCACAATTAACAGAAAAAAAAAACATGAAATCTAAGTCGAAATTTAAAAAAAAAATAGGTTTTAAGTTATACTCAGGATATTCGGAAAGAGTATAACATTTTCAAATGAAGAAGTTCTTAAAATTTTGAGTTCATTCTCGAATGTCTTATGTTTACCTTAAATTCATTCGAATTTTTTCCAAAATTTTGACTTTTAAATCTGAGATTTCGTTTCTAGAAAAATTTAAACTATTCTTGAACTTTTTTTTTATTTGGAATTTCAAATCCTACGCTTTAAATTTAATTGAAAAAAAATGTTTAATTTTGCAAGGTTTTCAAGCTTAAACTCTCAATTTTGAAAAAAAAAATGAAATTTTGAGAAGAACCGGAAACTTATGCAAGCGATTTTTCGAGATTTAACTCCAAATTTTTAGAAAAACTTGGATTTTGATAATAGTTTTACAGTTTTGGAATTTAAAAATTTAAATTTTTAATTCGATATTTGAATAAAATTTTGAATATTAGGTCTTTTACTAAAAAATCAAAATCTCTAATAAGCCATTATTTTGAAAAAAGATTTTTAATAAGTTATTTTTATCAATTTCTTTTTCATTTTTCTAACATGGCCATTGAACTTCAAAAAAAGTCTAAAATGTCGATTTTTTTTAAATTCCGAGTTTTACACAAAATTTTGAGCATTTTTAAATTGGAAAATTTAGGATTTTTTTAATAACTTTAACCCATCAGTTTAATTCGAAATTTTTAATTTTTTCAGAAAATTTTAACCTCATAATTAAAATTTTTTTGTTATAAAGAGAATTCGATTTTTTTCTCCAAAATTCGACTTCCAAGTGAAAACTTCCAAAAAGATATTGAAATTTCTATCTTATTTATCAAATTTTAACTTTAATTAAGAAATTTTTTACTTTTAATCACGACATTTCAACATTAAAGCCATATTTTTAGAAACAATTGATTTATAAAATGTTTACAACTCTTCACGACGAGCCCAAAGAAGTCAAGATTAAAGACGAAATTTTGAAAAAAAAATGAGCCTAATGACTAGTTTATTTCTTAAAATTTTTGCATTAGCACTGGTTCAAAATTCAGATTTCTTCACAATATTTTGACTTTCTTTCTAGATATTTAATATAAAAAAATCCTCTGACCATTTTGAGAAAAAACTAAGATTTCAGGAAATATCAACGTTTAATTTTTGTGTTTTGTTTTAAGACAAAATGTTGAGTGTTATAGTTGTTGTTAATGGTTTTCATCTTTTCGAAATTGGATATTTTTTTTAGAAAACTTTGACTTCAAACCTTTTTTTTTAGAAAGTATAGCTTTTTTTTGCTTCTGATTTAGAGAGCAATTCTGAATGTCAATTTATTATTAAAATTTCAAATTTAAAAAAACTACAAACTTCGAGTTCTAAAGGTAAATTTGTTAAGAATTAACATATCCTACTTTTTGTTAGGAAATTCAAAATTTATAAAAAAAGTTAATACAGACAAAACCGGATATAACGACATCGTTTACATCGACGCATCGGTTATTACGACTAAATGGCAAGGTCCCGGCAATTATTTTAAAAGCCAACTGTACTGCTAGTTATATTGCTTATAACAACTACCGGTTACACCGTCCGTAATTTGTGGTCCCTTCAATGTCGTTATATCCGGTTTCAACTGTACTTACAGAAATGTTTAATAATGAATTCTGGTTATTTTTAAGTATAAACACGGTCGTAATTAAACTTTTTTTAGTACGAGTTTGTCACTCTAAATGTAGACTTTTCTAGACATTTTAAATTAAAATTCCAAATTCAAAAAACTCAAGATTAAGTTCAGAATTTCGATATCTAATATTTTTTACAAAAACTTTGGCGAAATTTCCAGGTTTTTAGAAGAAATCGAAGTTTAAAAAAATATTTGTGCGTTTGAAGTAAATACCAAGATTTTAAACTTTTAATTTTGAGAAAAAAAGTAAAAGTATTAACATACTTCGCACCTGACAAAAAATCTAACTCATATTGCAAATTTTAAAAAAGTTCGAAATTTTGAGATTAAAGGTAAAACTTAAAAAAAAAGATGAATAATTTACAGCAATTTTTTTTTTAAATTCGAAAGAATCAAATGCATTTCGACATTGCAAATTTAGATAGCAACAATAATTCCCGAAATTGCCCAAAATAAAAAACGTAGGAACTGAATTGTTGCCAGTCAGAAAAAGAGTTGGACGCTAAGAGGAAACTTGAATTAAAAAAAAAAACATCTAATCTTCCAGAATTTAGAAAGAATATTCAAATTTTAAATGTTCGGGTGCAAACTTTAATTTCAAATAAAAGTTAAAATTATGACTTTAATCAAAATTTGAAAAAAATTAAGAAAAAGATTTTTCTTCAGCTGACTTCAAATAGAACACTTTCTCGAGGCATTTTTCATACACAAATAGGCTATGGAAAACAGTTCAAAGATAAATTTTAGAAAAGGAATGTCTTTCGAGTGATTTTATCTTATCCACACATCTGTTTTATTTAGAAATTAAATTAAAATAAGTAGGCAACTTGGTTGTTAAATATCTTTGTCAGAATGTTAGAAAAGTTATACTCTAGTAATGTTTTTAGTGTATTTTATTATATTTTAGCATACTTCTATACAATAATAATATTAATAGTAACTAGTAATGAACCGTGGCTTCTTAGCTCTAACCTAAACGCAAACAAAGGCTAGGTAGTTTTAGAAGAAGGATCGCAGCCCCCCCAAAAAAAAATCCTGGTTAGGGGCCTGGTTCAAATGGCTGGTTCCTGCACCACTGCTTATTTAGAGCGAAGGTGAGGCAGGAACTGTTTACGTATAGGTTGGGGTATGGCGTACTTCAAGGTTCTGTCTTGTCACCGCTTCTATACTGTCTGTTCACAGCAGACATTCCAAGAATCAACCAGATGCATTGGCAACCTATGCTGACGACAGGGCGTTATTGACAAATTCTCTAAGTCCAGAATTGGTCACCAGATGACTACAGAGAGTGACAGACGAACTTCTAGAATACATTTGTACCTGAAAAATCAAAGTCAACGCAGACAAACCCCAAGCAGTTTTCTTCACCAGAAGACGACTCTAACGATTTCGTCATATTCATGTTTATGGGTAAAACGTCGACTGGAAACTTCAGGCAAAGTATCTAGGGATAATACTCGCCAAAAGACTGACATTTCAGGCTCACATCGACTATGCAGTGTTCAAGGCCAAAATACTAAAGGGACTGCTGCTAGCAATGATTGGTAGAAATAGTAAACTAGGGCTTAACGTTTTGCTGTACACACCAATCATAAGATCAGCGATAACCTAAGCATCTGTAGCCTGGTCACAGGCTACCGATAATCAGATGAAGAAACTTCAGGTGTCCCAGAACGTCCTTCTAAGGCAAGCCATGGATGCTCCATGGTTTGCTAGAAATGATCAACTCCATAGGGCAGTCGACCTACCTAAGGTAAGAAATTTCCTCAGGGAGGCAGATTCTAGAGCAATGTTGAGAGCGGAAACCCATCTCAACGAACTAGTTCGACAGCCAATGGATTACGACCCGAAAATCCCAATCAAAATTAGAAGACCAAGGATGGTTCTCTAAGCTGCATCATCGGCGATTATTGTCTTCCCATAGGGAAATTTTCGTTGCTTGTTGCAGACAAAACAGCTTACATTAGTGCTCCAGTGCTAATGTACTGTTCCGACGGAGGGATTGGAGGCCATGGGCCCGGCCCAAGAAGCAGGGGCTTTAGTCCGATGTCAGATGAAAATCCGACACTATCTGGGTTTTCTTCCCAGATGTCCCTAAAGGATTTCCCCTGCTCAACAAAAAAAAAAACGTTTCAGAAGGATTCTACATTAGAGGTGATGATTTAAATGCTGACATTAACGGAATAATTTTGTTTCGGTTACCTTTTGCAGGAATATCGAAGTAAATTGAATTAAATCGCAAAAAGAAGCTGCCGCTGCTGAAAAAGGTTAAGTCAATATTGGCCCTCTATATTTTTAAGATCGATAATAATTACTTAATTTTAAGGGAAACCTTACTGCCGGCGAAGTAAAATTTAATGGCCTTGTAAACGTACCTTCCGTTAATGTAATGGATACGGGATTCAAAAGGGAACTCTGATAGAAAGCGGCAACAGGAATTATAGTAAAGCAAATATCTCAATTAAATCCCCTGGCACAGACTGATAGCATGTTGCGTGCCGCCGGTAGATTCATGAACAAACAAAAAGGAGCAAATTACACAAAACTTTTTAAGTGCTCAACTGGCGCGATTGAATACACTGTATCGAACGTCATATTTCAAATTTTTAATAGAATTCAATTTCGACGTAAGTTGACGTTTCGCTTTACGACATCAATTTGCCATGTTTATAAAATACACTTTCTAAAAAAAACACGTTTTAAATCAATGACCATAACATTTGGGATGTGCAAGTTCACTTTGGGCTCCAATACATTTATCCGGACCGTAAAGCATTTTGTAAGAAAGCTGTAACTTTTAGCTTAAACTCGAGCCGGCTTCCTGATTACTACCTGAAAGCGCCATCTACCTTAAGATAAATGACCGCTTCGCCCGGAAAGTCTTCATAGATCTTCATTTTCAGGGGACGTCTGACGCCACATCCGTCCACGTTGCCCTCACTCTCTTATTGGCGAAATAAAAATGTAACGGAGCCCATTTACCTTGCCGCTTCAGCTTTCTAAAAAAATAAAACAGACGAAACGGTGGCTTATCGATTTTATAAATTCCTGAAAGCCGAGCTGTAATTAGGAAGAATTGACGACATTTTTAATGTGGATTGTAGAGGTACCAGTTTAGGTGAAAAATGTTACAGAAATGTTCTAGCTGAAGATATATTGAACTATTTATTTTCTAAATTATTTTAGTAGTTTGTATCTGGGCTTCGAACTGGAACTGAACCGAAAACCGGAAACCGAAAACCGGAAACCGAAAACCGGAAACCGAAAACCGGAAACCGAAAAAAACCGTTATTTCTATCGGAACGAAAACCGGTACTGAACCGAAAAGAAAATATCGGTTTATTTAGGTTCAGTGCAAATTCAAAAGTCCACAGTTGACAAAACCACCCCACTTCAATTTCAACTTTACATTGAAAGTCTCGAATTACAACCCAATATTTTCGATCGATTATTTTTATTATCATCTGTAACTATTATAAGTGAAGGAATTTTAATTTTCGTTATAAAAACGTGAATCGGTGGTGATGGTGCGTGCATAAGCAGCTGCTAAATATATGCTCCATTAATAAACCCAAATTCTACGGGAATTAATGAGCGATTATTTCTGAAAATTGTGGTAAACCAAAGGTGTAAACAATAAGAACAGTGTAGTGATTAAAACAATACTAGAGACAAACAGATTAGTGCAATAATTAGTAATTTAAGGTAAGACGCTGCATTTGTATTAGCTCTGATAAGAGATAAGAAACCGTGACCTTCGAGGAGATAGTCCGGGGAACGGTTTCTTTCGTGGAAAAGACGTGCATCACAACATATAGTAATCAGATTAGGAATCAGCGCTGAAATAAAGAAATAAACATGGACAAGAATTATATGAGAGACGCCGACATAGAGGAGTCCTCCACAGACGAAGGAGGCAAGAGAAAAAGGATACGAGAAGAAACCTTAACGAGAACAAAAAAAATGTCGAGAACGCCAATAAAAACAAAAACAATTGATAACGAGGATAAGCTTGATCTTATACTAAGTATGATGCAGGATATAAGAGAAGAAATGCAAGAAATAAAAAATGAACAGAAAAAATACAATAACGACATTAGAAAAATCCAAATCGAAAACAACAAACTAAGAGAAGAAAACGAGAGAATTATAAAAGAAAACGAGAAAATGAAAAAGGATATAAAAATAATAAGCAATAATTTGGAGTGGATCGAAAAAGATAAAAGGAAAAATAACATAATTGTCAACGGTCTAACAGTAAATACAAACGACAATGCAATTTCAATTACAGAAATGGAAAATTTCTTTAAAGAAAAATTAGAAATACAAACCAAAGTTGAAGAAACTTACAACATTGGTAGAAATATATATCTTGTGAAATTGCAAAATGAAAATGAAAAGAAACGGATTATGAAAAACAAATCAAAGCTTAGAAAAATTAATGAAAAAATGTTCATAAATGAAGACTTGAAGCATAAAGAAAGGGAGAAGCAGAGGCAACTAAAAAATAAAGCAGAAGAGGAGAAACGCATGGGTAAGAATATCAAAATGGGATATAACAAGATAATAGTTGATGGAGAAACTTGGAAATGGAACAAAATCAAGGAAAAATTAGAAAATACAAATTCAAAAAACTGAGCAATAAATCTAAAGAGGTAAATAGTATGATGACGAACAAGGCAATGAAAATGGATACGAAAACACATAAAAACACAACAATAGAAAAAATAAATAAAAAGGAAAAAACAGGAAAAGAAATTTGGAAAGTGGGAACATGGAATGTTAGAGGACTAAGGGGAAAAGAGGAGGAACTAATAGAAGAATTTGAAATGACAGGGATACAAATATTAACAATAACAGAAACGAAGAAGAAGGGGCAAGGGGAACTAGTGCTAGAAAATGGACACCTTTTAATATACAGTGGAGTAGAACAAAATAAACATGCTGCGGCAGGGGTTGGGTGCATAATAGAGAAAGGATTAGTTGATAATATACTAAATTGGCAAGGCATTTCTGAAAGAATACTAAAAATAGAATTTGATGATATATATGGGGAACGAATATGCATAATAATAGTGTATGGACCAAATGAAGATGATTTAGCGAGTAATAAAGATCAATTCTGGGAGGAACTAACATTGGCCACAGAGACAGGTAAAGGTAAAATTATCGTAATGGGAGATTTTAACAGTAGGGTGGGTAAAAGAGAGAATAGAAATGTAAATGTGATTGGAAACTGTGGAGAAACAAAAATAAACAACAATGGGTTAAGAATGATAGAATATTGCATATTGAACGATCTCATAATAACAAATACGTTTTATGAACACCAGGATATACATAAATTTACAAGAATAGCGGAAAACAGAAAAGAAAGATCCATAATTGACTACGTACTTGTGCAAAGAAATAATAGGAAATCGATCACGGATGTAAGAGTCAAAAGAAGTGCGGAAATATTTAGTGATCATTACCAGGTTGTAGCAAAAATTAGGAAAAAGAAGAGGTGTAGGAGTGACAACGAACGACACGAAACTGCACCAGTAAAAAAAGAAAATATTAAAACATACAGATTAAGAGAAAAATATATAGCAAACAGTTATCAACAAATTCTTGAGGGAAAAATAAGTAATATAGAAAAGGAGATTGAACAAAAAGATATTGAAGACATATGGCAAATATCTAAGGAGGTAGTAATAGAAGCAGCTAAACAAGCATGTGGCACGATTACAACCAACGCCAATAAAAAGGTAACTGCCTGGTGGAACGATGAAATCAAAAAAGAAGTTAAATTAAAAAAACAAGCGTGGAAAGAGTACTTAAATAATAACACCGCACAAAAATACACTTTGTATAAGGAGAGAAGAACCAAAGTAAAAAAAATGGTTTTGGAAGCTAAACAGAAGGCATGGGAATGTTTTGGGAAAAAAATGGAGGAGACAAATAAAGGAGATCGCAAGCTATTTTATAAAGCAGTGAAGACAATAAGAAAAGGAAAAGAAAAGAAATTGACGACTATAACAAGCAAAGAAGCCGCGTTGCTAAAAGATGAGAATTTAATTATGAACAGATGGAAAGAATACTTTTACGAACTATTAAATCCACTGGAAACAGAGACACAAGAAGGCAAAGAAGTAACAACAATTGACACAATAGCAGATGAAGAAATTGAAGTACTTACGATAGAGGAAGTTGAAGAAGCAATCAAGGCAACAAAATGTGGAAAAGCACCCGGACATGATGGAATAACACCAGATATGATTAAACACATGGGAAAGAAAGGTGTAAAACTCTTGTACAACATTTGTAATAAGACATGGATAAAAGGAAACATACCTAAAGATTGGGGAATAGGTGTTATTATGCCCATATATAAAAAGGGAGATAGAAAACAATGTTAAAATTATCAAGGTATAACTTTATTGAGCACGGTAGCAAAGATATATGAAAGGGTGTTAGCAAACAGGCTCCGTTTAGTCATAGAAACGCAATTAAGTGTATCCCAAAGTGGATTTAGAAGAGGCCATAGTATACAGGACCATATATTCACGATGAAACAACTTACGGATAAAATATTAAGACAACGGAGAGAGGCATATCTAGCGTTCATTGATCTTGAAAAGGCTTTCGACAGAGCACCCAGAAAAGAAATATGGATAAGTTTGGAACAACGAGGAGTCGGCCGAAAATTAATTGCTGGAATAAAAAGCATATATGAGGAAAATGCAAATTACGTCAGAACGCGAAATATGCAGTCTTCTACTTTCTACACAAGAGATGGTTTACGACAGGGAGGAGTACTTAGCCCATTACTATTCATTATCCTGATAGATGACATACTCAAACAAACATGTACTAAAACAACAGGCCTACAAGTAGGATACTACAATCTACAAAAAGTCTGTATAAAAGAATGTGCATTTGCAGATGATATAGTAATAGTGGCCAATTCACCCGAAGACCTACAAACTAACTTAGAAATATGGAAAGATGCTCTAGAATCTAAGCAAATAAAAATAAATGTCAATAAAACAAAAGTAATGGCGATAACAGAAGATGAAAATAAAAAAATAAATATACGATTGGAAAATAAGGATATACAGCAGGTCAAGGAATTCAAATATTTAGGAGTAATAATAGATAATAAAGGAAATCAGGATAGGGACATCAATGAACGAATAGAGAAAGCACTTAAAGCATATTACAGTATGTGTGCAACCATAGTCAAGAAGAAAGAAATATCCAAAAATACGAAAATGTTGGTATACAAGACTTCCAGCCGATACTACTATTTGGAAGTGAAACCTGGGTTTTAACGGAGAGAATGAAAAGCCGAATACAAGCAGTCGAGATGAAGTTCTTAAGAGCGATAAAGGGAATAAGTAGAAGAGATCGAATAAGAAATCAAAAAGTGAGGGAAGAACTGGATGCTAAGCCTGTATTAGAAATTGTCGAAGAAAAACAATTAGGTTGGTGGGGACATATACAAAGGATGAAAGATAACATGCAAGTAAAGAAAATATGGGAAGCAAGAACATCGGACCGGAGACGTAGAGGCAGACCTAAAGAAAGATGGGATGACATCATTGATAAATTAATCCGAAAGAGACAATTAAACCTAAACGAAGCAAAAATTTTAGCGCTAAACAAAAAGGAATGGAAAAAATTTTGTGAATAAAATAGAGAATACCAATCCCGACACCTTACGGTATAAGGGAATTGATTATATATATATATATATATATATATATATATATATATATATATATATTTTTATTATTGTATTGTTCACAAGTCTTTTTGAAACTCGGACCTTTTTTATTAAAATTTTGAATTTAAACTTATTTTTATTTTATCTCATAAAGATCAGCTTTAAATTTAAAATATTGAGGTTTATTTTTAAATATTTCGATATTTATTAGTGGCATTTAAATCAAAATTATATAGAATTTTTGCAAAATAAATTTCGAATATTTTCTTTAATTTCACCTTTTTTCTGAAAATTCTGGGTTTACATATTCAATTCTTTGCTATTATTTCAATCGTTTTAAACAATTGATGCCTGATCCGTAGCACGCGGCTTGCACTAATTTTTGATGTGGCCTGAGGTGCCTATGAAGTAAAGAGGCATCCTATTTTATTTAGCTAATTCATGATTTCAGACTAAAATCGAAATTTCTAAAAAAGATCAAAACTTTAATTTTAAAATCGGTAAAAATAAACAAAAATTATCTTTAACGCGAAAAATTGAAGACAAAGGTTAAAAAATTTTAAAAATCATTCGAAATAAATTTATTTCAACGAATCCAATGGTCAAAGTTCAAATTAAACATGAAATTTTGAAAAAAAAGCTCAAACAGAAAAACTGAAAATGTATAAGTGGAATTTTGGACGGTATAATTTTCAACTTTAAATGAAAAATCTTATGCAAAACTTTGAAAAGATAAAAAACTCTTAAAACAAAAATATTCTCGAATTTTCAATTATAAAATTTAAATACAGGATTTTGAGAAAATATTCAAATTTTGAACAAAAACTAAAAGTCATTCACACGAATTCAGTTCTAACACGAAATTTCGAGAAAAAGTTCCAAATTTTAAGTATAAATTCGAAATTTAGAGAAAAAAGTTCAAATCTTGAGGTGAAGGTCAACATTTTGAGATTAAAAGACAAAATTTCCAAAAGAAAGTCTAGATTTCGAGTTTTGTAACAAAATTTTAGAGAAAAATATTAAGGTTCAAGTTTGAACTCAGAATTTTCAGAAGAAACGGCTAAAATGTCAAATGAAAATTTTTGTGACAGGGTTTTCTTTATGTTTTTTTCAATTTTTTTAACATTTCTTCGGCCCAGTTTGGAAATATTTAAATTTTTATGGTTTGTTGACAATTTTATAAACAGTTTTTGAAATGCGAGTACGTGATATTTAAATTTATTGAAAACGTCACTTCATGACAGTTTACAAATTAAAAGGTTAGACAATGATAATGAAAAATAGTAGTTGATAAATTAGGAAAATATAAAAAAATACATAAAAGAGGTTGTAGCACTGGACATCGATGTTTCGCTCTCATTTGAGCTCGTCAGCAGTGCATAACATGGAAAGGGAACAATGGGGAAGAAATACTTAAAAATAATTTTTTTTTTAAATATAAAAAAGAAAAATAAAGAAATTTTAACATGAATAGACGTTTCATCATTAATTTACTGTGTTAAAAATTTACTGTGTTAAAAATTTAAATATTTGAAGCCCAATCCACAAGAAACAACTACTCCGAGGGCTAATACCCCTTCCGGCATTGAACTACACTCGTGGGTCGAACTTACATGCTCTTGGTGACTACTGTTCCTAACCGCTGAAATCTATTCAGCTTGGTAGTTAGAAGCACTCACCATTTGCGGAGTCCGTTCGTTCCGTTAGAGGAATAGGTTTATTCTTCATGGTAGACCCTTATTGACCGGAAATATTATGTTTTTTTTTTTTGTAAACTGTCATGAAGTGACGTTTACAATAAATTTAAATATCACGTAGTCGCATTTCAAAAACTGTTTATAAAATTGTCAACAAACCATAAAAATTTAAATATTTCCAAACTGGGCCGAAGAAATGTTAAAAAAATTGAAAAAAACATAATATTTCCGGTCAATAAGGGTCTACCATGAAGAATAAATAGGGTTTTCTTTAATAAATCCCACTTTTCTGGAAATGTTGACTTTTTTCTCGAAATTTTGACTTTAACCTTAAAATTGAAACACAGAACTTGTCCCTGAAACCAAGAAAGATTAAAAACCGCAACAAAGGTTGCTTTAACGCGTTTCGACAGCCAAGCTGTCATCTTCAGAGAGAAACTCTGCTGTCGAAACGCGTTAAAGCAACTTTTGTTGTGTTTTTTAATCTTTCTTGGTTTCAGGGGACAAGTTCTGTGTTTCAAATTTTAAAGATAACCAAGGACCAGTCCATTCCATCAAACTTATGGCTTCCCGGTCTACAAAACGGAATCTCTACTTTAAGGTAACTACTAAAATTAGATTTATATCTGCTGACATCTACTTCCTCAGTTTCTCTCTGAGGATGACAGCTTGGCTGTCGAAACGCGTTAGAGCAACCTTTGTTGTGTTTTTTAATCTTTCTTGGTTTCAGGGAACAAGTTCTGTGTTTCAAATTTTGAAGATAACCAAGGACCAGTCCATTCCATCAAACTTATGGCTTCCCGGTCTACAAAACCGAATCTCTACTTTAAGGTAACTACTACAATTAGATTTATATCTGCTGACATCTACTTCCTCAGTTTCTATCTGAAGATGACAGCTTGGCTGTCGAAACGCGTTAGAGCAACCTTTGTTGTGTTTTTTAATCTTTTTTGGTTTCAGGGGACAAGTTCTGTGTTTCAATTTTTGAAGATAACCAAGGACCAGTCCGTTCCATTAACCTTAAAATGTCAAACCTAACCACTACATTTTGAGAAAAAAGTTTAAATGTCCAGAGAAGCTTAAAATTAATAAAAACAAATTTGAAGTTAACGAGAAATTATGAGAAAAATTCGAACATTTTAAGATAAACTAGAATAGTTATTTATGATACAAGTGTTAAAAGTGACATTTTATTTTGTGAGTGGGGAGTATTGCGGAACGAGCGTAGCGAGTGGAGCAACCCCACGAACAAAATAAAATCACTTTTAACAAGTGTATGATACAATATTTTTTGTAAAACTGTTAAATTAAAAAAGAAAATCTAGGGTTAAATTTCCGATTTATTGTTTGCGTGTTGAATTACATAATTGACAATTACATCTGACAATCAAGTCAGATGCTGGATAGAGTGTAACTAAGTAAAACAATTGTAAGTTGTTTAATGTTTATTAGTAACCACAATTGAACCTGTCCTAAAATATTTTAAATTTTATGGCTAATAAACATGAATTTTGAAGAAAAGATTGGAAATTAATGCAATTTTATTATTCCACCAGATGTTGAAGAAACAGCAAATACATCAACTGAGATTTATTGCTCCAGAAATCGGGACAAAAATATGATGGTATGAAATAAAGAATCTAGCGGATAACTTCACTCAAAATATATTTTTGAATTACGTCGAAGGAAACTCTAAGTTTTGGAATCTCTTTATGATAAAAGCTAGTTTTCAAATCAAGAACAACTAGGATATAAGCAAGTATTAAAACAAGCGTACAAGATTTTTGTGAATGAAGCTCCAGACCAAATATGTAGTAAAAAGTTGCGTCAAACTAAAAGCAACATCTGTCCTAGTTTTGCATGGATTACTAGCATAAATATCTCTGGAATTACTTCTCAGGAAAACTAAAATAAGTAACCCTTCAGCTTGTAATAGTAATATTAATATTATAAATAAATAATTTATAACTATTTAAATATGTTTTAATGTTTGGAAACAATATTACACAATAATCAAGGACCAGTCCGTTTAGCCAAAAAAAAATCTTTCTAATTTTTTCAGTACAGCTTTCCATTTAATACTGCATATTGCTATATATCAGTGTTTCCTAAATAGTGGGTCGCAACCCGGCCCCGGGCCATAAAAACTAAAATACCAGGTTGCAAAATTGTCTTCATACTCACAAATGATTAGTTCTTGTACATTAAAATGTAATTAAAACATCTTTTAGTGGATCGGGAAGGGGAAATATTAAAAACAACCGGGTCAGGGCAAAAAAAGTTTGGGAAACGCTGCTATATTTACTTTTAACACTAGTGCGAAAAAACTTTATCGCACTAGTGTTAAAAGTATTTTTGACACGTATCATTATAAAAGTCAATTTTTAGTTCACTTATCGATGAACTTAAAATGTCACTTTTACTGACAGTTTTACAAAAAGTTATTATTTACTTTTACTATAAACTTTCAAGTTTGTAAAGGTCAAGTTTAATCATGAAATTTCAATAAGTTTTCGAAAATTTCGAGATTAAAATTAAAATTTTGAATTTTTTAATAAATAATGTTTTTATTTTGTTAGAAACTTTCTAAAAAACCTGAATTTTTTCAAAGTTTTTGGGTGAAACTGATTTTTTTTATATGGTAATTTGGAACCTTACCAACGCTATTAGTAGCTATTAGTAGAAAAAAAAACATAATATTTCCGGTCAAGAAGGGTCTACCATGAAGAATAAAGCTATTAGTAGCTTCAAATTTTTAAAATCTAAAATACTAGAATTTGTTAAAATCTGGTTTTTTTACTTTTTTCCTAAAATTCCAAATTTAGAATCAAAGTATCGACTTTATTTCGACCTTAATTTCAAACTGTCGAGTTTTATCAAAATTGTGAGTTCTAAGGTTAAAACTTCGAAAAAAAAGAAGCAAAACAAAATTTCACCTTAATAAGAAAATTTTAACTTTAATCAGTAAATTTTAACCTTCATTACTTACAAGATTTAACTTTAAAACTTTTATTCTTCATGGTATACCCTTATTGACCGGAAATACGTTTTTTTTTTCAATTTATTTAACATTTCTTCGGCCCAGTTTGGAAATATTTAAATTGTTGTAGTTTGTTGACAATGTTCTAAACAGTTTTTGAAATGCGGCTGATATTTAAATTTATTGAAAACGTCACCTCATGACAGTTCACAAATTAAGAGGTTAGTTTATTTTATATAGAATAGGAATAATGAAAAATAAGAGACCAAAAATTAGATATCGAAAAAAAAAATTTTTTGATCTCCTATTTTTCATTATTCCTATTTTATGTAAAATAAACTAATCTCTTAATTGTTAACTGTCATGAGGTGACGTTTTCAATAAATTTAAATATCACGTTGTCGCATTTCAAAAACTGTTTAGAAAATTGTCAACAAACCATAAACATTTAAATATTTCCAAACTGGGCCGAAGAAATGTTAAATAAATTTTAAAAAATTTTAAACTTTTGGTAAAAAGAAACTTAAGAGTTTATGAAATATGTTTATCAATTCCCGAATTAAAAAAGGTTAACTCAAAATTGTAATAAAATTTTGAATCCTCAACATTTGCTTAAAAAATCAAAGTTTCTAGAAAAATGAAAATCTCCTTAGTTATTAAATTTTAATCTTTGACGTTTTCCACTTTTAATTAGAATTTGACCATTTCAAAGAACGATGATAGTTTTCTCTTTAACAGGCTATTTTTATCTTAAAAAAATTAAAATTTCAAATTTGAAGTTGGATTCTTTAGAACATAATAAAATTTCGAAAATAACTTTGAAATATTTGCTCCAAATTTCCTGAAAACTTGAAAATGTCTAAAAAGAATTCGAAATTTTAATAAATGATTGTAAAGGGAGATTTGACTTTTTTCCGAAATTTTTAAATTTTTTTAAAAATCTTATATTTAAATTGATTTTTTTTTCTAAAATTTCTACTTAAACATGAAATGTAGACTTTTTTTAAAATTATGTCTTTTTTTTAATTATGACTTTTTTTTGATATGTAGGCCGTACTCTCTAAATTCAATTGTTTAAAAGACTCATAATTACCGGAAATAGTTGAAAACTTGAGAAATTTTTATTTATGAAAGAATTGTTTTTTCGAACTTTAATCATTGATTGAATTTTTTTTTATTAGAACGGTGCAATTGTTTCCCCTAAATTTGAATGATTTCCTAGAAATATTGAATTGAAACAGGACTATTCTTCATTCTTACTGACCGGAAATATTATGTTTTTTTCAATTTATTTAACATTTCTTTGGCCCAGTTTGGAAATATTTAAATTTTTATGGTTTGTTGACAATTTTCTAAACAGTTTTTGAAATGCGACTACCTGATATTTAAATTTATTGAAAACGTCACTTCATCACAGTTCACAAATTAAGAGGTTAGTTTATTTTACATAGAATAGGAATAATGAAAAATAGGAGACCAAAAATTAGATAAGGAAAAAATAAAAATTTGTTTTTTTTGATAATTAGGAAAATACAAAAAATAAATAAAAAAGGTTGTAGCACTGGACATCGATGTTTCGCTCTCATTTGAGCTCGTCAGCAGTGCATAACATGGAAAGGGAACAATGAGGAAGAAATACTTAAAAATAATTTTTTTTTAAATATAAAAAAGAAAAAAAACAAAAAAAACTTGAAAGAGGACATTAAAAAAATGGTCAAGTTTTAACCCACACTTTTAAGAAAGTAGTCAAAATATTTAAAAAATAACTCTTAATTTATGTAAAAAAAATCTAAAGGTTTCATTTTAATCATAACAGTTTGACTTTCAACTCCATCGAGTAACTTCTCCAAACTTAAAATACTTAGTATAAGTCAGAATTTTGCAACTTAATACTTTTTTTTTAAATTTTAAATTCTTTGCAAAATTTTAAAATTGTTCTTTTCTTTTCCTGAAAATTTTACTTCACATTCAGATGTAGACGTTTTTTTGTAAAAATATTAACTCCGAGTGTTTCTAAATTCATGCGACAAAATTCAGAAGGTGATTGCTCGTATGAAATTAAGATGGGTCTTTCCTATAACAAAATTTCCTCAGCCCACCCCTTTCCGAGATATCACCCTTAAAAGATGGTGACTAAAATTGAGTTTTTATTTTTTTTCTAAAATTTCAGTAAAGCTAGAAACTTGAAATTCTGTAATTTTCGTGCACTCGCAAAGGACTAACCACAGGTATTTTTTCAATGTTCCTGTTACCATTATACGGGGGTGAAATTAGCAACCCTTACGTTATTTCATATCAAAACTTTTTTTCGAGATGAAGTTTTATGAAATAAAATTTAACTTAAAATCCTTGTTTTATTTAAAACTTTTTTTTATTTAATTTTAAATTCTTTGCAAAATTTTAAAATTGTTCTTTTCTTTTCCTGAAAATTTTACTTCACATTCAGATGTAGAAGTTTTTTTGTCAAAATATTAACTTCGCTTTATACAGAGTGTTTCTAAATTCATGCGACAAAATTCAAAAGTTGATTGCTCGTATGAAATTAAGATGGGTCTTTCCTACAACAAAATTTCCTCAGCCCACCCCTTTCCTAGATATCACCCTTAAAACATGGTAACTAAAATTGAGTTTTTATTTTTTTTTTCTAAAATTTCAGTAAAGCTAGAAACTTGAAATTATGTAATTTTCGTGTACTCGCAAAGGACTAACCACGGGTATTTTTTCAATGTTCCTGTTACATTATACGGGGGTGAATTAGCAACCCTTACGTTATTTCATATCAAAACTTTTTTTCGAGATGAAGTTTTATGAAATAAAATTTAACTTAAAATCCTTGTTTTATTTAAAACTTTTTTTATTTAATTTTAAATTCTTTGCAAAATTTTAAAATTGTTCTTTTCTTTTCCTGAAAATTTTACTTCACATTCAGATGTAGACGTTTTTTTGTAAAAATATTAACTCCGCTTTATACAGAGTGTTTCTAAATTCATGCGACAAAATTCAGAAGGTGATTGCTCGTATGAAATTAAGATGGGTCTTTCCTATAACAAAATTTCCTCAGCCCACCCCTTTCCGAGATATCGCCCTTAAAAGATAGTAACTAAAATTGAGATTTTATTTTTTTTCTAAAATTTCAGTAAAGCTAGAAACTTGAAATTCTGTAATTTTCGTGCACTCGCAAAGGACTAACCACGGGTATTTTTTCAATGTTCCTGTTACATTATACGGGGGTGAAATTAGCAACCCTTACGTTATTTCATATCAAAACTTTTTTTCGAGATGAAGTTTTATGAAATAAAATTTAACTTAAAATCCTTGCTTTATTTAAAACATTTTTTTATTCTTAATTTTTTTTTCCCAAAATCAATAGCTGCAGAGAAAAAAATAAACACCATAATTTATAATTTTTTTAATACATTGAGTGGAAAACAGTAAAGATGTAAAATGTAATACGATTGATAATAAATGGTTTGTAATTAAAAACAAGGTAGATGTGGCCATTTCCAGCATTCTCGAAAAAAAGTTTTGATATGAAATAAAATAAGGGTTGCTAATTTCACCCTCGTATAATGTAACAGGAATATTGAAAAAATACCCGTGGTTAGTCCTTTGCGAGAGCACGAAAATTACAGAATTTCAAGTTTCTAGCTTCACTAAAATTTTAGAAAAACAAATAAAAACTCAATTTTAGTCACCATCTTTCAAGGGTGATATTTCGGAAAGGGGTGGGCTGAGGAAATTTTGTTATATGAAGAACCCATCTTAATTTCACACGAGCAATCACCTCCTGAATTTTGTGGCATGAATTTAGAAACACCTGTATATTACTTTTATAAACATTTTATGTTTAAACTTAAAAAGTGTTAACATTATTTCTAAATAGTTAAGCACAAAATTTTGAAATCTAAAATTTTTAATTTTATATTCTATTTATTCTAAAAGTTACAGTTTCTACACTTTCTAAAAAAAATTGACTTCGTACTCGAAATTTCAACCTAAATCGAAATTTTAATTTGATATTTTTTTTTAAATTTCATATCCTTTTTTGAAATTTGGACTTTTGTTTCGAGATTCCCAAAATATGTTCTTTCTTTTAAATAAAAAATTAAAAATGAGTCACTCGGAGCTGAACTAGAAACCGAAAACCGGAAAAACCCGTTATTTTTTCGGAGCGAAAACCAATACTGAACCTATATAATTTTTTTCCGGAAGGAAAAGCGAAAACCGAAACGAAAATAATAACGATTCGAAGCCCTGGTATGTTCCATGTAACTGAGAGGACTAAAGTAGAGAATGCTGAAATCCAAATCTTGGGTTAATCAAAATCGAGATGCGCAAATTAACCGTTAAACCAAAATAAAAATTGTCATTAGTAATACAGTTAAACCCCCCTATACTACCCTCCAGATACCTAATTCCTTATACAACGAACTTTTTCACGAAACGCAGCATTTTAAGTAAATTTACACTTAGAGTTACCTTCATTTAACGAACGCAATACCTCCATACATCGAGTTTTTAAACCAACATTTTCCAAGGCTTTATTGGTTTTTAAGTGCTTCTGTTCAGAAAAATTTCTTAATTTTTGGGATAACCATACTATTGACGTTAAGTTTTTTATTGCCTTCGGTTCAAAAAAAGTTCCTAATTTTTGAGATACCCCATGCTAATGAATTTGTTTGCCTGTTAGCACAAAAAAGATTTTCTTTTTTAATTGATTTATTGCGTCAGAATAATAAAAGGAGTAAAATTGCAAAAAAATTTCGAAGAAAAACTTTAATCTTCAGCGAAAAAGTTCAATTGATCAATAGGGTTTATAACCACGGTTTAAAAAAAGGAACATTTCCAACAAATTTGAAATTCCTGCAAGCTTATGATTGTTCACATATGATTTGTGTATTTTTAATGGTAACTCCCTATAACGAAAACCTCTCTATAACGAATTTTTTGTAGTATTTAGGAAGTCGCTATAGGAAGGTTCGACTGTGAATAAAAGAAAGAAGCACTTTGCAAATTACACTTTTTTGACATGGTTTTATTAACTTTCGAAATGTTTTCTATTTGTCTAATCAGTAAGTTGGGTCCAATTCTCTGTATGACAACCTCAAAGCTCGCTTCCTCGTTGTATCTATGCTGCATTACCTTTATATTAATTTATTCGAACGGATACTCCCCAAGTGGGTTCTGTTGCTGTGGCAATGTGTTGCCCAGAAATTAAACAAGTTTCAATTTCCGAGCAAAATAAATAGTTGAGGCAAAAGTGCCAAAGTGAGCACTAGAGCAATCGGTTCAAAAAAAGTCTTAATTTTTGAGTTACCCCATGCTAATGAATTTGTTTGCCTGTTAGCACAAAAAAGATTTACTTTTTCAATTGATTCATTGCGTCAGAAGAATAAAAAAAGTAAAATTGCAAACAAAATGTCGAAGAACTTTAATGCTCAGCGAAAATGTTCAATTGATCAATAGTGTTTATAATCACGGTTTAAAAAAAGGAACATTTCCAACAAATTTGAAATTATTGCAAGCATATGACCGTTTACATATGATTCGTGTATTTTTAATGGTACCTCCCTATAACGACAATCTCTCTATAAGGAATTTTTTGTAGTATTTAGGAAGTCGCTATAGGAAGGTTCGACTGTGACTAAAAGAAAGAAGCACTTTGCAAATTACACTTTTTTGACATGGTTTTATTAACTTTCGAAATGTTTTCTATTTGTCTAATCAGTAAGTTGGATCCAATTCTCTGTATGACAACCTCAAAGCTCGCTTCCTCGTTGTATCTATGCTGCATTACCTTTATATTAATTTATTCGAACGGATACTCTCCAAGTGGGTTCTGTTGCTGTGGCAATGTGTTGCCCAGATATTAAACAAGTTTCAATTTCCGAGCAAAATAAATAGTTGAGGCAAAAGTGCCAAAGTGAGCACTAGAGCAAAATATAAACCGCAACTAATTCCAATAACAATAATAAGCCAGCGACCATATAGACCCGAGAAAAGTTAATAATGAAAATCGTTCTAATGCAGCTCGGCGGCGGTAACATTATGCAGGGAAACGGCGAAAAGGGGCGGAGGGATGACTGTCAGGGCCGGGAACAAGTGACCGCAGAAGGCGACAGCTGGCGTTCGGTTATGAACCTGCCGAAAGCCGGGGCTTTAATCCGCCAACTGTATTCAACTCCACTCTAAATAACCTAAGCGGAGTGTTTTCTCTTCGGTTGTCGATATTGGTTTTCAAGGAGTATTTAATAACGGCTCCTTTTGTTGCCGGTTCTCTCCTGCTGCCATTACATCCAACTAAACCACTAAAATGCTACTTCTTGGCTCGAGATATTGCAACGCGTAATATGTAAGCTTCATGAATTTATACACTTTCTGCTCGGTTGGTAACTCTGCGCTTTCAAGGAATTTCAAGCTTGGAATTTAAAGTTGTCTCATTATTGATTCTGGAGCAATCATCGAAAAAGGGGAATTTCATTCGAATTTCGTTCTATGTCTCTGTGTACCCGATTTTCTTATTATTTACCCCATTTGCGGACCCTCATAGTTTTCAGATTAGAACTCCTGAAATCTGTACTGGTATCAATTAAAAGAAGAATGATAATCACTTATTTAATACGTCTTCCTCTTGAAAACGAATCAGTTTTTTAATATTGTTCGCTATTAGGAAGCTCTAATCACATAAGCATCTATCGAACATCTGTGTGTCTGCAAAAATGCATTTTTCTCTACTTTAATTTTTTTTAGATATTCTCTGCATCTTTTTTGCGAATTAGTGTTATTGTTATCTTTTATTGACTTTGTCTTCGCCAGTTACCCCTTCCACAAATCTAGATCTTCTGCAACTTTCTATTAAGGATTGGCAGATTGCCCCAAGCAGCGATAGCGTTTTTTTCTAAAAATATATACATATATATTTTTGAACTCCCAACTTTAAATCGAAATTCTGATAAAATATACATCCAAAATGCAAGCAAAAATAAATAAAATCACCACAGTTTTCATCATTGTTTATGGGCGCCGTAGCGCGTTCAGTTGATTCAAGTTGGTGTTCCAAACAGTAACAATGTTGAAGTTTGTCGACTGTCTAGTATTTCTGTTTTATACATCAGGTGTCATCAAGTTTCAGATAGCACTGTCACAATATCGATTAAGTTTAACCAGCTTTCGATATTAAGCTCCAGCCGGTGATCCTCTGTGGCAGTTTTATTGAAGCCGATGCTGTGGAAGTTTGTCACCGTCCGCTTGGACCTTAGAAATGGGGAAGGTCAATCGTATTGCTCCCTCAAAGATCATTTATAAAGTTTGTCGTTTCCTGTCGTGAACTCGTATTTGAAACATTATTTAATAAATGGGGGATTTCTTGTACCGATTGATAAATACTTCAAGGGTATAAACGAGAGGCGAAATTTGTCATTTATAAGTTCTCAAGCAACAGGTGAATTTTAAATAAGTAAAAAAACAACCATCAGATGCTAGTTCGATTTGTTTTATGATGGCATAAGCTACAATTTATGAATTTATTAAGCCTTTTCGTTACTGAAGTTGAAAGGATGGTTTTCCACGTCGAAAAATAAATAATTAAACTAATTAAGTCGAAATCGAGCTTCTTTTCTTAACTCTGAGAAGCCCACCAGTCTGCTGTCTGTACATATTTCCAAAACTGGTAAAAATTTCAAAATGTATCAATAAAAAGCAATAATTAAGCGACACTTCCTTCGTCTTCAGGTTCTTAAGTTTGGTAAACCAATTGACTACCAATTAAGATTGTGAAGTCGTAACGTCTTCATATGGCTCCTCTTCCAATTTAAAACTTTTGGTTGTTATTCATTGTGCCCTGCTTCTCGGCCATTTGTAAAAGAAAACAACGCAAGTGTCGCTTTAGTTTTGCGTGATAAATTACAGCGTATGATGAAGTGCGGGTTAAAGGTCGCTCTGGGACAAAGACTGTCACTGGCGTTGATGAAGGTTGTCACTTGTCAGCGAGCCGCTTCGGCCCTATATAATATTAGTGAGCGTTATACCGCAAACACGCGAACGTTATTAGGAACAAAGGAAATCAACAAGCCATTTGTATTAATTTACCTTTTAGGCTTCTAAAGTATTTCGACCCATATTTCGGGTAGCCGGGTTTGGACTTAAGCATTTAATGAACCGACCCCGCAAACATAACGGAGATTATTATATGTTTATCACTTGTTCCACTTAGTTTGGGATACACTGACGTGCTTTCATTTAACTTCAGATTTTCCCTTCCAATTTCATAGTGTAAATTATACCGGATAGGCCTTACGTGAAATTTGCGACAATGAAATTTATATGAGCACAAAAGCCTCTCTCATCCGGGAAAATAATTTGGGCCTATGAAATAGTTAGCTGCGTCTTAGACGAAGCACATTATTTCTCGGGGAACTGCCTTTGATTTCATACTTTACTTGAACATATTGTTCTGGATAGAACTATTAGGGAATTAGTCAAATTATCTATATTATTCTAATCTTGTAATGTGGCAACAAACAGTCTTTGTCTACGAAGATTATTCTTTAGGATAATCTTCCTCTAAGGATATCTTCATCTGCCAAACTATTCCTTTAGATGCCTCTTTACCTAGAAATTGGGAAGCTTTCAATTTAGAATCATAAGCTAGGTAAGAACTTCATTTACCAAAAACGATTATTTGGAAAATATTTTTCTGGTAATTTTCTAATGGACAGTTTGTTACCTAGAAAGGTTCTTTATCAAAATAATTCATACCTAAAGTAAGGCGTCTTCTTCATAAAGAAGACGCCTTACTTTAGGTCTTTCTCTATGGTTAAATCTTTAAGCAGGACCCTCATTATCTAGAGCGGTCTTCCTCTAGGGATAAAAGTATCCCTATCTTGGAAATTCTACCTGTAGCAGAGATGTCTTCATCTAGAAAAATCTTTTATTGGGAGGGAATTTAATCGGAAAGATATTTCTCTAGATAGGCCATTATTTAGAAAAGTTATAATGTAAGAAATTCTTCAGTTAGGAAGACCTTTCTCTATGATTATCTGTCTCGACTAATTCCTGCCTCTAGAAAGGTCTTCGTCTAAGAAGGTTTTCATTAAGGAAATCTTCCTCTATGAAGACTTTCTCTAAGCTGTTTCTCTAGGAATGTCTTTCTCGAAAAGAATCTTTCTTTAGAAAGGTTTTCCTCTAAAGAGGTCTTCCTCTAAAAAGGTCTTTCTTTAAAAAGGTTTTCCCCTAAAAGAATCTTTATTTAAAAAGGTCTTCCTCTAAAAAGGCCTTCCCCTAAGAGAGTCTTTGTTTAAAAAGGGTTTCCTCTAGAAAGGTCTTCCTCTAGAAAGCTCTTCATCTAAAAAAGTCTTCCTTTAAAAAGGTTTTCCTCTAAGAGAGTCTTTATTTAAAAAGGTCTTCCTCTAGAAAGGTCTTCCTCTAAAAAGTTCTTCCCCTAAGAAAGTCTTTGTTTAAAAAGGGCTTCCTCTAGATAGGTCTTCCTCTAGAAGCTCTTCCTACACAAAGGTCTTCCTCTAAGAGAGTCTTCATATAGGGAAGGTATGCCTCTAAGATAACCTTTTTCTCAGGATATCTTCCTCTCGGCAGGTCTAAAAGAGACTTTTTCTAAAATGCGTTTTATCTTTAGATATATTTCTTTCAGCAAAGTTTCCCTAAAGAAGCTCTCCTCTTCTAGGAGACTTCTTCCGTAAAAATATCTTCTAGGAAAGTATTTTTCTAAGAAGGTCTTGGCTTAGAAATGTCTTCCAAAAGTAAAATTTTCATCAAGAAACTCCGTTTTTCCAGAAGATTTCTCCCGTGACAATATTTTCTCCTAAGCAAGCATTTTTCTCAGAAAGTATTTTTCTGGGAAGGTCTTTGCTTCAGAATGCCTTCTAAATACAACTTTCTTTAAAAAGGTCTGCCTCTAGGAAGATCTTTTTTAGGACCTTTTTTTTAAAAGATACTCTTTGTTTGGGGTCCTCCTTTAAAAGGAACTTCCTCTAATAAGGTCTTTATTCAGCAATTCCTTGATCTATAACAATTCTCTCACAAAATGCTTACCTTAAGAAAGTATCTATCTCTGAACTTAGAAAGTTTTTCGTCTAAAAGACTTCCTCTGGAAAGGTCTTCATATTTAAAGGCCTTTCTTTTTTTACGGTTAGATTTCTATTTCTTTCAGTAAAGTTTTCATCCAGAAACTCCATTCTTCCAGAAAAATTCTCCTGTGAAAATATCTTCCTCTAAGAAGGTATTTTCCTAAGAAAGTATTTTCCTAAGAAAGTATTTTCCTAAAAAAGTACTTTCCTAAAAAAGTACTTTCCCAAGAAAGTCTTTGCTTAGGAATGTCTTCCCAAAATAAAGCTTTCTTTAGAAAGGTCTGCCTCTAGGAAGGTACCCTTTTAGATCTTCTTTTTCAAAGATAATCTTTATTAGGGGTCCTCCTTTAGAAAAAACTTGCTCTAATAAGGTTTTGATCCAGCTATCCCTTGTTCTAAAACAATTCCCCCACAAAATGCTTACGTTAAGATAGTATCGATCTCTGGGCTTAGAAAGTTTTTTGTCGAAAAGACTTCCTCTGGAAAGTTCTGCATATTTAATGGCCTTTCTTTTTTTATTGTTAGATTTCTATTTATTTCAGTGAAGTTTTCATCCAGAAACTCTCTTCTTCCAGAAGAATTTTCCTGTGATAATATCTTCCCCTAAGAAAGTATTTTCCTAAGAAAGTACTTTCCCAAGAAGTTTTTTGCTTAGGAATGTCTTCCTAAAATAAAGCTTTCTTTAGAAAGGTCTGCCTCTAGGAAGGTACTCTTTTAGGATCTTCTTTTTTAAAGATGATCTTTGTTAGGGGTCCTCCTTCAGAAGGAACTTGCTCTAATAAGGTCTTCATCCAGCTATTCCTTGTTCTTAAACAATTCCCCCACAAAATGCTTACGTTAAGAAAGTATCGATCTCTGGGCTTAGAAAGTTTTTCGTCGAAAAGACTTCCTCTGGAAAGTTCTTCATATTTAAAGGCCTTTGTTTTTTTATTGTTAGATTTATATTTATTTCAGTTAAGTTTTCATCCAGAAATTCTCTTCTTCTAGAAGAATTCTCCTGTAAAAATATCTTCCCCTAAGACAGTATTTTTCTAAGACAGAACTTTTCCAAGAAGATCTTTGCTTAGAAATGGCTTCTCAAAATAAAACTTTCTTCACGAAGGTCTGCCTCTAAAAAGGCACTTTTTTAGGATCTTCTGTTTCAACGATGCTCTTTGTTTGTGGTCCTCCTTTAGAAGGAACTTGCTCTAACAAGGTCTTCATCCAGCTATCTCTTTTCTAAAACAATTCCCCACAAAATGCTTACGTTAAGAAAGTATCGATTTCTGGGCTTAGAAAGTTTTTAGTTGAAAAGACTTCCTCTGGAAAGTTCTTCATATTTAATGGCCTTTTTTTTTGTTGTTAGATTTCTTTTTATTTCACTAAAATTTTCATCCAGAAACTCCCTTCTTCCAAAAGAATTCTCCTGTGAAAATATCTTTCCCTAAAAAAGTACTTTCCCAAGAAGGTCTTTGCTTAGGAATGTCTTCCCAAAATAAAGCTTTCTTTAGAAAGGTTTGCCTCTAGGAAGGTACTCTTTAAGGGTCTTCTTTTTCAAAGATGATCTCCGTTAGGGGTCCTCCTTTAGAAGAAACTTGCTCCAATAAGGTCTTCATCCAGCTACTTCTTGTTCTAAAACAATTCCCCCACAAAATGCTTATCTTAAGAGAGTATCGATCTCTGGGCTTAGAAAGTTTTTCGTCGGAAAGACTTCTAGTGGAAAGTGCTTCATATTTAAAGACTTTCTTCTTTTATTTTTAGAAATCTATATCCTTCAGTGAAGTTTCCATCCAAAAACTCTCTTTTTTCAGAAGAATTCTCCTATGAAAATATCTTCCCCTAAGAAAATATTTTTCTAAGTTAGTACTTTTTCAAGAAGGTCTTTGCTTACAAATGTATTCCCAAAATAAAACTATCTGCAGAAAGATCTGTCTCTAGGAAGATACTCTTTAAAGATCTTCTTTTTCAAAAAAGCTCTTTGTTTTGGGTCCTTCTTTAGAAGGAACTTCTTCTAATAAGGTCTTCATCCAGCTATTCCTTGTTCTAGAACCATTCCCCCGCAAAATGCTTACGTTAAGAAAGTATCTATCTCTGGTCTTTCTTCCAAAAGGCTTCCAGTGGAAAGCTCTTCATATTTGTAAGCCCTTTTTTTATTTTTAGAGTTCTATGCATTTTAGTGAATTTTCCATCCAAAACTCTCTTTTTTCAGAAGAATTCTCCTGTGAAAATATCTTCCCCTAAGAAAATATTTTTCTAAGAAGGTTTTACTTAGGAATGTCCTGAAAAAAAACTTTCGTTAAGAAGGTCTACCTCTGGGAATGTTCTCTTTTAGGACCTCAAAGATGCTCTTTGTTTGGTGTTCTCCTTTTGAAGGAGTTTTCTCTAATTAGGTCTTCATCTAGCAATTCCTTGCTCTAAAACAACTCTCCCACAAAATGCTTACGTTACGAAAGTGTCTATCTCTAAGCTTAAAAAGTTTTTCGTCGGAAAGACTTCCAGTGGAAAGCTTTAAGGCTTTATTTTTTTATTTTTAGAGTTCTATGTCTTTCAGTGAAATTTCCATCCAAAAACTCTCTTTTTTCAGGAGAATTCTCCTGTGAAAATATCTCCCCTAAGAAAGTATTTTTCTAAGTTAGAACTTTTCCGAGAAGGCCTTTGCTTAGAAATGTCTTTCCAAAATAAGACTATCTGCAGAAAAGCTGCCTCTAGGAAGATACTCTTTATGGACCTTGGTTTAAAAGATGCTCTTTGTTTGGGGTCTTCCTTTAGAAGGAACTGCCTCTTATAAGGTCTTCATACAGGAATTTCTTATTTTAGAACAATTGCCCTTCAAAAGTTTTTCTCAAGAAAATATCTATCTCTAGGCTTAGAATGTTTTTTCATCGAAAAGGTTTTCTCTGAAAAGCTCTTCATATTTAAAGCCCTTCCTGATTTTATTTTCAGAATTCTATTTCTTCCACTAAAGTTTTCATACGGAAACCACCTTCTTTCAAAAAATTTTCCTCTGAAAATATCGTTCCCTAAGAAAGTATATTTCTAAGAAGGTCTTTGCTTAGGAATGTCTTCTAAAAAAAAATTCTTGAGTAAAGTCTGCCTATAGGAAGGTCCTCTTCTAGGACTTTGTTTTTCAAAGTCCAAGCTCTTTGTAAGGGGTCCACCTTTAGAAGAAACTTGCTCTAATAAGGTCTTTATCCAGCAAATCCTTGTTCTAGAACAATTCCCCCACAACATGCTTTCCTGAAAAAAGTATCTATCTCTAGACAGAGACGATTTTTTCATCAGAAAGGCTTCCTCTGGAAAGCTCTTCATATTTAAAGGCGTTTCGTTTTTCATTGTTAGAGTTTTATTTCTTTCAGTGAAGTTTTCATCCAGAAAGTCCCTTCTTCCAGAAAGTGTGAAAATATCTTCTCCTAAGAAAATATTTTTCTACGAAAGTCTTTCCTCAGAAAGGCTTACCTCTGGGAAGGTCCTCTTTTGGAACCTCCTTTTTCAAAGATGCTCTTTTTGGTATTCGCTTCATCCAGCATTTCCTTGATCTAGAATAACTCTGCCGGAAAATGCTTGTCTTAAGAAAGTATCCGTCCCTGGGCTTAAAAAGTTTTTCGTCGGAAAGACTTCCTCCGAAAAGCTCTTCATATTTAAAGACCTCTCCTTTTTATTTTCAGAGTTATGGAAAGTTCTTCATATTTAATGGCCTTTCTTTTTTTATTTGTTAGATTTCTATTTCTTTCAGTGAAGTTTTCATGCAAAAACCACCTTCTTCCAAATGAATTCTCCTGTGAAAATATCTTCCCCTAAGAAAAAAGGTCTTTGCTTAGGAATGTCTTACAAATATTTGTCTTTAGGAAAGTCTTCTTTCTTAGAGGCATTCGAAGAGCATCTTTGGAAAAAATGCTTTCTTAGAGGCATTCGAAGAGCATCTTTTCCAAAGATGCTCTTCGTTTGCTCTGATAAGGTCTTCATCCATCAATTCCTTGTTCTAGAAAAATTCTCCCACGAAATGCTTTCCTCAAGAAAGTATCTATACTTACTATAGCTCTTTATACTTAAAGGCCTTTTTTTATTGTTAGAGTTCTATTTCTTTCAGTGAAGTTGTCATCCAGAAACTCCCTTCTTTCAGAAGAATTTTTCTGTGAAAATATCTTCCCCTAAAAAGGTATTTTTCTAAGAAGGTCTTTACTAAGGAATGTCTTCCAAATATTTGCCTCTAGAAAAGTCGACTTTTAGGACCTTCTTTTCCGAAGATGCTCTTCGTTTGCTCTAATAAGGTCTTCATCCATCAATTCCTTGTTCTAGAAAAATTCTCCCACGAAATGCTTTCCTCAAGAAGGTATCTATACTTACTTACTATAGCTCTTTATACTTAAAGGCCTTTTTTATTGTTAGAGTTCTATTTCTTTCAGTGAAGTTGTCATCCAGAAACTCCTTTCTTTCAGAAAAATTTTTCTGTGAAAATATCTTCCCCTAAAAAGGTATTTTTCTAAGAAGATCTTTTCTAAGGAATGTCTTCCAAATATCTGCCTCTAGAAAAGTCGTCTTTTAGGACCTTCTTTTTCGAAGATGCTCTTCGTTTGCTCTAATAAGGTCTTAATCCATCAATTCCTTGTTCTAAAACAATTCTCCCACAAAATGCTTTCTTCAAGAAGCAATCTATACTTACTTACTGTAGCTCTTAATACTAGAAGGCCTTTTTTTATTGTTAGAGCTCTATTTCTTTCAGTGAAGTTGTCATCCAGAAACTCCCTGCTTTCAGAAAAATTCTCCTGTGAAAATATCTTCTCCTAAAAAGGTATTTTTCTAAGAAGATTTTTACTTAGAAATGTCTTCCAAAAAAAACTTTCTTCAGAAAAGTCTTCCTAGAAAACTAAAAGAGGACCTTTCTGGAGAAAGGTACTCTTTTAGAACCTCCTAGGGTTCTCTTTAGCACCCCAAACACAAAACATTCCTTTCTGTGGTTAAATCTTTGAGCACGACCCTCATTATCTAGAGCAGTGTTCCTCTAGAGACAAAAGTATCCCTATCTTATAGATTCTTTCTGGGGAGGGATGCCTTTATCTAGAAAAATCTTCTATTGGGAGTTAAATCAGAAAGATATTTCTCTAGATGGGCCATTATTTAGAAAGGTTATAATCTAAGAAATTCTTCAGTTAGAAAGATCTTTCTCTATAATTATTTATCTCTACTAATTCCTGCCTTTATAGAGGTCTTCGTCTAAGAAGGTTTTCATTAAGGAAGTCTTTCTCCAGAAAGGCTTTCTCTGAGGTGTTTCTCTAGGAATATATTTTTCTAAAAGGGTCTTTCTTTAGAAAGATTTTCCTCTAGAGAGGTCTTCCTTTAAAAAGCCCTTCCTTTAAAAAGATCTTCCCCTTAGAGGTTCTTCATTTAAAAAGGTCTTTCTCTAGAAAGGTCTTCCTTTAAAAAGATCTTTTCCTAAGAGTCTTTATTTAAAAAGGTCTTCCCCTAGAAGTCTTCCTCTAAAAAGGTCTTCTTCTAGAAAGTTCTTCCTCTAAAAAGGTCTTTCTCTAAAAGAGCCTTCATATAGGAAGGTATCTCTCTAGGATAACCTTTTTCTCAGGATATCTTCTCTAGGAAGATCTAAAAATGACTTTCTCTAAGATGCGTTTTATCTTTAATTATATTTCTTTCAGCAAAGTTTCCCTCAACAAACTCTCCTCTTCCAGAAGATTTCTTCCGCGAAAATATCTTCTAAGAAAATATTTTTCTAAGAAGGTCTTGGCCTAGGAATATCTTCCAAAAGTAAAGTTTTTATCAAGAAACTCCCTTCGTCCACAAGACTTCTCCCTTAAAAATGTTTTCTCCTAAGCAAGTATTTTTCTGAAAAAGTTTTTTTGCTAGAAAGGTCTTTGCTTAAGAATGCCTTTCAAAAAAAATATCTTCAAAAAGGTCTGCCTCTAAGAAGGTCCTCTTTTAGAACCTTTTTTTTTCAAAGATGATCTTTCTTATGGTCGTGCTTTAGAAGGAACTCGCTCGCAATTCCTTGTTCTAGAACAATTCTCCCACAAAATGCGTTCCTCAAAAAAGTATCTATCTCTAGGCGTAGAAAGTTTTTTCATCGGAAAGCTTCCTCTAAAAGGCTCTTATATTTAAAGGCCTTTCTATTTTTATCTTCGAAGTTGTATTTTTTTTCAGTGGAGTTTTAATCTAGAAACTCCCTTATTCCATGAGAATTATCCTATAAAATTATCTTTCTCTCAGAAAGTATTTTTAAGAGAACCTCCTCTAAGGTTTTCATCCAGCAATTCCGTGTTGTTCTAGAACAATTTCCCCATAAAATGCTTCCGTTAAGAAAGTATCTACCTCTGAACTTGGAAAGTTTTTAGTCGAAAAGACTTCCTCTGGAAAGCTGTTCGTATTTAAAGGAGTTTCTTTATTTATTGTTAGATTTCTATTTCTTTCAGTGACATTTTTATCCGGAAACTCCCTTCTTCCAAAAGAATTCTCATGTGAAAATAACTTCCCCTAAGAGAGTAGTTTTCTAAGAAAGTACTTTCCCAAGAAGGTCTTTGCTTAGGAATATCTTTCCAAGATAAAACTTTCTTCAGAAAGGTCTGCCTCTAGGAAGGTACTCTTTTCAAAGATGCTCTTTGTTTGGGGTTCTCCTTTAGAAGGAACTTCCCCAAATAAGGTCTTCATCCAGCAATTCCTTGTTATCGAATAATTTTCCTACAAAATACGAACGTCAAGAAAGTATCTCTAGGCTTAGAAAGTTTTTTCGTCGAAAAATCTTCCTCTGGAAAGCTCGTTTTATTTAAAGATCTTTCTCAAGGAAGTTGTAGCTCTTGGAAAATCTTCCCCAAGAAAAACTTTTTTATACAAGGATATAAAACAATCATTTTTTAGAGTGAGCTTGTCCTATAAAATTTTTTGTCCAGAACAGCGTCTGCCAAACTTTTTTGTCCTAGCCCTAGGTTATTTTCGTGCTTCCTTTTGTGACTTACTTTGCTTCCCTTCTGACCCACTGTGCTTCCCATTTGTGACCGACTGAAACGTTTTTGGTGAATTAAAGCTTGTTACCGAAAGGAATTTTCCCTAAAAATTACAACCTATCCTTGTTTAAGAAGGCGGTTCCTTGTTTCCGCATTCCACTCGCAGTACTTTGAAAGCATAATGGGGTTACCATTAGCGAGTGGATTAAATTAAAAAAAAAAGAAAAGAAAAAAGACGCAGCTTTATCATCTGCGAGTGCGATTTAATGATATAGAGAGAATTCCGCCAACCATTGGGAAAACTCTGATCTATAAGATTTTGAGGAGTAAAGGGATCCTTCTTCAATTTTTTTTTCTTTAAGAGGATGTTATTTGGAATGATATTTATCTCAACAGCTCTATATCTAGGAGTGTCTTATTTTAGCAACTTTTTCTCTAAGAATGTGTTTCCGCAAGCTAATATTTCTCTGGATAAGCTTTATTTAAAACGGTCTTTCACTAAAAAAATCTTCATTATTTGAGTTTCTGTAAAACGATTTTTTATAGGAAGATATCCCCTTGGTAAGATCTTTCTTTGTGATAATCTCCTAGAAAGCATTTTCTCTAGAACGATCTTCTCCTATTAAACTCTTTATTCTAGGAAAATGTTCATACAAAAAATACTTACTCTAAAATTTTCATACAAAAAATCCTTTCTCTAATATTTTCATCCAAGAAATCCTTTCTGTAAAGAAGAGTGATACCGCGTCTTTCGCGATACCATTTTTAAAAAGGGAACTGACCTGGAGGAATAGTCAGTTTGTGAAAAAGTAAATTTTTGGTTAAACGGGTCATTGATACCATTTTTAAAAAAGGAACTGACCTGTAGGTACAACCAGTTTGTAAGAAAGTAGGAAATTTTTATGTTAGACGGATCGTTTTGACAAGAGGGTGACGTCTAATGGGTGCGACGCCTTAAAAAGTGGAATATATGGATAGTGACAAACTCCACCCGAGAAACATCAAATATTTCTTGACAAAAGAACGCAAGACACTGGGAGCTGATAGAAAATAGGAATTAATTCTCGGTCAAACTCGAAATACATCCGAATCTAACCTCCAATTTGCTTGTGTAGACAAGCACGTGGGAGTTTTACCGTCCAACGGACAGGCGAAGTTTTTCTGTTGACGTAAAATCAGCAGCACGGGGCGAAGCTGACAAATTACGACGGTTAAACGCACAAGCAAGGAAAAACATACAAGGAATGTAAAGTAAATATTCAAAGACCTACGTTTTGGCTGCAGTTTCCAAGTCCTGGCACTATCGATAAAGAGATTCGGAAGTTCGTGGTCGTAACGTTAGACCTTTAGTTAGAGGTTGACTGGGAGATGGAGAAAACTGCACTAAATCACTGAACTTGACACAGTGAGGACCTCTGTTTACGGAAACTCTTTTTTCTATAGAACTTCCCAGCTGTGGAACTCGTTGGGGAATTTTCCCCAAAAATCACAACCTATCCTTACTTAAGAAGACGATTCATCGCCATCTATCCATGTTTCCGCATTCTACTCGCAGTGCTTTAAAGGCATAATGGGGTTACTCTTTGCGAGTGGATTAAACTTTAAAACAAAACTGCGAAAACAGTGCACTGAATCAGTAAACTGGGGAGATACTGCTCTGAACCACTGAACTGGGAAAACACTGCACTGAATTGGGACTTGGAGAGAGCTCCGGGTGACTAGGTGACGACTCGACGAGAACTGAAGTTTGCAGGTAAGTGTTATAAGGACAGTAATAAGATAATTAAGTAATATCGATATTAGCTATTAAGTAATTAACTCTCCACTGGAAGAGTGTCCAACGTTACGATAAACCGCGTATTCATCTGTTATGATTGGATTAAGCGGAGTTTACATTGGATAGATCGCGAACGTGAATTCTATCGCGGTGTCAGGAGATCCTCCTCAAGAAAAGTCTTCGTTTAATAAGTTTAAGCAGATACATAATTTGGGAAAATAAAATTAACTTTCGGAAATCCAACTGGATAATTGATGTATTCTTCTTTAATTTAAAGCTTGGCCTCAGCTACTGAGGCTCAGCATCTCAGCTATCATCTAAATTTTTAGTTACACTATTTCAATTTTTACGTTTTCCCCAATATTCGCAACATCTTAAACTTAATTTTTTTTTTGTAGACGCGTCAACTTTTTTTGAAAGCTGCAGTCACAGAATTAAAACGCTTTGCATATATGTAGACTTAAATTGCAATTTGTTGTAGGATTTTAATTCAAGTTTTTTCTAAGTTATGAATTACATGGAGAGCGTGGTATTGCCAAAAATACATAGAAACGAAGCAATTAAATCCCATATAAATTGGTTTAAAAGGATCATCTGTTTTAAAGAAGAGAATTATCGGTTCAAAGGCCACACTTCGCCCGAAGCTCTCAAATTGCTTCGCAACAGCGCTAATGGTTTCCCCAACTGCAGACATCTAACATTCATGCCCTTCTGAAACTTAACCACTGGAAAATAGTTAACTTAAAAATGGACTCGTACAAAAATGATTCCCCCTTGTTTTATTTCTTTAGTGATTTTACATCTTTCGATTTTAACTAGACATATCCTTGGCATATGCTATAATCCTTGGCTGTTTAGCCCACTTAGCTGATACTGTTGTATAGGCCACTCTATAATGCACGTTGTGTTGTAATGGTTTCCACGATGTTGCGAGACGACGTAACGAAGAACTAAATGCAGGAAAACGTCCCCGCGGTCAATTAAAGTATCTGCAACGGAATATACGCGCAAGTAACACCTGGTACCTACATAGAAGCACTTAGAAGCTTTTAGGCCCAGCTTACAAACTTTATTTACTTATCGCCTTCCATTATATTCCATATAAAATATAAAGTAGTTCACTTAGCACCGTATGCACACACGATGTAAAGCTATGACAGAAATCGTCTTGTCGCTTCAAGCATCGCGAACTAACGCAGATTTTATTTCCATACTTTAATCCTTTAACGTTTCTAATAATACTATCAGTACGTTTCATCGTTAATTACGCTCTCTTCAGGTGAATCTTCCTCAAAGACGCCGCTAAACCTGAATAAAACCCTTTCATCCGACCGAACGAGAATCCGCATAATCTTTGATTCAGACTAAAATTACGTCGACGCACATTTTCCGACGTTGTTTTCCGTTAATTAAAAGCGGCGATACCTATCGAAAATTCCATAATTATGTTCGAAAATACAGCATAGGTAAGCATTTTAAATTAATGAACTTTTCGTCCGGGAGCGTAATTATAATCAATTCTGGAGTTGACGTCGAAACTGCATTTTTAAAGATAAATTGGTTTTGATAAAACGTTTTTCGGCGGAAAAAAGAAGTTTCTAAATTTATATAAAAAAGTTTTTGTTTGATACAAAAAGGGTACACTGATCAAAGTTTTATCATTCAATCTTTATAAGGAAACCCGTGACTCTCCATTAATTTTCGAGATTAATATCACTCGATATTTCCGAAATAGAATCGAAAAGGATAAAATCGCGATGCTCTGGGAGCGATATCCCTCACAACTTACTTCGTTTACAATTAGTGTAACAATTAAACTGGTATCCCATGCTGTAAATAGAAATTTATGCCAAAATATCAATAAATCAAATTTCGATTTTCATATCGAATTTTTTTTCTGAAATTTGGACTTTTCATTTAAAGCGCCGATCCCGACCTTGAAACTGCGTTACGTTGAGGCTTAGTTATCGAATCTAGAATAGAAATTTTAGTAACTCCTAAGCTCCAATTCTAAATTGGGCTTTATTTTTCGAACTTTCGGTTTATTTTTGGAATTTTCGGTTTTTTTCGAATTTTAGCTTTTTTTGAAAATTTGGACTATTGAAACACAGAAATTGAAACACTTGGACTATACTTAAAATTTATAAAAAGAGTCAGAGCCGTGCCGTGATATGATGCAAAGAGGTAGCCGCATCAGGCGGCCAATTTGAGTCATTTAATAATAAAAAAAATTTAAGCATCGCTTTTCTATATCGGTCTATGTCAAGGGTAGGTAAATGTGGGTCTGAGAGTTGCATGCGGTTAGTTGTGTCGTTAAAATTTTAATGCTTTTTCTACTAATTCAAAACCTTTTTTATAACTGTGGTTAGAAGTTTAAGCTGAAAATTAAATAAAATGCCAAAGTGTATAAAAAAAGTGCTTGAAATTACAAAAATTAAGTTATGATTTCTAAAAAAGTTCAGAATTCTTTACGGACTTTCCAATTTAAACTCGCGATTTTCCAAAATAATTTAAAATTTAAATAAAATGGAAATCAGTAGATACAAAATCAAAAATGTTCAAAGAAACTTCTAGAAACTTAAGAAAAGGTCGACGTAGAAAAAAGGTGGACAATCAATCATGGGCGTAGGCAGGATTCGTTTCAGGGGGAGGCAACATTCATATTAAAAAATTGATAAAAAAAAGACGTAAATTGCAGCAAATCTCTCGATCGATATGTACTTTACTACTAGATGAGCGGAAATTTCCAAACAATTTTATGAAAAAGTCGAAAATTACCGAAAAATTTCCACTTTTCGTTTAAATATTTTATTCAAATATTCAGAAAAAAATTAATATTTCAATATTTTTCTCGCAAATCTAGCCTCTTTTATTAAAATGTCGACCTTATTTTAAAAAAATAAATGAATTGTGAAAAATAAAGAGGAATTTTTAAAAACCAATTAATTTAATTTAAATTTCTAAACACATTTTTTACTCGGTTTATACCTTTCTATTTATAAATTCTGGCCTAACCTTGAAATTTTGTGAAAAATGTTGAATTTCCAGAGAAATATTTTTATTACAACTGATAGCTAATTTTGAGTGGAAATAAAAGACGAAATTTCTAGAAAAAAACCAATTTCACGAATCGACATGTCTCACGATTTTTACTTCATTTGTAAATTCTGACATACCATTGAAATTCCTTTAAAAAAATATAGTAATTTCTTTTAAAAAATGTTGAAATTTCTTTAAAAAAATGTTGAAATTTTCCAAGATTTTTTTTTTTATAATATCGATCTAATTCTCAGAAAATAAACAAATTGTGAGAAACAGAAACGAAAAATTTTGAAAGAGTCGAAATTTCTAAAATTATTTTTTTCACGATTTTCACTTCTTTATTTGTAAATTTTGACACAAGCTTGAAATTTCTAAAGAAATATTTTTTATTAGAATTTTAGTCTAATTAAAAAAAAAAGATCAAATTTATAGACAATGACCAATTTGGAAGAGAGTCCAAATTTTTAAAAGTACTGATCTCATTTTTTTACTTTTTTATTTAAAGTTAAAGGAAAAAGTTTAATTTTCCCAAAAAATATTTTTTATTACAATTTCGAACTAATTTTAAGTAATTAAGCAAATTTTCAGAAACAGAAAATTTCAGAAAAAGTCGAAGTTTGAAAAAAATGAAAATAGCTGGGGAAAAATGGATTATACTAAAGAATGTCGAAAGTTCTAAAAGAAGCCAAATTTCAAGAAAATACGTCTCCAAAGAACACTCTGGAATTTATAGAACAAGATATGAATTCGCAATTTTTAGAAAAAATTGTAAAACGAAAGAAAAATTAAATTTTGAAAGCTGCGATAAACCATCAAAAACCTAAAAAAATTGGAAATTTTCCAAAGTAGAAAAAAGCTAGATTTTGAGAAAAAATTAAAAAGATGAGTTGAATCAAAATTTTCAGAAACAGCAGTTTTCAGGAAAAGTCGAAGTTTGCAAAAAATGAAAACAGCTCGGAAAAAAAAATTATATTAAAGAAAGTTGAAATGTCTCAAAAGAAGCCAAATTTTAAGAAGATACGTCTTCAAAGAACACTCTGAAATTTAGGGAACAAGATATGAATTCACAATTTTTAGGAAAATCGTAAACCGAAAGACATCAAATTTTAAAAGCTTCAAGAAACCATCAAAGACCTAAAAAAATCGAAATATTCCTGAAAAAAAGCTAGATTTTGAGAAAAAATTAAAACGATGAGTTGAAGTAAATTTTCAAAAACAGAAGTTTTCTGGAAAAGTCGAATTTTGGAAAAAATGAAAACAGTTCGGGAAAAAAATGAATTATATTAAAGAAAGTCGAAAGATCTCAAAAGAAGCCAAATTTTGAGATAATACGTCTCCAAAGAACCCTCTGAAATTTAGAGAACGAGATATAAATTTGCAGTTTTTGAGAAAATTGTAAAACGAAAGAAAAATCAAAATTTTAATGTTTCGAGAAACCATCGAAAACCTAAAAAAACTGGAAATTTTCCAAAGTAGAAAAAACTAGATTTTGAGAAAAAATTAAAACGTTGAGTTAAAGTCAATTTTCACAAACAGAAGTTTTCAGGAAAAGTCGAAGCTTGGAAAAAATGAAAAGAGCGCGAAAAAAAATGAATTATATTAAAGAAAGTCGAAATATCTCAAAAGAAGCCAAATTTTAAGAAAATACGTCTCCAAAGAACACTCTAAAATTTAGAGAACAAGATATAAATTTGCAATTTTTAGGAAAATTGTAAGACGAAAGACATCAAATTTTAAAAGATTCAAGAAACCATCAAAGAACTAAAAGAAAATCGAAATTTTCCTGAAAAAAAAAACTAGATTTTGAGAAAAAATTAAAACGATGAGTTGAAGCAAATTTTCAAAAACAGGAGTTTTCTAGAAAAGTCGAAGTTTGAAAAGAATTAAAACAGCTCGGAAAAAAAATGAATTATATTAAAGAAAGTCGAAAGATCTCAAAAGAAGCCAAATTTTAAGAAAATACGTCTCCAAAGAACACTCTGAAATTTGGAGAAGAAGATATAAATTTGCAATTTTTAGGAAAATTGTAAGACGAATGTTAAATCAAATTTTAAAAGCTTGGAGAAACCATCGAAAAGCTAAAATAAAATCGAAATTTTCTAGTGAAAAAATGCTAGATTTTGAGCAAAAATTAAAACGATGTGTCGAAACAAATTTTAAAAAACAGATTTTCAGGAAAAGTCGAAATTTGGAAAACATGAAAACACCTCGGAAAAAAGATGAATCATATTAAAGAAAGTCGAAAGATTTCAAAAAGAGCCAAATTTTAAGAAAATACGTCTCCAAAGAACACTCTGAAGTTTAGAGAACAAGATATAAATTTGCAATTTTTGGGAAAATTGTAAAACGAAAGACATCAAATTTTAAAAGCTTCGAGCAACCATCGAAAACCTAAAAAAAATGGAAATTTTTCCAGTGGAAAAAAAGCTAGATTTTAAGAAAAAATTAAAACGATAACTTAAAGGAAATTTTCAAAAACAGAACTTTTCAGGAAAAGTCGAAGTTTGGAAAAAAAGAAAACAGCTCGAAAATAAAAAGAATTATATTAAAGAAAGTCGAAAGATCTCAATGAGGGCCAAATTTTAAGAAAATACGTCTCCAAAGAACACTCTGAAATTTAGAGAACAAGATATAAATTTGCAATTTTTAGGAAAATTGTAAAACGAAAGAAAAATCAAATTTGGAAAGCTCCGAGAAACCATCGAAAACATAAAAAAACTGGAAATTTTCCAAAGTAGAAAAAAGCTAGATTTTGAGAAAAAATTAAATATATAACGATGAGTCGAAACAAATTTTCAAAAACAGAAGTTTCCAGGAAAAGTCTAAGTTTGGAAAAAACGAAAACTGCTCGGAAAAAAAATGAATTATATTGAAGAAAATCGTAAGATCTCCAAAGAAGCCAAATTTTAAGACAATACGTCTCCAAAGAACACTCTGAAATTTAGAGAACAAGATATAATTTGCAATTTTTGAGAAAATTGTAAAACGAAAGAAAAATCAAATTTTGAAAGCTTCGAAAAACGATCGAAAACGTAAAAAATTAGAAAGTTTCCAAAGTAGAAGAAAGCTAGATTTTGAGAAAAAATTAAAACAATGAGTTGAAGCAAATTTTCAAAACCAGAAGTTTTCAGGAAAAGTGGAAGCTTAGAAAACATGAAAACTGCTCGGAAAAAAATGAATTATATTAAACAAAGTCCAAAGATCTCAAAAGGAGCCAAATTTTAAGAAGATAAGTCTCCAAAGAACACTCTGAAATTTAGAAAACGATATATAAATTTGCAATTTCTGGGAAAATTGTAAAAAGAGAGAAAAATAAAATTTTGAAAGCTTCAGAAATCATCGAAAACCTAAAAAACTGGAAATTTTCCAAAGTAGAAGAAAGCTAGATTTTGAGAAAAAATTAAAACGATGAGATGAAGCAAATTTTCAAAACCAGGAGTTTTCTAGAAAAGTCGAAGTTTGAAAAGAATTAAAACAGCTCGGAAAAAAAATGAATTATATTAAAGAAAGTCGAAAGATCTCAAAAGAAGCCAAATTTTAAGAAAATACGTCTCCAAAGAACACTCTGAAATTTGGAGAAGAAGATATAAATTTGCAATTTTTAGGAAAATTGTAAGACGAAAGACATCAAATTTTAAAAGCTTCAAGAAACCATCAAAGAACTAAAAGAAAATCGAAATTTTCCTGAAAAAAAATTAGATTTTGAGAAAAAATTAAAACGATGAGTTGAAGCAAATTTTCGAAAACAGAAGTTTTCTGGAAAAGTCGAATTTTGCAAAAAATAAAAACAGCTCGGAAAAAAAATGAATTATATTAAAGAAAGTCGAAAGATCTCACAAGAAGCCAAATTTTGAGATAATACGTCTCCAAAGAACCCTCTGAAATTTAGAGAACAAGATATAAATTTGCAATTTTTCGGAAAATTGTCAAACGAAAGTTAAATCAAACTTTAAAAGCTTCGAGAAACCATCGAAAACCTAAAAAACTGGAAATTTTCCAGTGGAAAAGGCTAGATTTTGAGAAAAAATTAAAACGATGAGTCGAAACAAATTTTCAAAAACAGAAGTTTTCAGGACAAGTCGAAGTTTGGAAAAAATGAAAACAGCTCGAAAAAAAATGAATTATATTAAAGAAAGTAGAAAGATTTCAAAAGAAGCCAAATTTTAAGAAAATACGTCTCCAAAGAACACTCTGAAATTTAGAGAACAAGATATAAATTTGCAATTTTTAGGAAAATTGTAAAACGAAAGAAAAATCAAATTTGGAAAGCTTCGAGAAACCATCGAAGACATAAAAAAACTGGAAATTTTCCAAAGTAGAAAAAAGCTAGATTTTGAGAAAAAATTAAATATATAACGATGAGTCGAAACAAATTTTTAAAAACAGAAGTTTTCAGGAAAAGTCGAAGTTTGGAAAAAATGAAAACTGCTGGGAAAAAAAATGAATTATATTAAAGAAAGTCGAAAGATCTCAAAAGAAGCCACATTTTAGGAAAATTGTAAAACGAAAGAAAAATCAAATTTGGAAAGCTTCGAGAAACCATCGAAGACATAAAAAAACTGGAAATTTTCCAAAGTAGAAGAAAGCTATATTTTGAGGAAAAATTAAATATATAACGATGAGTCCAAACAAATTTTCAAAAACAGAAGTTTTCAGGAAAAGTCGAAGTTTGGAAAAAATGAAAACTGCTGGGAAAAAAATGAATTATATTAAAGAAAATCGAAAGATCTTAAAAGAAGCCAAATTTTAAGAAAATACGTCTCCAAAGAATACTCTGAATTTTAGAGAACAAGATATCAATTTGCAATTTTTGGGAAAATTGTAAAACGAAAGAAAAATCAAATTTTAAAAGTTTCGAGAAACTATCGAAAACCTAAAAAAAAATCGAAAATTTCCAGTGAAAAAAAGCTAGATTTTGAGAAAAAATTAAAACGATGAGTTGAAGCAAATTTTCAGAAACAGAAGTTTTCAGGAAAAGTCGAAGTTTGGAAATAATAAAAACAGCTCGGAAAAGAAATGAATATAAGTCTCCAAAGAACACTCTGAAATTTAGAGAACAAGATATAAATTTGCAATTTTTGGCAAAATTGTAAAAACGAAAGAAAAATCAAAATTTTGAAAGCTTCGAGAAACCATCGAAAACCTAAAAAAAAACTGAAAATTTTCCGAAGTAGAAATAAGCTAGATTTTGACAATAAATTGAAACCAACTAAGCAAAAGTGAAAATTAATTGTAAAAAATTTTAATATTATCAAAATCATTTCAAAAGTAAAAAAAAACGTTGAAAAAAAACACAAAATTTTGAGACATTTGTCAAACTTTAAGAAAGTTAAAATTTTCAAAAAGAGCCAAATTTAAAAAAGTCAAACTTTGTAAACAAGATGAATTTAGACGACAAAAATTAAAATTTATAAAAACAAGTTAAAATGTCAAATTTTTAGATAAAAGTAAAAACTTCGAGAAAAAGCTAATTTGAGAAACAAGTGCAATTTTCCTAAAAAATAAAAAAAATGTTCAGGAAAATCTAATATTTGAGAAAATTGGGGAAATTTTCGAAACGAAATCAATCCAGAAAACAAAGCCGACGAAATTTCTAGAAAAAATGCAGCAATTTAGAACAAAGTCGAAAAAAATAATTCTGAAAAAAGTCGAATTTTGTGAATACGTTTTAATTTCGAAAAAAAAGAGAAAAATTCTGAGATGCAAGTCCAATTATAAAAAGTAATAAAAAGTCGATTGTTGAGAAGAGAGAAAAAAGACAGATTTTAGAAAAAAAAGTAAAGAGCAACCAAAGAAACTGAAATTTTGAGTAGAAATTCTAATTCTACGAATGAAATCGATATTTTGAAAAAAAAGACAAATCTGTTTGCAAAAATGTTGGAGTCTCAAGACTAAAAAATAGTTTTGCAATTGCAGCAATTTTTATTTTAAAAGAGAAAAAATCTAGTATTCGGATTTAACTTCGAGATGTTAAAACTCAAAATTTCAGGGATGTTTTCTGCCATATTTATATGTATAATACATTTCGAAGTCTTTTTTTCAAAAATTTGGTGTTCTTCTCTGAATTCTGAATTGGAACTTGCTAATCTTTCCTAAAATCTTGACTTTAATTTAGAAAATCTGAGTTTTTTTATTCCAAATTTCCACTTTGTTCTAAAAATTAAGTTTTTTGATTTTTTCTCTTGATTTAAAATTTTGTGATTTTTGTTTTCATTTCCTCCACCTTTAAAGATAAAAATTTAAAAATCTAATTCTTTCTTGAAATGATCATTACGAATGGCAATTTTCGCTTTTGTTTACGAAACTTATTTTATTTCGATTTTCTAGCTTTACGATTTTGTTTTTCCCTCACATTTTTGCTTAAATCACGAGATCTGGACTTTCATTTTGGATTTTGGAGCGAAATTTTGCGAATAAAGTTTATACAGAGCCGAGAGCTTTGTATATATTACGAATTTTTTTCTTTTTACTCTTCAACTTGATATTTTATTCACGTTATTTGAATTGTTTAAAAATGTCAAAATAAAACTGGAAAATCCTAGATTTTTCAATCACAATTCAAAGTTTCTTCCTTAAATGAAATTTCGAAAAAGAAAAATGGATATTAAGCCTTTTTTATGTAATTGATTTTTAAATGACCGGATTTTAAAACTACCCCTTGTTACTTTTCTGTTAATATTTTTAAAGTATAATTCGTTAAAACTTCAAAATTTCAAAACAAAAGTCGAATATTTGAAATTAAAGTTGGAATATCACTGTTAATATCCAAATTTCTACAGTAAACCAGAAATCGAGACATTTACGTTGTGAATTTTTCTGTTAGCTAAAATTTCTCTTTGTAGATTTATACTTTTTCGAAAGTTTAGACTTCATTTGAAAATTTCAGATTTATTTCAAAAAGGGATTCTTTTCTAAAAGGTTTTTTCTTGTTGCAGAAAATTTTCAATTTAAAAAAGCTAAATTATGAATTCTGTGATATAAGGATCTTTTTTTCAAAAACCGTCTTCCAATTTCAAAACTTGACAATTTCTTTGCTAAATTTCGACTTTCTTGTAGCTTTGTCTTGAAGCGTTCTCAAAATATCGATCATTTTCTCATTGTACATGTAGAAATCTACCTTTTTTCATAAATTTTGACATTTCATAAATGATAATCTCGAGGAAAACTTCTAGATTTTAAAACATCTTATTTTATTAACCTTTTTTAAAATTAGGAATTTATTCCAGAAAAAATTATACCATATAATAATTTTTAATTTAAAGTTAAAGGTTTAAAGTCGAAATCTTTAAAAAATCAAAAGTTGAAAGAAAGGACATGTCATAACTTGTACTTTTTTCCTGAAAGTGAGTTAAAATATTGCAATAAAATGTAGTTTGTAATTTGTATTAGTGTTTGTGTAGTGTAAAGAACTCTGGAAACATTTAATAATGGGAAGCAGCCGCAAGAACGACAGACGTTTCCGCAGGCGATAATCCTATTTGTACGGAGATCTGTTCTAGAAGACCGGAACGGTATAAATACGGAGTCGTCTTTCCCTCAGTTAGTTAGTCAGATAATAGTTAAGTGAATTATAATTATAGTGTTTCGAAATAAGTTTGACATCAAGGGTTTATGATTCACGAAGTTTTAATTTTTGAACCGATAACGCGCAACAATATTGAATTTGATTTCAAAAATCGTCGAAATTTTGACAATAAACTCCATCAACGTCAATGTGTTTTTCTAAATGTTCCATTTCACTCTTTTTTCAATTGAATCGAAATTCAAAAGTTTTTCTTACAATTTAAACTTTAAAGTAGAAATTTAAAATTTGGTTGGCGATTTTGAAAAGTAGTTGGGACTTCGAAAAAATATTGACATTTTTACTTTAAAAACTTTCAAAATGTCATCTCTTTATTTTATTACATCCGTTATTTCTATAGTAGCTACTTGCCTGAACACTTTTGGCATTCGAGTTGGATATACCAAAATGACGACCACATCTAACAAGATCGAAACCGGTCTTTGGTTCCCAAACTACTATCATTATTTATTCAAAGATCCAAGCTGATCTGTATTTAACAAAAATTGAACTTTGCATTTAACTGTAAAACAATCATTAAAATTTGGGCATAAAAGCAGTGCAATGTATCAGCTGTGCGTTTCTACTGAGTGAATTCCGTTAGTAAAATAATACCGACATCAGCGCTTCCAATTGGGAACAATTAATACTCACTTGTCGTGGTTGATTTCCCCTCTTCTTAAACAAGCGAAAAAGGGAACTAATTCTTGTTTACCTTTCGCGGTCTTTTCACATTTTGCGTTTACGCTATAAAACATCTGAGAAGGAAACTCATCATATTTCGTCGCCTTTCCCTCGACGAATCCCTCGAGTGGCATAAAATAAAAACATCTACAAAGGCGTATTTAAACTTAACATATTTAAATCTCGCGGGACATCTACTTACAAAGGGGAACACGATGACGAATAAAGCGAACTGTCAGGTAAACAACAAAGCGAAAGGAGAATTATCCTAGAGAGATAATTTTTCAAGGTTTGTTTAAAAATAACGCGACGGTCTAGAAACATCGACTTTTTATTCCGGCGAACTTTGTTTCGCGATTGCTCTATTCTTTGAGATATTCTAGGGGGTTGTTAATTTCGGCGATTGTTCGTATAAACTGAAACGATGGGAGCTTGTGTAAACAAGGTTTTGTTTAATACATGAGTGGAAATCCTCTCATAAATCTTATTTCTCTAAAAAAATAAAAATGGAATTTAGGTTGTCAGAAACCCTCATCTAGTGTATTTATCTGGAGTGTTTAAGGATCTTATAAATAATTCATCCTTTTCTCAAGAGGAGACACGCCAACCTAAAGAAAATACAGTTTAAAATACAATATATATTCCCCTTTTCGTTTCTATTCCCAACTGTTTAAAATTCAAGGTTATTTTTAATAGATGTATCATTTCGTCTTTTTGTTTGCTTCGTTAAGCGATTTCTTTATTTCGCGAGATTTTTACGAAGGTAGCTGTTCATCTGATCGCGTGCCGGCCTTACATTAATATCGAACGTTAAAACCCGCGTTTATATGGCTTATTTTATCGCTGCCTCCATTTGTAAACGTGAAACAATTTTCAGTTTAACAACAGGCGAGTAAAGCGAAAGTGTCCCTAATGGACCATATTTCAGCTTATGGATTATTTATAAAACTATAAACGCGACGTCATTATGTGGAAAATCGTGTGAAGCGCCCCCTTTGTTTTGAAAATTGTCCTAACTGAGCGATGTACCGTTTTGAAAAATTAAATTTAATTCCTTTTTTTAAAAAGAAAACTGCTTCAGGCACGTTAAGCGATTTTGGAGTCGAATTTATGGTTTCGCGTCACGCGTTACCAACGTGGGCTCGAACTCCACTACATAGACACTGGTATTTCCTTTCAAGTTTTCACTTCTGTCGGCAGCCTTCAAGACTCATGAACTTTTTCTTTCTTTAACTTTGACAGTGACCATTTTAAGTCCAATCCTAAATTTCTTGTTGTTACCTCTATTAAAAACTGAAAAACAAAAATTGTCCCCTGAAACCAAGAAAGATTAAAAAACACAACAAAGGTTGCTGTAGCGCGTGTCGACAACCAAGACATCATCTTCACAGAGGTGAATATATAGTAAATGTTCAAAGTAGAAGTTGAAGACAAGCCTAATAATAATTTGTTTTGAAACATACGTATAAGTTTGGGCAAGATGGAATGCATCAGCGTCAAGAAAACTACAACCAGTATCTCTCTGAAGGTGATAGCTTGGCTATCGAAACGCATTAGAGCAACCTTTGTTGTATTTTTTAATCTTTCTTGGCTTCAGGGGACAATTTTTGTATTTCAATTTTTGAAGATAACCAACGACCAATTACCTCTACTCTAAAAACCAAATCTGTTTTTGAGGTATACTGAATAAAAAGCGACGATTTAAATATAAAATCTTTATTGGCAGACTATACAACATATCATAGACCTGAATGTACAAAAATTGATAATTTGATAACACCATGTTATAAAAAATTGTGAGAGTATTTTAGATTGGATTAATAATAAGATCAGCAACGTCGAAAAACTCGATAGATTTTAGTAAAAACAGAGCGCTCGTTTGTACTAGTTTATCAATTACATTACACAAAAACAACCGTCTCCACAGAGCAACCATCAAAAAGATTAGGCTTACATACTATAAAAAATGTGATGATACTTGGATAATAACTAAACTATTTTAAGAGCAACTGATATGAAATTAGGTTCATACGAAAGACAATATAGTGTTTTCTCTGAGATTTAACTGGCGCAGAGTAAAAACTGCTCTTTATGGAATGTAAGCTGTCAGATTTGGGGCACGTAAAACGAACGAAACAAGATATACCTCAACGACTCGATTACCCCCACCAACATCCCAGAAATATTTCTAAAATTCCCCGATTTAAACCCAACCATGATAAAGACAACGCGACGTATTTTCTAGCGGACCTTTGACCCGCGCGTTTTCCTAGTGAGATAAAGCGTCGTGAGATATGCCTTGTTTAGGTTATGTTACGCCGTTGCAGATGTACACACATGCACTGGTAATTAAAACATCGGATTTACGCGAACGGTCACTTTTGCATGTCGTGTTGTTTTGATATTTACAGTTCGTGTCATTTCTAGACGTCACCCCATATGATGACCTTTTTCGATCTGTCGACGCTGGCTAGAAAAGTCCCATATGGATGCCACCCGGTAGCTGTCACGGCGGACCTGGAGAAGAGGCCATAAGATCTTCACAGAACCATGTAACAATAGTACAAGCATGCGACAGAGACTTTCTACTGGACATAACTACGGGATGGCGCGATTGAACTGTCAACTAACTTCAAAGTGCTTCAAAGTGTTGACGATGAGTGTCTCAAAATTTTGGTAATGATATTCCATTATATTGCATACAAGTGTAAAAACGCCTTACATGTTCTTTTTTGCTGAGGATCAGATTATATTCGCGAAAGATGAAGACGACGCATTTTACATGCTAAGGGAACTGAACGAAGCATATGTAAAATGGGACTTCCAAATAAACTTTGATAAAACCAAGTATATGGTTGTCGGAGGAACAGGAAAAGATTTAAAAATGGATAACGAATAGTTAAGTGCTGTATAACATACAAATATCTAGGAACAAATATTTCTAGTAAAGTAGCGAAAAGTAATGTTTTAATAAGACAGTAACATTCAATTATATGGAATGAAGATGTAACAAAAAATGTGAAAAGATGAATTTACAAAACGATAGTCGAGAGTAGGTATTGCATTATATGGTTCAGAGGTCTGGGAAATAACAAACAAGAATGTAGGAAAGCTAAAGGCCATGGAGATCGACTTTTGGAGACGCAACTGTGGTGTGACAAAAACAGAAAGGATAATAAATGAATACATTCGGGAAGAAATGGAGAATATTTTGAATACAATATAAGGAAGGAGGTTAAATTGGTACGGACATTTAAGAAGAGTGCCAGATGAACGGTGGCTGTCAAAAATATTTCATTGGAAACCCCATGCACGAAAAAAAAAGAGGAAATTCACATGGTACGAAGGAGTGACTCAAGCAATGTAGGACACGTGTATGAGAGACAACCACTGGCAAGATAGAAAGAGGTGGAAGTTTGGGTGCGAGAGACGCCGTAGGGTGTAGTTCCTACTCGCATTTAATAACAAAATGTTCTTGTTGAGAGAAAAAAAAAGTCCTGGAATTTAAACCGAACAGTGTTATTCCGCTATATTTGGTAGAAAATCGTAAAAAACGATGGTTAGAGAGCCCCAGCATTTGAACGTAAAAAATGTTTTTCTACATTAGACCATAAAAGGATATAATGATACTGACTTCATTGAGAAACGTTACAGTGGTGGTTAAAAAAGGACAGCAACATATGCAGAGATGTTCGAAAAGTTATGGCTGCTGATCTGAAAATTGTTCTGATCTATCTGAAAATATCACCACGAAGTGTGCAATGAATATGGCAAAATCAGCTCTGATTGTACCGTCTTGTCTGACGTATGCAATTGAAACGAGAGCAGACACAAACAAAATCAAATCGATGCTAAGGACAGCAGAAATTAAAACGCTGAGAGCAATCACCAAGAAAACACTTAGAGACGGAGTTAGAAACGATGAGATCAGAAGAATATGTGGAGTGGACGATGTGGTAAGATGAGACAGACAAAGAAGACGCCAATGGTATGACCACGTGAGAAGAATGGAAGAAGACAGAATTGTTCGAAGGGCTCTGGAGGATACGCCTGTAAAACGTAGACCAAAAGTGAAGATCACCAAAGAGATGGAAAGATATCTGGTAATGCACATCTCAAGAAAACCAGAAGGGCTGAAGTCGGAGAAAAGCAGACCAATGGGTCTTCGAAAAGAAGAAAAATAAGAGGAAGAAGAAGAAGAGGAAGAGGAAGAAGAGGAAGAGTAAGAGGAAGAAGAAGAGGAAGAGGAAAAGGAAGAGGAAGAGGAAGAGGAAGAGGAAGAGGAAAAGGAAGAGGAAGAAGAAGAGGAAGAAGAAGAGGAAGAGGAAGAGAAAGAAGAAGAGGAAGAAGAAGAGAAAGAGGAAGAAGAAAAGAAAGAGGAAGATAAATAGGAAGAGGAAGAGGAAGAGAAAGAGAAAGAGGAAAAGGTAGAGGAAGAGGAAGAGGAAGAAGAAAAGGAAGAGGAAGAGGAAGAAGAGGAAGAGGAACAGGAACAGCAATAAGAAGAGAAAGGGAAGAGGAAGGGAAAGGGGAAGGGGAAGAGGAAGAAAAAGGGAAAGAGGAAGAGGAACAGAAACAGGAAGAGGAAGGGAAGAGGATTGAGAAGAGGAAGAGGAACGGGAAGAGGAAGAGAAAAAGGGAGGGAAGAGGAAGAGAAAGAGAAAGAAGAAGAGGAACAGGAACAGGAACAGCAACAAGAAGAGGAAGGGAGGAGGAAGAGGAAAAGAAACAGCAAAAAGAAAAAAAAGGAAGAGGAAGGGGAAGAGGAAGAAAAAGAGGAAGAGGAACAGAAATAGGAAGAGGAAGGGAAGAGGATTGGGAAGGGAAGAGGAAGAGAAAGAGAAAGAGAAAGAGAAAAAGAAAGAGAAAGAGAAAGGGAAAGAGAAAGAGAAAGAGAAAAAGAAAGAGAAAAAGAAAGAGACAGAGAAAGAGAAAGAAGAAGAGGAACAGGAACAGCAACAAGAAGAGAAAGGGAAAAGGAAAAGGAAGAGAAAGAGCAACAAGAAAAGGCAGGGAAGAGGAAAAGGAAGAGGAAGAGGAAGAGGAAGAGGAAGAGGAAGAGGAAGAGCAAGAGCAAGAGGAAGAGGAAGAGGAAAAGGAAGAGGAAGAGGAAGAGGAAGAGGAAGAGCAAGAGCAAGAGCAAGAGCAAGAGCAAGAGCAAGAGCAAGAGCAAGAGCAAGAGCAAGAGCAAGAGCAAGAGCAAGAGCAAGAGCAAGAGGAAGAGGAAGAGGAAGAGGAAGAGGAAGAGGAAGAGGAAGAGGAAGAGGAAGAGGAAGAGGAAGAGGAAGAGGAAGAGGAAGAGGAAGAGGAAGAGGAAGAGGAAGAGGAAGAGGAAGAAGAAGAAGAGAGAGGAAGAGGAAGAGGAAGAGGAAGAGGAAGAGGAAGAGGAAGAGGAAGAGGAAGAGGAAGAGGAAGAGGAAGAGGAAGAGGAAGAGGAAGAGGAAGAGGAAGAGGAAGAGGAAGAGAAAGAGAAAGAGAAAGAGAAAGAGAAAGAGAAAGAGAAAGAGAAAGAGAAAGAGAAAGAGAAAGAGAAAGAGAAAGAGAAAGAGAAAGAGAAAGAGAAAGAGAAAGAGAAAGAGAAAGAGAAAGAGAAAGAGAAAGAGAAAGAGAAAGAGAAAGAGAAAGAGAAAGAGAAAGAGAAAGAGAAAGAGAAAGAGAAAGAGGAAGAGGAAGAGGAAGAGGAAGAGGAAGAGGAAGAGGAAGAGGAAGAGGAAGAGGAAGAGGAAGAGGACGAGGAAGAGGAAGAGGAACAGGAACAGGAAGAGAAAGAGAAAGAGGAAGAGGAAGAGGAAGAGGAAGAGGAAGAGGAAGAGAAACCGGAACAGGAACAGGAACAAGATCAGGAAGAGAAAGAGGAAGAGGAACCGGAACAGGAACAGGAACAAGATCAGGAAGAGAAAGAGGAAGACAAAGAGGAAGAGGATGGGGAAGAGAAAGAAGAAGAATAAGAAGAAAAAGAGCTCTGATTAAAGCTCTTGACGTCCCAGAAACTATCACATCTTACACTGAAAGAAAGAAAAGTTGTAGCAGAACGAACTAAAGAGTTGCTTCGCTTGGCCGCAAATAGTGAGCTACCGAATTTTGTTTTCTCTGGCGGGACTCCAATCCTAATTAACTACCATATTAGCAAACAAAATGACAAAGTTAACTTGCCACAGACGTCTTTTGAAACTTTACAATTCCGAATGGTCACTGGAAAGCAGAGGGTACCAATGGATTGCCATAACCACCAATGGTCGCTTCTCGTTTTTATTTTGGATCGCAGGATCAAAATAACCTCAGACATGCGCCGTGAAACTGTTCTAGAGGTAGCATCGAAGTCTTGGGTGCACACAGAATTCAGGTGCAGACGTGAAAATTTCAGTAAGACTCGACATAGTCTCATAAAACACGTATCAATCAGGAATGGCTAAAAAATAACTTTTCACACTTCATTTTTCCGACACAAATTCTCCTAGATGCAAATTCGACGTACCATATTTGGAGCATTCTAAAGAGCAGAGCTGGCGCTAAAAACTACCAAAGTGTGGATTGTATCAAGCAAGACCTTCACCAGGAATGGGTCAAAATGCCACAAAGCTACGTCCGGGCAGCGTGCTATTCATTTTTCGACAGTCTGAAGGCTATAGTATGCATTAAGGATTACCATATCAAAAATTGGTGATGCATTATAAAAGCTGCACTATTTATGAACATTTTTTACTATTGTTCAATAAAACTTATTAAAAAATAAAAATAATTCAGCACTTTGATTAGTTGACAGTCAATTGCGCCACCCCGTATATTTAAATGTTTTTATTATCGAGTAAAGTGGCTTTAATTCGAATCAAATTAGAATACTAAAACACTCAACGCATTTTTACAGTCCTTGTAATCTTGGTTGAAAAAATATAGCATTTTCTATCCTAATAGTTAGATCGCCAAAACTGAGGATAATGAACAGGAGCAATATTAACGTAAAATGCTGCAAAGAAGTTAAATGTTCTTAAAAAGAATCTTGTGTTGTCATGGGAGTGCTCCATGTCTGTCATAAGGGTGCCCCATGTCTGTCACAAGGGTGCCCCATGTCCATAGCAGCTAAAAACACACCTAGGGTACATTATATGTTAGAATATTCGCGCCTTGAACAAAAGGCCTGTTTCCCGGATATATATCAAGCCACAAAAGCAAAGAATCGAACCAAAATCTATAGAAACAATGAACAATTTTGGGTGATTCTCCGATGCAGATGATTTCTGATTCTAACAGTATTATGATTGGGAACCAAAACAATAAAAGAAAATACGTCAAATTGTTCCCCAAAAGGTAACATGGCTCACGCAGGCCTGTCGCGTGGCCATCAGCCGTCTTTGTAAAAAGCATATATGTAATAATTCTATATGGCGTGTTTTGTCCCTTCGATTGTGGTAAATAGGCGCGATGGATATATATCTTTGTCTTTTTCGAGGACAGAATTTATTAACCAATTCCGCTTCTCGTCAGTTATCATTGTTGTCATTCAATTATTAGTGTTCCCGCCCATCTTGTCATCTGTTTCCGCTGTAAATGAATGAATACTTGTCCTCGAAAGAGTACGACATATTCTTTCATCTCACCTTTTTGACAAAGCATTTTGTAGTGGCGATTATACACAACACGCCATATAAGAGTATTACATATATGGTAAAAAGCAGCAATATTAGCATGAAACGCTCTAAAGAAGTTAAATGTTTTTAAAAAGAATCTCGAATGCTGTCGTGGGGGTGTCGATAGCAGTTAAAAACAAACCTAAGGTACATTAAATGTTAAAATATTCGCGCCTTGAACGAAAGGCCCGTTTACCAAATGTATACAACGCCATAAAAGCAAGGAATTGAACCAAAATCTATAGAAATCATGAAAAATTTTGGGTGGTTTCCCGATGGGGATGACTTCTGAGTGTAAGAGTATTATCGTTGGAAACCAAAACAACAAAAGAAAATACATCAAATTATTCCCCAAAAGGGGACTCAGGCAGCCCCGCTGTGTGCCCATCAGCCGCCCTTGTACAAATTCTAAAATAACGCCCTCATTCAAATTTAACAAATTCAATATTACAAAATTTCGATAAAAACAAAAATGTCATGTTTAAATTAAGTATGTTTATTAATTTTATTTAAAATTTCTGCTGCCCAGTTTAAAAACATTTAAATTTTTATTAATGAAAGTTGACACTATGCTGGAACATTTTGAAATATTCAGAATATTATCAAGTTTAATGAATAAAAATTGAAATATTTCGTGGGTCGAAGAAATAAAATTAACAAACATAATGTTTCCGAACAATAAGAGCCCACCATGAAGTTTAAATTGAGAAGTTTAAAAAAGTCTAAATTTTAGAGAAAAACTCTACAAAATGTTTTCAATTTCGGAATTCAAAAAAATGTGAGGTCCACATTTCAGGGACGATTTCGAAAAAAACTTGAACAGAATTTGTTTACGGTTTACAAAATTCACTTCTGATTTATACTGTTCTTTTCTCAAAATTTCGAGTTTAAATTTAAAATTGAAATACAAATCTGGTCCCATGAAACCGAGAAAGACTAAAAAACACAACAAAGAAGCAACCTTTGTTGTGTTTTTTTATATTTCTTCGTTTCAGGGGATAAGTTTTGTGTTTCTATTTTAATTTTTGAAGATCACCAGGGACCAGTCCGATCCACCAATAAAAAAAAATATTTAAAGCTAAAACATTGTAAGCTTAATCCGCAATTGTGACATCAAAATTTCAAGTTAAAAAATCTGGAAGTTTCGCTAAGCTCAAAAATTTTGGTACAACGACCTTAAACTCAAATATTTGACATTTTTTTTCGTCATTTCTACTTTTAAACTCGAAATTTGTTGGAACGTTAACATTATTTTTTAAACACGAAACGAAAAAATTTCTAGGAAAATACGAAATGTAAAAAATTAAATTTGAAATGTTGTGAGATTTTCAAATTTATTTTTAAATGTTCGACTTGTCAACCTGTCAATTTATAGGGCAATGTTTAGGTTTTTTTCTCTAAAATTTTAACTTCAACTTTAACCTCAGCACTTGGACACTTTGAACCAAATTTGAAACCATAAATTGAAATACTCGACCCATTTCTTCAATTTTTCGTTTTCGAAATTTCGATAATGTTCTTAAAATATTGGTTTTTTCTCAAAATTCCATCAGATGGAAATGAAATCGCAATTGGAAAGGGAAATTTGACGAAAAAATTTATGTCTGAAAAAATATTTTGAATCTGTTTGTCTTGAAGCAGTTTTATAGTAGAGAAAAAATGGAAAATCATTGAAAATGTCGCCCCTCTTGAACAACCGTCTTTGTGCACACCTACGCGTAGCTGCGTTGGATTCACTACGATTTTCGTAGTGGACTTAAGTTCTTGTTGCTATTCATGAGATACGTAAAGGATAAAGGCGAGAAATTTTCCCTTCTGCTACATGGGAAAAAAAGTTTAATATTAAAAATCCAAAATTGGTAGATTACAGACAGAGCAATACCAAGAAGACGGAAGTAGTGCAAATTTTGGTTTGCTCCTAGAACTGCAAATAATGCGGAAGTGCAAAAATTTGTTTTAGTTTTAAGTTATACCATTTTCACTCGATAATAATGAAAATTTATTAAATTAGGACATAATAATACCAATATGCAACACGACCTAATCAAATTCAAATAATTTCAATACGAGATAGTTTCTATGAAGATGAAGATGAAGAAGATTTTTAATTATATTCTGGAACACATAAGTTTACAAAATTATTTTCATTAATGCCAGAAGTTGAGTAACGAATTTTGAAAGAATTCTGGCAAATTTTTGGCTAAAAATGTCTTGAAAATGTCACATGTCTTCGAAGCTTCAAATTTTAACACCTAAAGATGACGTTCCTTTCGAACTGCAGGTGGCCAAAAATTTCTACAAATCGAACACCAACCTTAAAAAACTAAAAAGATACTTACGTATGTTCCTTGAGTATACTTTCAACTTTGCCAGTTGTAACAGCCCCATATGTACACACTACCATCAGCTGATCCCACCGACGCGTACTGACCATCTGGACTAAACGTCGCTCGGGACCAATCACAGCCAACTTTAAAACCATCACAACTGCAAAAAATTACACTGATTGCTGCTGTCTAACTCTACATAGAGGGCATGCTCTTGGGATTTGTCGATCTGGTTAGGAAGTTA